>ML660663.1:1223159-1254636 GCA_007570785.1 Antilocapra americana | reverse complement strand
ATTTTTGAATTTATCAAGGTTAGATTTATGGCCCAGGATGTGATCTATCCTGGAGAAGGTCCCGTGTGCACTTGAGAAAAAGGTGAAATTCCTTGTTTTGGGGTGGAATGACCTATAGATATCAATTAGGTCTAGTTGGTCTATTGTTTCATTTAAAGTTTGAATTTCCTTGTTACTTTTCTGTCTAGTTGATCTATCCATTGGTGTGAGTGGTGTATTAAAGTCTCCTGCTATTATTGTGTTGTTGTTGATTTCCCCTTTCATATTTGTTAGCATTTGCCTTACATATTGTGGAGCTCCTGTGTTAGGTGCATAAATATTTATAATTGTTATTTCTTCTTCCTCGATTGATCCTTTGATCATTATGTAATGTCCATCTTTATCTCTTTTCACTGCCTTTATTTTAAAGTCTACTTTATCAGATATGAGTATTGCCACTCCTGCTTTCTTTTGGTCTTTATTTGCATGGAATATCTTTTTCCAGCCTTTAACTTTCAGTCTATATGTGTCCCTAGGTTTGAGGTGGGTCTCTTGTAGACAACATATATAGGGGTCTTGTTTCTGTATCCAATCAGCCAATCTTTGTCTTTTGGTTGGGGCATTCAGCCCGTTTACATTTAAGGTAATTATTGATAAGTATGATCCCGTTGCCATTTATTTTATTGTTTTGGGTTCCAGATTATCTATCCCATCCGTGTTTCCTAACTATGCAAGATCCTTTAGCATTCGTTGGAGGGCTGGTTTGGTGTTGCTGAATTCTCTCAGTTTCTGCTTGTCTGAGAAACTTTTGAATTCTCCTTCAAATTTGAATGAGATCCTTGCTGGGTACAGTAATCGGGGATGTAGATTGTTTTCTTCCATGACTTTAAGTATGTTTTGCCATTCCCTTCTGGCCTGAAGCGTTTCTATTGAGAGATCAGCTGTTATCCTTATGGGATTCCCCTTGTGAGTTATTTTTTGCTTCTCCCTTGCTGCTTTTAATATTTGGTCTTTGTATTTGATATTTGCTAATTTGATTAATATGTGTCTTGGGGTGTCCCGCTTGGGGTTCATTCTATTTGGGACTCTCTGTGTTTCTTCGACCTGAGTGGCTATTTGCTTCCCCAATTTAGGGAAGTTTTCAACAATTATCTCTTCAAGAATTTTCTGATGGTCTTTCTTTTTGTCTTCTTCTTCTGGGACTCCTATGATTCGAATATTGGTGCGTTTAATATTGTCCCAGATGTCTCTAAGATTGTCCTCATTTTTAAAAATTAGAGTAATTTAAGGCACTTTGGGAACACATGAAGCATACTAACATTTGCATTATAGGGGTCCCATAAGGAGATAAGAGAAACAAAGGGGGATAAAATGTATTTGATGGCTGAAAATGTCCCAAAGCTGAAAACGGAAACATTTCCAGGTACAGGACCAGAGAGTTTCAAAAATGATGAACCCAAAGAGATGCACATAAAGACATATCACAAATATAACAGCAAAAGTTACAGAAAAAGAGAAAACTTTAAGAAAGCAGGAGAAAAGCAAAGGTCACATGCAAGGGAACTCCCATAAAGTGATAAACTGATTTTTTTGCAGAAACTCTGCCAAGCAGAATGGAGTGGCATGATATATTTAGAGCACTGATAGGGAAAAATGGCACAACCTAAGATACTCTAACCAGCAAGTTTATCAGTCAGAATTGAAGGAGAAATGAAGAACTTCTCAGACAAGCAAAAACTGAGTTCATCGATACTAAACCAACCCTACAAGAACTGTTAAAAGATCTCTAAGTGGAAAAGAAAAAACAGCAAGAATATGCAAAAAAGGAAGACTCCCACTAATAAAAGCAATATATAGTAAAGGTTATGGATCAATCACTTAAATAAGTAAACACAAAGATTTAAATACAAAAATTGTTAAATCAAATATAACTACAATAAACAGTTAAAGGATAGACATGAAGATCTATAGTATAACATCAAAAATGCAAACTCAGGGGAAGGAAATAAAACATATAGATCTTGAAGAATGTGTTTGAACTTAAATGACTATCAGTTAAAACAAGTAGATGTAGTTACAGGTTAATGTGTATGAACCCCATGGTGACCACAAACAAAAAACCTATAATAGAGACAAAAACAAGAGAGAAAACATCACAAGCATACTACTGAGAAAAACCATCAAATCACAAAGAAGAAGCTAAAAGAAGATCAAAGAAGAACAAAAGCAAACAGAAAACAAATAACAAAATGGCAGCAAGTAAAACCCTAATAATAATCAGTTTAAATGTAAATGGACTAAATGCTTCCATCAAGAGATACAGGGTGGCTGATTGGGTAAAAAACAAGACCCATTTATATTCTACTTACTAGAGACTCATTTCAGAGCTAAACACACACATACACAGACTGAAGGTGAGGGGATGGAAAAAGATACTTTATGTGAATAGAAGACAAGAAAGCTGAGCTAGCAGTACTCAGCCAAGCATACTTTAAAACAAAGTCTATAAGTAAAGACAAAGAAGGGCATTAAGTAATGGTAAAAGAATCAAAACAAGAAGTGAATATGACATTTCTAAATATATATGCTCCTAACATAGGAATACGCAAATAAGGCAAATATTAACAGACATAAAGGGAGAAAATGACAATGATACAATAATACTAGGGGCATCAACACCTCAACTATATTAATGGACAGATCTTCCACATAGAAAATCAATAAGGAAACAAGGGGATTAAATAATACATTATACCAGTTGGACTGAGTGGAATAATAAATGAATTTGGTAAAGTTGTAGGTTACAAGATTAATGTACCAAAATTTGTTGCTTGTCTCCACACTAATAATGGAGTATCAAAAAAAGAAAGCAATAAAATATGATCATTTATTATGCCATCAGGGATTTCCCTGGTTGTCCGGTGATTAAGACTCTGCACTTCCAATGCAGGGGCTGCAGTTTCAATCCCTGGTCAAGAACTGAGATCCCACTTGCTGTGCAGTGTGGCAAAAAATCCCATCAAAAGGAATAAAATACTCGGAGTAAAGTCAACGAAGGAATGTGAAAGACTTATACTCTGAAATCTATGAAACATTGGTGAAGGAAATTGAAGATTACATAAAGAAATGGAAAGATATCCTATTTTCATAGATTGAAAGAATTAATATTGTTATGATGTGTATTGAAAGCAATCTACAGACTTAATACAACATCTATTGAAATACACTAACAATGAGAAAACAGAAAGAGAAATTAAGGAAACAATTCCATTCACCATCGAAACAAAAAGAATTAAATACTTAGGAGTATTTTTACCTAAAGAAACAAAAGACTTGTATGTAGAAAACTATAAAACACTGATGAAAGAAATCAAAGAGGACACAAACAGATGGAGAAATGTGCCGTGTTCGTGGATTGGAAGAATCAATATAGTGAAAATGAGTATACCACCCAAAGCAATTTATAGATTCAATGCAATTCCTATCAAGCTACCAGAGGTCTTTTTCAGAGAATTAGAACAAATAATTTCACAATTTGTTTGGAAATACAAAAAACCTCATATAGCCAAAGCAATCTTGAGAAAGAAGAATGGAACTGGAGGAATCAGTTCCTGACTTTAGGCTATACTACAAATCCACAGTCATTAAGACAGTATGGTACTGGCACAAAGACAGAAATATAGATAAATGGAACAAAATAGAAAGCCCAGAGATAAATCCACGCATCTATGGACACCTTATCTTTGACAAAGGAGGCAAGAATATACAATGGAGAAAAGACAACCTCTTTAACAAGTGGTGCTGGGAAAACTGGACAGCCACTTGTAAAAGAATGAAACTAGATCACTTTCTAACACCATACACAAAGATAAACTCAAAATGGATCAAAGATCTAAGCATAAGACCAGAAACTATAAAACTCCTAGAGGATAACATAAGCAAAACACTCTCTGCCATAACCCAAAGTGGGATACTCCATGACCCACCTCCCAGAATATTGGAAATAAAAGCATGAATAAACAAATGGGACCTAATTAAAATTAAAAGCTTCTGCACAACAAAGGAAACTATAAGCAAGGTGAAAAGGCAGCCTTCAGAATGGGAGAAAATAATAGCCAATGAAGCAACGGACAAACAATTAATCTCAAGAATATACAAGCAACTCCTGCAGCTCCATTCCAGAAAAATAAATGACCCAATCAAAAAGTGGGCCAAAGAACTTAACAGACATTTCTCCAAAGAAGACATAAAAATGGCTAACAAACACATGAAAAGATGCTTAACATCACTCATTATCAGAGAAATGCAAATCAAAACCACAATGAGGTATCACTTTACACCAGTCAGAATGGCTGCCATCCAAAAATCTACAAGTAATAAATGCTGGAGAGGATGTGGAGAAAAGGGAACTCTCTTACACTGTTGGTGGGAATGCAAACTAGTACAGCCACTATGGAAAACAGTGTGGAGGTTCCTTAAAAAACTGCAAATAGACCTGCCATATGACCCAGCAATCCCACTGCTGGGCATACACACCGAGGAAACCAGAATTGAAAGAGACACATGTACTCCAATGTTCATCGCCGCATTGTTTACAATAGCCAGGACATGGAAGCAACCTAGATGCCCATCAACTGACGAATGGATAAGAAAGCTGTGGTACATACACACAATGGAATATTACTCAGCATTAAAAAAAGAATTCATTTGAATCAGTTCTACTCAGGTGGACGGAACTGGAGCCTATTATCCAGAGTGAAGTAAGCCACAAGGAAAAACAACAATACAGTATATTAATGCATATATATGGAATTTAGAAAGATGGTAACGAGAACCCAGCATGCCAGACAGCCACAGGAACGCAGATGTATAGAACAGACTCGTGGACTCTGTGGATGAGGGCAAGGGTGGGATGATATGGGAGAATGGCATTGAAACATGTTAATTATCATATGTCTAATCAATCGCCAGCCCAGGTTTGATGCTCGGGGCTGGTGCCCCGAGATGACCCAGGGGGAGGGAATCTGGAGGGAGAAGGGAGAGGGGTTCTGGAGGGGGAGCATATGTAAACCCATGGTGGTTTCATGTCATTGTATGGCAAAACCAACACAATAAAGTAAAGAAAAATTTAAAAATAACAATAATAAAAAATAAATAAATAGATTTAAAGATAATCAAAAATTTTGTAAAAGCAATTATAACTATAATGAACAGCAAAAGAGTAAGCATGAATATATAAAAAATGAAAATCACAAAACATGAGTGAGGGAAATATAAAAATGGAGATCTTTTAGAAAGTGTTTGAACTTGAATGGTTATCAGATAAAAGCAAGGAGATATAGTTATGGGTCAACATACATAAACTTTATGGTAACCACAAATAGAAAATATGTAATAGATTCACAAAACCAAAGAGAAAAGAACTGAAGCATGCTACAAAAGAAAATCATCCAACTACAAAAGGAAAAAAAGAAGAAATGGACAAAGAACTACAAAAACAACTGGAAAACAAGGATTAAAATGGTAATAAATACAAACCTATCAATAATTACTTTAACGTCAATGGATTAACACTCCAATCAAAAGACATAGAGTGACAGACTGGATTTAAAAAAATAACCTGCAATATGCTGTCTACAAGAGACCCAATTCAAGGTGAAAGACACAAACAGATTGAAAGTAAGAGAATGGAAAAATATTTCATGCAAATGGAAATGACAAGAGTGTAGGAGTAAGAAAGTTCATATCAGACAAAACTGAGTATGAAACAGAGGGCTATCACTTAAAACAATTAGGAAAAAATCAAACAAAACCCAAAAGCAACAGAAGGAAGGAAATAATAAAGATCAGAGAGGAAATAAAGAAAATCAAGATTTTTTAAAATATAGAAAATGTCAATAAAACCAAGAACTGCTTATTTTTAAAAGATAAATAAGTTGACATATGATAATTAACATGTTTCAATGCCATTCTCCCATATCATCCCACCCTTACCCTCATCCAGAGTCCATGAGTCTATTCTATACATCTGCGTTCAGGGCTGGTGCATCGAGATTTCCCTGGGGGAGGGAGGAGGGAGGGAGGAGGGAGGGGGGTTCTGGAGGGGGAGCATATGTAAACCCATTATGATATCATGGCATTGTATGGCAAAAACAATAAAAGGGAAAAAAAAGTTGACAAACATCTAGCCAGGCTCACCAAGAAAAACAGTGAGGACTCAAATAAAATAAGAACTGAAAGAGAAGAGGGACTTCCATGGTGGTCCAGTGGTTTAGAATCCACCTGCCAATGCAGGAGACATAGGCTCAATCCTTACTCTGGAAAGATTCCACATGCTGTGGGGCAATTAAGCCCCTGGGCCACAATTACTGAGCCCATGACCTATGGCCCATGTGCTGCAACTACTGAAGCCCATGTGCCTAGAGCTTTTGCTCCCCAGGAGAAGCCACTTCAATGAGAAGCCCATGCATCACAACTAGAAACTAGCCCCCACTCTCCACAACTAGAGAAAGCCCACATGCAACAACAAAGACCCAGTGCAGCCATGAAGACCCCAGCATAGCCAAAAATAAATAAATAATTTAAAAATACAGATTTTTAAAACATAGAAAAGATCAATAAAACGAATAGGTATTTTTTTTAAGATTAAAAAAGTCAGAAAACTTCCACCCAGGTTCACCAAGAAAAAGAGTAAGTACCCAAATAAAATAAGTAATGAAAGAGGGACTTCCATGGTGGTCCAGTGGTTATGAATCAACCTTGCAATGCAAGGGTCACAGGTTCTAATCTCTGGTCAGGGAACTAAGATACCACATGCCATGGAACAGTGCCACAACTACTGAAGCCCACATGCTCTGGAGTTCATGCACTGCACCTACAGACTGCATGTGCCATAACTAGAGAGTCTGAGCCCTACAATGAAAGATCCCACATGACGCTGCTAAGACTCAACAGAGCCAAATAAATGAATAAATAAATATTTTATAAAAAGAGAAAAAATAACAACTGATACCACAAAGGCAAAGAAAAATCATAAGAGAATGATATAAAGTTATATGCCAACAGATTGAACAAGCTACAATAAACAGACAAGTTTCTAGAAACATATAGACTGTCAAAATTGAGCCAAGAAGAAACAGACAATGGGAACAGATTGGTCACTAGAAGTGAAATAAAGTCTGTAACAAAAAAAAACCCTTGCAAACAAAACTCTAGGACCTGGTGGCTTCACTGGGGAATTCTACTATATATGCAAAGAATAACTTATACTTATCCTTTGAAACCATCCTGAAAGACTAAAAAGGAGGAAACATTACCAAGGTCATTTTATGAAGCAACCATCACCCTTATACTAAAACCAGACAATCATACTACACAAAAAAGAAAAGAAAATTACAGGCCAGTGAAGTGAAAGTCACTCAGTCGTGTCTGACTCTTTGTGACCCTATGGACTATACAGTCCATGGAATTCTCTAGGCCAGAATACTGCAGTGGGTAGCCTTTCCCTTCTGCAGGAGATCTTCCCAACCCAGCGATCAAACTCAGATCTCCCACATTGCAGGCCGACTCTTAACCAGCTGAGCCACCAGGGAAGAGCAACTGAATTCAACAATACATAAAAAGAATCATACACCATAATCAAATGGGATTTATTCTAGGATCACAAGGATGGCTCATCATAAGCATTTGAAACAATCTTATATACCACATTAACAAAAACAAACAAAAGACAGAAAGCACATGATCATCTCAACAGGCAAAGAACGAGCATTTGAACAAAATTAAACATCTACTCATGACCAAAATTCTCATCAAAGCGGGAGAATTAGAGTCTAGAGGGAACGTATCTCAACATTATTGTGCCGATTTATCTCAGACCCACAACCAACATCATACTCAATGGTAGAAAAGGAAAGCCTTCCTATTAAACTCAGGAACAAGACAAAAATGGCCATGCTCATCAATTTTATTCAACATAATATTGGAAGTCCTAGCCACAACAATCCGAGAAAAAAAATAAATGAAAGATATTCAAATTGTAAAAGAAGAGGCAAAACTGTCACCATGTGGAGATGACATGATACTTCACATATAGACTCTAAAAAGCTCCACCCTAAAATACTTAGAGCTAATAAATAAATTGATAAAGGTAGCAGGATACAAAATTAACATACAGAAATCTGCTGCATTTCTTCACACTAATAATGAAATATCATGACGAGAAAGTAAAAAGAAAACTATCCAGTTTAAAATCACATAAAAAAACACCTAGGAATAAACTCAAACAAGGAGGTGAAAGATTTATGTGCTGAAAACTATAAAATATTGATAAAAGAAATTCAAGGTGATTCAAAAATGAAAATATATCTTATGCACTTGTATTAGAAGAATTAATATTGTTAAAATGTCTGTACTACCCAAAGCAATCAATAGATTTAATGCAATCCCTATCAAAATACCCAGGACATGTTTTAAAGAATTGAAAAAAATCCTAAAATTAATATGGAACAACAGAACTCCCTAAATACACCAAGTAATCATGAAAAAAAAAAAACAAAGCTAGAGGTATAACCCTTCCATTCTTCAGACTATTCTAAAAAGCTGCAGTAATCTAAAAAATGTGGTGTTGGCACAAAAATATACATGGAGATCAATGTAACAGAATAGAGAGCCCAGAAATAAACCCACACACCTATGGTCAATTAACTTCAAGGCAACAAGAATATACGATGGAGAAAAGACAGTCTACTCAACAAATGGTCCTGGGAAACCTGGACAGCTACATGTAGATCAATAAAATTAGAATACTCCCTCACATCATATGTAAAAATTATCTCAAACTGGTAAAGACCTAAATATAAGACATAACAGCATAAAACTCCTAGAAGAGAACATAAGCAAAACAGTCTTTGATATAAATAGTAGCAATATTTTCTTAGGTCAGTCTCCCAAAGCAAAAGAAATAAAAGAAAAAATAAACAAATGGAACCTAATCGGACTTAAAAGGTTTTGCACAGCAAAGTAAACCATTAATAAAACAAAAAGACAACCTAGGACTGGGAAAAAATGTTTACAAATGATGCAAATAACAAGGGGCTATCCCAAATACACAAAAGTTCATACAACTCAATATTTAAAAAGCAAACAATTCAATCAAAGAATGGGCAGAAGACCTAAATAGATATGTCTCTAAAGAAGACATACAGATGACTGACATGCACATGAAAAAATGTTCAACACCACCAGTTATTCGAGAAATGCAATTCAAAACTACAATGAATAATATTCCATTGTGTATATGTACCACAGCTTTCTTATCCATTCGTCTGCTGATGGACATCTAGGTTGCTTCCACGTCCTGGCTATTGTAAACAATGCGGCGATGAACATTGGGTTACACGTGTCTCTTTCAATTCTGGTTTCCTCGGTGTGTATGCCCAACAGTAGTATTACTTAGCCATTCAAAGGAATCCATTTTCATCCGCTCTAATGAGGTGGATGAAACTGGAACCTATTATACAGAGCGAAATAAGCCAGAAAGAATAACACATATATTTGGAATTTAGGAAGATGGTAACGGTAACCCTATATGCGAGACAGAAAAAAAGAGACACAGATGTATAGAATAGTCTTTTGGACCCTGTGGGAGAAGGCGAGGGTGGGAAGATCTGAGAGAATAGCATTGAAACATGTATACTATCATATGTGAAACAGACTGCCAGTCCAGGTTTGATGCATGAGACAGGGTGCTCAGGGCTGGTGCACTGGGATGACCCAGAGGGATGGGATGGGGAGGGAGGTGGGAGTGGGGTTCAGGATGGGGAACAGATGTACACCCATGGCTGATTCATATCAATGTATGGCAAAAACCACTAGAATACTGTAAAGTAACTAGCCTCCAACTAAAATAAATAAATTTTAAAAAACCTACAATGAAGTATCACCTCACACCCGTAAGAATGGCTATCATCAAAAAGTGTACAATTAATAAATGCTGGAAGGGATGTGGAGATAAAAGAAACCACTGACACTGTTGGCTGGAGTGTAAATTGGTGTAGCCACTGTGGAGAACTGATAGCTTATGGTGAATGGTGTCAGATTCGTGATCTCCAAAGAAAAAGATTTAGCTTCAGGACCAGGGACCAGGCTTGACCACTCAAGAGCTTTTGCATAGCAGAGTTTTATTAAACTATGAAAAGGGACAGAAAGGTTCTGACATAGACATCAGAAGGGGGATGGAGAGTGCCCCCTCCTGCTAGTTTTAGCAAGCTGTTTTATGTCTGTTAGAACGCTATTAATCAGAAAAGAGAGACACCTCAAGGCTGAAGGAGTTTCCCCCACAATATTGTTTTCTCCCACAATATTGTTTTCTCCCACAATATGCATTTTTGAGATAGGATGGCACAAAGTGTGTCATCCCCCAGCCATAAAACAATTGATATGAATACTAGTTTGTTGAGCTATTATCAGCCCAAGGTTTGAGCAAAGAAAAAAAGTTAGTCTTAGATGGAACCATTTTGAAGAAAGGCAAAGTCCAAAGCAAATACATAGTTTCATTAGCATAGCTTAAGAAGAAAACATTTCCATAGAGAGTTTGTTTCCTCCTGCTGCTTAAGGAAGAGAGAAACAAATGTCTGACACTTGCGGTCTGTTTCCACCATTTGGAGACCCCTGGCCTTCCTGCCTATTACCCTCTCAGAACAGTATGGGGTTTCCTTTAAAACTAAAAATAGAGCTATCTGGTGATCATGCAGTTCCACTCCTGCACATCTAGAAGATACAAAAACTTCAATTTAAAAAAAACACATGCACCCCAATGCTCATAGAAGCACTATTTACAATAACCAAGACATGGAAATAACCCTAATGTCCATCGATAGAAGATTGGCTTAAGAAGATATTGTACATTATATACAACAAAATATTACTGTTATAAAAAGATGAAACATTGCCATTTGCAACAACATGAATGGACTTAGAGTATATTATACTTAGTGAAGAAAGTCAGAAAAACACAAATATATCTAGATAGATCTGAATCACTTTGCTGTACACTTGAAACAAACACAATACTGTAAATGAACTATACTTCAAAAAAATGAAATGTTGCCATTGGCAGCAACATGGATAAACTAGAAAATATTATATTTGGTGAAGTAAGTCAGACGGGGAAAGACAAATACAATATGATATCACTTACATACGGAATCTAAGAAATAATACAAATACATCTATATACAAAACAGACTCACAGATATAGAAAACAAATTTATGGTAAACAATGGGGAGGGAGATGGAGGTGGGACAAATTAAGAGTATACGATTAACAGAAACAAACTACTGTACATAAAATATATAAGCAACAAGGATTACCATACAGCACACAGAATTATGTTCAATATCTTGCAATAGCCTATAATGGAATATGGGGGCTTCCCTGGTGGCTCAGAAGGTAAAGAGTCTGTCCACAATGCAGGAGGCCCAGGTTCGACCCCTGGATTGGGAAGATCCCCTGGAGAAGGGAATGGCTACCCACTCCAGTATTCTTGCCTGGAGAATTCCATGCATAGACGAGTCTGGTGGGCTCTTTCGGGGTCACAAAGAGTCAGGTATGACTGAGGAACTAACACGTTCACTTTCATAATGGAATATAATCAGAAAAATAACTGAATCACCCATTCTGTACATCTGAAACTAACACAGTATTATAAATCAACTATACTTCAATTTTTTAAAAAATCAAGATAAGTTAAGCTAATAAGATATAGAACTTTTAGACAATAATTTCACTACTTCAGCTGAACACCATTCAAACAAAAACGGCACCACTCACTTCCATATCAGCAAACATCAAGAGCCCAGACTTAAACCTTTTGAAGATTGCAACAAGTTTGGGGGCGGTGGAAAGAGGATTTTGAAAGAAGGCCAAGTATGAAGCATAAAACTTAGAACCTCCGCACTGTAATGAGTCACGCTTTCCACATGGTGTCAGTGTAGACCACAAAGATACCCTGGATTTCCACTCACCTCTTAGAAACGAAGTATCTCTCTTCTTTCCCGCTTAGGTGATGGTAGCAGATGACTAGGGGGAGAATAACTTTCAAAATTGCTAAGAAATAAATACACTTCTCATGTCCTTTGATATCAGCAGAGGCCATGTGAAGAGAGAAATACTACATTCTCAGGCCAAGGGGGCATTAGCAGAGGCATAGTAGGGAACCAGAAACTTCATGTCCACCCAGAAATAATGAGGAGCTCACATCTCTCCAGTTGAAATGTAGAGTGGTTGAGGAATTGAGACTTCTAACTCCACCTGGCAAAATAAGGCTGCATCCTTCCTTCTGCTGGAGCTGTGGTCAGAAAAAGCCAGCTAAAACAGGAGATTTATATAAGATCCATTTTTTAGACAACATAGCTTGACTCTGACCCACATCTTTTGTGCTATTATTGACAAAATATGATATTTTATGCTCTATCAAGCCAATGATACAATTATCAGTATATGCACATCACTTCCCAGGTGGCACTAGTGGTAAAGAACCCACTGCCAATGCAGGAGATGTAAGGGATGTGGGTTTGATCCCCAGATCAGTAAGATCCCCTGGAGGATGACATGGCAATCCACCCCAGTATTCTTGCCTAGAGAATACCACGGACAGAGGAGCCTGGCGTGCTACAGTCCATGGGGTCGCACAGAGTTGCATACGACTGAAGAGACTTTGCATGCACGCATGTACACTATTATTTTTTTCTTAATCACATCAGAAAAGAAATACACATTTTCTCTCTTTCTCTGATGTTTTTAACAGTAGGTCCTTGTTGGTTACCTATTTTAAATATAGAGGTGTGCACATGTCAATTCCAAACTCCCAATCTGCTCCTCCCTTGCATCCTTCCTCCCGGAACCATAAATTTGTTCTCTAAGTCTGTGTGATTTTGCTTTGTAAATAAGTTCATTTCTATCAATATTTTTAGATTCTGCTTATAAGAGATAAAATATGATATTTGTCTTTGTCTGACTTACTTTACTTAGCATGAGAATCACCAGGTCCATCCATGCTGCTGCAAATGTTGGTATTTCATTCTTTTTAATGGCTGAGTTATATCCCATTGCATATATGTGTACCATATTTTCTTTATCCATTTATCTGCCAATGTACATTTAGGTTACTTCCATGTTCTGGCTATTTTAAGCAGTGGTGTAATGAATATTGGATGCATGCATCCTTTTGAACCATGTTTTTCTCCAGATATATGCCCATGAGTGGGATTGCTGGATTATTTGGTAGCTCGGGTTTTAGTTTTTTAAGGAATCTCCATACTCTTCCCTATATTGGCTGTATCGATTTACATTCCCACCAACAATGTAGGAGGGTTCCCTTTTCCACACAACCTCTAAAGTATTTACTGTTTGTAGTTTTTTTTAACTTAACAAACAATGTTGTGGTAGTTTCAGGTAAACAGTGAAGCAACTCAGTCATACATATACATGTACCCATTCTTCCCCAAACTCCCCTCCCATCCAGGTTGCCACATAACATTGAGCAGAGTTCCACATGCTACAGAGTATGTTCATGTTGGTCATCAATTTTAAATATAGCAGTGTCTATATGCCCATCCTAAACTCCGTAATTATCCCTTCCCTTCATCCTTCCCTCTGGCAATCATTGCTTGTCTGCTAAGTCTGTGAGCTTCTTTCTGTTTTGTAAGTAAGTTCCTTTGTATCATTTCTTCTTATATTCTACATATAATGGATGTCATACAATATTTCTCCTTCTTGGCCTGACTTCCTTCACTTAGTATGATACTTTCTAGGCCTATTCAGGTTCTTTCAAATTGTATTATTTCACTCTTTTTTTGACTAATATTCCATTGTATATATGTACCACATCTTCTTTACCACTCCTCTGTTGATAGACACTTAGATTGCTTCCATGTCTTGGCTATTGTAAACAATGCTGCAGTGAACATTGGGGTGCATGTATCCTTTCAGATCATGTTTTTCTCTGGATATATGCTGAGGAGTAGGATTGCAGGGTCATATGGTAGCTTTATTACTAGCTTTCTGAGGAACCTGCATACTGTTTTCCATAGTGGCTTTACCAATTTAAATTCCCACCAACAGTGTAGGAGGGTTTCCTTCTTTCCATACCTTTTCCAGAATTTGTTGTTTGAGGATTTTTTGATGATAGTCATTCTGACCAGTGTAAGGTGATATCTCACTGTAGTTTTGATTTTCATTTCTCAAATAATTAGCAATATTGAGCATCTTTTCATGTGTGCTGGCCATGTGTATGTCTTCTTTGGAGAAATGGTCTTCTGTTCATTCTTTGATTTAGTTGTTTTTCTTCTTGGAGATTGAGTTGCATGAGCCATTCCTAAATTTTGGAGACTAATCCCTTGTCAGTCACATCATTTGCAATTATTTTCCCCCATTCTGTTGGTTGCCTTTTCATTTTGTTTTTGGTTTCCTTTGCTGTGCAAAAACTTTTGGGTTAAATTAGGTCCCATGTGTTTATTTTTGCTTTTATTTTCATTACTCTGGGTGATGAGTTGAAAAACATATTACTGTGATTTATGTTAAAGAGTGTTCTGCCTATATTTTCCTCTTAGAGTTTTATAGTATCCCATCTTACATCTATGTCTTTGATCAATTTTGAGTTTATTTTTGTGTATGGTGTTAAAGAATGTTCTAGTTTCATGTTTTTACATGTAGCTGTCTAGTTTTCCCAGCACCATTTATTGAAGAGACTGTTTTTTCTCCATTGACAATCTTGGATTCTTTGACATAGCTTAATTGACCATAGGTGCATTGTTTTATTTCTAGGCTGTCTATCTTATTCCATCAATCACTATTTCGGTTTTTGTGCCAGTACCATACTGTTTTGATTACTGTAGCTTGGTAGTACTTTCTGAAGTCATGGAAGCTCTGCTCACTCTCATTACTTTTATTCAACAAAGTTTTGGAAGTCTTAGCCACAGCCATCAGAGAAGAAAAAGAAATAAAAGGAATATAGATTGGAAAAGAAGAAAAACTGTGAGAAGACATTTGCCAATGACATGATACTGTACATGGATATTGAAGCTGAAACTCCAATACTTTAGTCACCTCATGCGAAGAGTTGACTCACTGGAAAAGACCCTCATGCTGGGAAGGATTGGGGGCAGGAGGAGAAGGGGACGACAGAGGATGAGATGACTGGATGGCATCACCAACTCAATGGACATTGATTTGGGTAGACTCCAGGAGTTGGTGATGGACAGGGAGGCCTGGCATGCTGCGATTCAAGGGGTCGCAAAGAGTCAGACATGACTGAGCAACTGAACTGAACTGAACTGAACTGATACATGGAAGATACTAAAGATGCTTCCAGAAAATTACTAAAGCTTATTAGTGAATTTGGTAAAGTTGCAGGATAAAAAATTAATGCATAGAAATATGTTACATTTCTATACACTATCAATGAAAGATAAGAAAGTGAAATTAAAGAAATAATGCCATTCACCATCACATCAAAAAGAATAAATTACCTAGGGATAATTTTACCTAAGGAGAGAAAAGACCTCTGCTCTGAAAACTAAGACATTGATGGAATACATCAAAGATGACACAAACCGATGGAAAGCTATGTCATGTTAATAGATCAGAAGAATCAATATTGTTAAAATAAATATACTACCCAAGAAAATCTACAGACCCGCTTTTTCGTAACGGGTTTGCTGCCAGGACACAGGTGTCATGAAAACCACAGTTAAGCCTAAGCCAAAATGGGAAAGGAGAAGACCTACATCAACATCGTTGTCATTAGGCACGTAGATTCAGGAAAGTCTACCACAACTGGCCATCTGATCTACAAATGTGGTGGGATCAACAAAAGAACAATTGAAAAGTTCGAGAAGGAGGCTGCCGAGATGGGAAAGGGCTCCTTCAAATATGCCTGGGTCTTGGACAAACTGAAAGCTGAACGTGAGCGTGGTATCACCATTGATATCTCCCTGTGGAAATTTGAGGCCAGCAAGTACTATGTTACCATCATTGATGCCCCAGGACACAGAGACTTCATCAAAAACATGATTACAGGGACATCCCAGGCTGACTGTGCTGTCCTGATTGTTGCTGCTGGTGTTGGTGAATTTGAAGCCAGTATCTCCAAGAACGGGTAGACCCATGAGCATGCCCTTTTGGCTTACACTCTGGGTGTGAAACAACTAATTGTTGGAGTTAACAAAATGGATTCCACTGAGCCACCCTCCAGCCAGAAGAGATACAAGGAAATTGTTAAGAAAGTCAGCACCTACATTAAGAAAATTGGCTACAACCCCGACACAGTAGCATTTGTGCCAATTTCTGGCTGGAATGGTGACAACATGCTGGAGCCAAGTGCTAACATCCCATGGTTCAAGGGATGGAAAGTCACCCCTAAGGATGGCAATGCCAGTGGAACCACCCTGCTTGAAGCTCTGGATTGCATCCTGCCACCAACTCGCCCCACTGACAAACCCTTGCGTTTGCCTCTCCAGGATGTCTATAAAATTGGTGGTGTTGGTTCTGTCCCTGTGGGTCGTGTGGAGACTGGTGTTCCCAAACCTGGCATGGTGGTCACCTTTGCTCCAGTCAGTGTAACAACCGAAGTTAAGTCCGTAGAAATGCACCATGAAGCACTGAGTGAAGCCCTTCCTGGGGACCATGTGGGCTTCAATGTCAAGAACGTGTCTGTCAAAGATGTTCGTTGTGGCAGTGTGGCCGGTGACAGCAAAAATGATCCACCCATGGAAGCTGCTGGCTTCACAGCTCAGGTGATTACTTTGAACCATGCAGGTCAAATCAGTGCTGGCTATGCACCTGTGCTGGATTGTCACACCGCTCATATTGCTTGCAAGTTTGCTGAGCTGAAGGAGAAGATTGATCGTCATTTTGGGAAAAAGCTGGAAGATGGCTCTAAATTCCTGAAATCCGGTAACACTGCCATCGTTGATATGGTTCCTGGCAAGCCCATGTGTGTCGAGAGCTTCTCTGACTACCCTCCCCTGGGCCATTTTACTGTGCGTGACATGAGACAGACAGTCGCTGTGGGTGTCATCAAAGCAGTGGACAAGAAGGCAGCTGGAGCCGGCAAGGTCACCAAGTCTGCCCAGAAAGCTCAGAAGGCTAAATGAATATTATCCCCAATACCTGCCACCCCAGTCTTAATCAGTGGTGGAAGAATGGTCTCAGAACTGTTTCTCTCAATTGGCCATTTTAGTTTAATAGTAAAAGACTGGTTAATGGTAACAATGAATCGTAAAACCCTCAGAAGGAAAGGAGAATGTTTGTGTGGACCATATGTTTTATGTGTGGCAGTTTACGTTATTAGTTTTTAAAATCAGTACTTTTTAATGAAAACAAATTAACCAAAAATGTGTCACAGAATTTGAGACCCATTAAAAAAAGTTTAATGAGAAACCTGTGTCTTCTTTTGGTCAACACTGTAACTTCCTATAGTACTATTTTGGTAAGAGTTGCTCATAAAGTATTTCTGGTAAAACAATTTTGAAATTATGGCTTTGTATTTCTAGGGTGGAGCTTCGGGTTTGTTAACCTTGTGTTGAGAACTCATCTGTCTTAATAACATCTTAAGCACTGGTGCAACACTTTCTAGATTAGGACAGATGAACAAAGAGTAACTATGTTTTATGTATAAGCTAGTTTGTAAGGTCAGATTCTATAGTATAAAAGCTCCTGTTGCATATAAAATCTTGTATGGTTACATGAGTAAATCTATGTCATTTAGTTTTCCAGTTATGAGGATGTGCATTCACATTTATAATAAGTAGTTAATCTAAAATATGAGGCTTAACCAGTATTGAGTACTGCCCTGCTAAAGGTAATTGTATATAGGTTCTAGGAAAAAGAAAAGATGCTAGAGGCTAAAAAAAAAAAGAAAGAAAGAAAATCTACAGACCCATTGCAATCCCTATCAAATTACCAATGGCACTTTTCACAGATCTAGATCAAAAAATCTGAAAATTTGTATGGAGATACAAAATACCCTGAATAACTAAAGCAATCTTGAGAAAGAAATACTCATTTAAATTGTTTTATAATTACACTATTGCCTTTGTCAGTAGTCTTTGTTTTTTCATGTGGATTCAAATTACTATCTGAAGTCACTTTCTTTCATTGTGAAAAAATTTCTTTAGTATTTTTATAAGGTGAGTATGCTAGAAAATAATTAAATTAGTTTTATCTAGGAATGTTCTTTTTAAATTTATTTTTAATTGAAGGATAATTGATTTACAAAATTTTGTTGTTTTCTATCAAACCTTAATATGAATTAGCCAGAGGTATATATATATATCCCCTTCCTTTGAACCTCCCTCCCACCTCCCTCCCCACCCCACCCCTCTAGGTTGATATATAGCCCCTGTTTGAGTTTCCTGAGATGCACAGCAAATTCCCATTAGCTATCTATTTTACATATGGTAACATAGGTTTCCATGTTACTCTCTTCACACATCTCACCCTTTCTTCCCCTCTCCCCATGTCCATAAGTCTATTCTCTATGTCTGTTTCTCCATTGTTGCCCTGCAAATAAATTCTTCAGTATCATTTTTCTAGAGTTTGTATATATGCCTTAGTATATGATATTTACCTTTCTCTTTCTGACTTACTTCACTATGTATAATAGGCTCTAGGTTCATCCACCTCAATAGAACTGACTCAAATGCATTCCTTTTTATGGCTGAGTAATATTCCATTGTGTATATGTACCACAACTTCTTTATCCATTCATCTGTTGATGGACATCTAGGTTGCTTCCATGTTTTGGCTATTGTAAATAGTGCTGCAATGAACAATGGGATACATGCTGCTGCTGCTAAGTCACTTCAGTCATGTCCGACTCTGTGCGACCCCAGAGATGGCAGCCCACCAGGCTCCCCAGTCCCTGGGATTCTCCAGGCAAGAACACTGGAGTGGATTGCCACTTCCTTCGCCAATGCATGAAGGTGAAAGTGAAGTCGCTCAGTCGTGTCCGACTCTTAGCGATCCCATGGACTGCAGCCCACCAGGCTCCTCTGTCCATGGGGTTTTCCAGGCAAGAGTACTAGAGTGGGGTGCCATTGCCTTCTCTGTGGGATACATGTGTCCTTTTCAATTTTGGTTTCCTCAAGTTATATGCCTAGGAGTGGGATTTCTGGGTCATACAGTGCTTTTTTAAGGAATGTTCTTATTTTGCTTTCATTTTTGAAAGATATCTTTGCTGGAAATATTGTATGATTACAATTATACTACATAATCAGAATGTGAAAATCTATGTAGAGAGAATGTAGATTTGTGGTTGCTTAGTGCTATGGAGGGAAATGGAAGGTGAAAGATAAATTGCATGGATTTCCTTTTGAAATTATAAAAATATTCTAAAGTTGATTTTGGTGATGATTGTCCAAATATTACAAATATACTAAAAGTGACTGAATTGAATACTGTAATTTTCTAAATTGTATGTTGTGTAAATTGTACCTAAAAATGTTTTTTAAAATACAGGCTGTCATAATACACAAAATGTCCAAATTTCACTCAAAAATTCAAATGTCATATCAAGGACAAGAAAATTCTCAACCCAAATATAAAAAGAGAGTAAAAAGATAGCAATGCATCACCAAATCAAATAAACCCATTAAACTTAAAGAAATCCTTTCCAAGACAAACCATAATAAAACTGTCAAAAATCAAAGAAAAAGAAAATCTAAAGGCAGCAATAGAAAAAAAATTTTTTTTTACCTACAAGGGAACACACATAAGGCTTTCAGCAGATTTTTCAGGCCAGGAGAGAATGATACATAAAAACATTACAGGCCAGGAGAGAGTGGAATGATACATACAAAATGCTGAAAGAAATAAATGCCAACCAAGAGCACTTTATTAAGTATTAGTTAACATTACTAAGAAATGAAGGAGAAATGGTTTCCCAGACAATAGAAAACTGAGGGAATTCATCATCAATATACCTGCCTTACATGAAATGTTGAAAGGAGTTCTTCAAGTTTAAATGAAAGAAAGCTAATTAGTGACATTAAAACTATAATACACACTTATACGTATATAGTCAGATTTAGAATACTCTAATCCTATAATATGTTGGTGTATTAACCACCTATCTCTGTTGTAAGAGTTAAATGACAGGAATATTCAAAATAACAGCTACAATAATTTATTTATGAATAAGCAATATGAAAAGAAGTAAAATATGACATCAAAATTTACAAGAAAGCAAAAGGGTAGAGTTTTTGTATGTAATCAAGGAAAACTGTCAGTGTAAAAGAGACTGTAATATCTAAGATGTTTTATCTATGTATCAATGTAACCACAAAACAAAAATATAAAATATATTCACAAAAGATAAAGTGATGGAATCAAAGCAAACCACTACAGAAAATTATCAATTCACAACAGAAGAAAGCAATAGAGAAAGAAAGAAACAAGGGAAATACAAAAGAGCCAGAAAAAAAACAAGATTGCACTAGTAAAGTGTGTATAAGTCACTCAGTCGTGTCGGACTCTTTGCGAACCCTGGACTGTAAAGTCCATGGAATTCTCTAGGCCAGAATACCGGAGTGGGTAGCCTTTCCCTTCTCTAGGATATCTTCCCAACCTAGATATTGAAGCCAAGTCTAGGTTCGATCCCTGGGTTGGGAAGATCCTTACCTATTGATGGGGCTTCCCTGATAGCTCAGTGGTAAAGAATCCACCTGCAATGAAGGAGACATAGGAGTTGCAGGTTTGATCTCTGGGTCAAGAAGATCCCCTGGAGAAGGAAATGGCAACCCACTCCAGTATTCTTGCCTGGAAAGTCCCACGAATAGAGAACCCTGGCGGGCTACATTCCATAGGATCACAAAGAGTCGGACATGACTGAGGATGCATGCACACACCTATTAATAATGTTATGAACACAAGTGGCTTGAATTTTCCAATCAAAAAGCTTAGAATGGTAG
This sequence comes from Antilocapra americana, assembly GCA_007570785.1. Classification (NCBI taxonomy): domain Eukaryota; kingdom Metazoa; phylum Chordata; class Mammalia; order Artiodactyla; family Antilocapridae; genus Antilocapra; species Antilocapra americana. The sequence continues at coordinate 1,233,684 of ML660663.1, read as the reverse complement.
AATGAATTTTAAAATAACTATGTTGCTTACAACGGACTCATTTAAGCCTGAAGAATACACATAGGCTTAAAATGAAGGAATGGAAAAAGATACTAACGTGCAAATGGAAAACAAAAGTCAGTACGTGTAGCTATATTTGCATCAGATAAAATAGACTTTAAGTCAAAAATGGTAATAAGAGACAGAGAAGGTCATTATATAATGACAAAGTAGTCAATTTATCAATACTGAACCATTTTAAATACATATACACTCAACATAGGAGTACCTAAATATATTAAGCAAATACTAGCAGGCCAGAAAGGCAAATAGAAAAACAGCACAATAATACAAGGGTAATTTAATGCCCCAATTTCAGCAATGAGTAGACAATTCAGATCAAAAAATCAACAGGGAAATATTGGACTTTATACCAAGTTCAGCTTAGTTCAGTCACTCAGTCGTGTCCGACTATTTGCCACCCCATGAACTGCAGCACGCCAGGCTTCCCTGTCCATCACCAACTCCTGGAGTACACCCAAACCCATGTCCGTTGAGTCAGTGATGGCATACAGCCATCTCATCCTCTGTCGTCCCCTTCTCCTCCTGCCCCCAATCCTTCCCAGCATCAAGGTCTTTTCCAGTGAGTCAACTCTTCGCATGAGGTGGCCAAAGTATTGGAGTTTCAGCTTCAACATCAGTCCTTCCAATGAATACCGAGGACTGATTTCCTTTAGGATGCAATGGTTGGATCTCCTTGCAGTCCAAGGGACTCTCAAGAGTCTTCTCCAACACCACAGTTCAAAAGCATCATTTCTTTGGCGCTCAGCTTTCTTCACTGTCCAACTCTCATGACTACTGGAAAAACCATAGCCTTGACTAGATGGACCTTTGCTGGCAAAGTAATGTCTCTGCTTTTCAATATGCTCTCTAGGTTGGTCATAACTTTCCTTCCAAGGAGTAAGTGTCTTTTAACTTCATGGCTGCAGTCACCATCTGCAGTGATTTTGGAGCCCCCCAAAAATAAAGTCAGCCACTGTTTCCACTGTTTCCCCATCTATTTCTCATGAAGTGATGGGATCAGATGCCATGATCTTAGTTTTCTGGATGTTGAGCTTTAAGCCAACTCTTTCACCCTCCTCTTTCACTTTCATCAAGAGGCTTTTTAGTTCCTCTTCACTTTCTGCCATAAGGGTGATGTCATCTGCATATCTGAGGTTGTTGATATTTCTCCCGGCAATCTTGATGCCAGCTTGTGCTTCTTCCAGCCCAGCGTTTCTCATGATATACTCTATATATAAGTTAAATAAGCAGGGTGACAATATACAGCCTTGACGTACTCCTTTTTCTATTTGGAACCAGTGTGTTGTTCCATGTCCAGTTCTAACTGTTGCTTCCTGACCTGCATACAGGTTTCTCAAGAGGCAGGTCAGATGGTTTGGTATTCCCATCTCTTTCAGAATTTTCCACAGTTTATTTTGATCCACGCAGTCAGAGGCTTTGGCATAGTCAATAAAGCAGAAACAGATGTTTTTCTGGAACTCTCTTGCTTTTTCGATGATCCAGCGGATGTTGGAATTTGATCTCTGGTTCCTCTGCTTTTTCTAAAACCAGCTTGAACATCTGGAAGTTCGTGGTTTACATATTACTGAAGCCTGGCTTGGAGAATTTTGAGCATTACTTTGCTAGCATGTGAGATGAGTGCAATTGTACAGTAGTTTGAGCAATCTTTGGCATTGCCTTTCTTTGAGATAGGAATGAAAACTGACGTTTTCCAGTCCTGTGTACACCTTACAGAAACAAATTGAGCATTCCATCCCACAGTATCAGAATATACATTATGCTCAAGTGCAGAGGGAACATTCCCCAGTGTTGATAATAAGATAGATCACAAAACAAGTCTTAGCAAATTTAAAAAGACTAAAATTGTTAATCAACTCAGGTTCAGCTGCTCATTGCTCAAGAATTCAATATTGAGAGAAAAGTGTTGGGTAAATGAAAAGGTAGCTTTATTGAGGAAGCTGGCAATCTTCAGAAGGTGAACTCATTTTGTGCCAAGTAATCAGCTCCTCATTGCCCATCAAGGGACGAGAAGTGCATAGGCAATGGGGGTGCATAGGCAAGGGGGGAGGGTTGCTATGTGTGGAAGGGCAAAGTCAGCTCTGACAAGCATCTTGAAAATGGTCATGTGGTGATCTGATTAGCAACATTTTGGTTGTTTTAAGTACAGCTAATCTTCAATTCCAGGGTTGGTTTGTTCCCATTTCCTTGAGGCCAGTTACTGGAATTGTGTAAGATGGAGCAGCCTATGTCATGGTTACAGTCTGGTCATCATGCAGTTAACTTCTTTCACCTGGTGCAGGTTTCATTACCCACAAAAGAGCTCAAAAAATATAACTCAGAATATTATTCATAGCCTTTGAATAGAATAGAAACTAAAAGTCCTCAATTTTGTTTAATGGCCAAACTATTAATATTTTGTCTTGCTATTAATATTATTTGCCTTTGCTCCTTCATTTTCTCATTTCTCTGATTATTTTTTTTCTTTGGAACTTGAAGAAGTCTCAGGATGCTAAAATTTCTCTACAAACAAGAGGCAGGTGGAGGACATTGAACAGGAGTTGGTGGGGGGGGGTGTCTGTCCTGCTCAGCTACAAAATCATGCCAAGTATCGCTCATTTTCAACCACAATGACAAAGAAAAGCTGGAACATTTATGAATATGTATAAATTAAACAACACACGCCTAAACAATAGATGAGTCGAAGAAAACAAAAGTGAAATAAAAAAAATATCTCGATGGAATTCTCTGGTGGTCCAGTGGTTAAGACTCCATGCTTTCACAGCCAAAGGCCCGGGTTCAGTCCCTCTGATCAGGAAGCTGGGATCCCATAAGCTATGTGCCCCCCCTCCAAAAAAATCTTGAAACATTCTGTAGGTTGTCTTTTTGTTTTGTTTGTGGTTTCCTTTGTTGTGTAAAACCTTTTAAATTTAATTAGGTCCCATTTGTGTACTTTTGTTTTAATTTCCTTTACTTCAGGAGACAGATGAAAAAATATTGCTATAATTTATGTCAAAGAATGTTTTGCCTCTTCTAGAAGTCTTATGGCTTCTTGTATTACATTTAGGTCTTTAAATCATTTTGAGTTTATTTTTCTATATGGTGTCAGCAAGTGCTCTAATTTCACTCTCTTGCATATAATTACCCACTGTTCACAGCATCACTTATTGAAAAGACTGGTATATTCAAGGTATATTCCATGATGTATTCATGACTCTTTTGTCAAAGGTTAATAATTTAAGTGTTTGGGTTTATTTCTATGCTTTCTATTCTGTTACATTCATCTATGTGTCTATTTTTGCACCAATATACTGTTTTGATTACTGTAGCCTTGTAATGTAGTCTGAAATAAATAAGCGTGATTCCTCCAGCTCTGTTCTTCTTTCTCAAGATTAATTTGGCTATTTGTGGTCTTTTCTGTTTCCATACAAATTTTTAAATTATTTGTTCTAGTTTTGTGAAAAATATCTTGGTGTGTTGATAGGTATTGTATTGAATCTGTAGATTTCCCTGGGTAGTGTAGTTACTTTAACAATATTAATTTTTACAATCCAAGAACACATATCTTTCAATCTGTTTGTATCATCTTTAATTTCTTTCATCAGTGCCTTATAGTTTTCCAGGTTTATTTCTAGGTATATTCTTCTTTTTGATGTGATAGTATATGAGATTGTTTCATTAATTTAAATGAACAGAAAACCTACAGAATGGTATAAATTATTTGCAAATGATATGTTGACCAATAGGGAGTTACTATCCAATGTATCAAAACAGCTTGTGCAGTTCAACATCAAAAAAAAACTTAGTTAAAAATGCACAGAAGGCCTGAATTGACATTTTTCCAAAGACAACATGCAGAGGGCCGACAAGTATAAGAAAAGATGCTCAATATTGTTAATCATCGAGGAAATCCAATACAATCTTGAGAAAGCAGAACAAAGCTGGAAGAGTCACGTTACTTGACTTCAGAGTATAGTACAAGGCTAAAATAATCAAAACAGTATGGTAGTGGCACAAAAACAGACACATGGATCAATGGAATAGAATAAAGAACCTAGAAATAAACCCAAACACTTATGGTAAATTCATCTATGACAAAGGAGGCATGACTATACCATGGAGGAAAGATGGTTTCTTCAATAAGTAGTGCTGGGAAAGCTGGACAGCTACATGTTAAAGAATGAAGTTGGAGTATTTTCTGACAACATATACAAAATTAAAATCAAACTGGATTAAAGGTCTAAATGTAAGATCAGAAAGCATAAAACTTCTAAGAAAAAAATAGGCAGAATGCTCTTTGGTATAAATCTCAGCAATACATTTTTTTGGATATGACTTCTAAGGCAATTGAAACAGAAGCAAAAATAAACCAATAGGATCTAATTAAACTTAAAAGCTTTCACAAAGCGAAGTAAACTACCAACAAAACAAAAAGACAATCTACTGAATGATAGAAAATATTTGGAAATGATGACCAATAAGAGGTTAATATACAAAATACATAAACAACTTATAAAACTCAATATCAAAAAACAAACAATCCATAAAAAATGGGCAGAAGATCTGAAGAGACATTTCCCCAGAGAATTACAGATTGCCAACAGGTATAAGGTGCTCAATATGATTAATCATCAGAGAAATGCAAATCAAAACTACAATGAGGTATCATGTCACACCTGTCAGAATGGCTTCATCAAAAAGACCACAAGTAACAAATGTTGGTGAGGATGTGGAGAAAGGGGAATACTTGTGCACTATTTAAGGGAATGTAAATTGGTGCAGCCACTGTGGAAAAGAGTATGAAGATTCCTCAAAAACATAAAAATAGAACTATCATTACCAAGACCCAAAAATTCCACTTCTGGGTATATATCTGAAGAAAACAAAAGGCTAATTTGAAAAGACAAATGCACCTCAATGCTCATTGCAGCACTATTTATAATTGCAAAGATATGGAAGCAACCCATGTGTTAATAGATGATTATATAAAGATGTGATATATATATATATATGTGTGTGTGTGTGTGTGTATATATATATACATACACAATGAAATGTTACTCAGACACACAAAAGAATAAAAGGTTGCAATTTGTAATAATGTATGTAGACATGGAGTTTATGCTTAACAAATAAACATATAAGATAAGCCAGCCAAAGACAAACATATGCTGCATGATATCACTTATTTGTGGAATTTGAAAAGTAAAACAAACTATTGAATATAAGAAGTATGGACAAGTTAGTTGTAGGGAACTAAGAGATATAATCTACTACATATACAATAAACAAGTTATAAGGGTACATTTTATAGCACAGAGAATATAGCTAATATTTTATAATAACTATAAATATATAGGGGCTTCCAAGGTGGCGCAGTGGTAAAGAATCTGCCTGCCAATGCAGGAGATGCAGGACATGCAGGTTCAACCTCTCAATCAGGAAGATCCCCCAGAGTAGGAAATGGCACCCCACTCCAGTATTCTTGCCTGAAAAATTCCATGGACAGAGGAGCCTGGTGGGCTACATTCCATGGGGTCACAAAAGAGTTGGACAAGAGCTTCCCTGGTGACTCAGACAGTAAAGAATCTGTGTGCAATGCAGGAGACCCAGTTCGATCCTAGGTCAAGAAGATCCCCTGGAGAAGGGAATAGCTACCCACTCCAGTATTCTTGCCTGCAGAACCCTTTAGACGGAGAAGCTTGGTGGGCTACAGTTCATAGGGTTTCAAAGAGTAAGACACGACTGAACATGCACACATAAATATATAAACTTTAGAAGTTGTTAATCACTATGTTGTGCACCTGAATGTCATATAACATTCTAAATCAACTATCCTCAGTAAAATAAACAATAAAAATATATACATCCAACATCAAACCACATCAACATATTAAGCAAATACTAACATATCTAAAAGGAGAAATAGCAATACAATAGCAGGGAATTTAAATGTGTCACTCTTAACAATGGATATATTGTTCATACAGTACATTAATAAGTTAATATTGGACTTGATGGCTTCCCTGCTGGCACAGATGGTAAAGAATCTGCCTGCAATGCAGGAAACCTGGATTCAATCCCTAGGTCAGGAAGGTCCCCTGGTGGAGGGAATGGCTACCCACTCCAGTATTCTTGTCTGGAGAATTCAAATCATCAGACCATTGCACTCATCTCACATACTAGTAAGGCCATGCTTAAAATCTTGATTGCTAGGCTTCAGCACTATGTGACCCAAGAACTTTCAGATGTCCAAGCAGGGTTTAGAAAATCTCTGCTGATTGTCAGAGATCAAATTGTCAACATTCGCTGGATCATAGAGAAAGCAAGGGAATTCAAGAGAAACATCTACCTCTGTTTCATCAACAATGCTACATATATTATTGGAGAAAAGATAACATTTAAGAGCTACTCTCTTAACATTCAGATATATAACACAGTTTTTACTTCCTTATTCTCTACCTCCAACTAGCCCCTACTCTATTTCTTTTTCAACTGGGAAACCCTACTTTGTTCTCTACACCTGTGAGTGTATTTTGATTTTGTTATAGTTAATCATTTATGTTTTAGATTCCACACATAAGTGATAATGTACAGTATTTGTTGTTCTCTTTCTGACTTTTTCATTAAGCATAATACCTTACAGGGTCCATCCATATTGCTGCTGCTGTGCTGTGTTTAGTCACTCAGTCATATCTGACTCTTTGTGACCCCATGGACTATAGCCCACCAGGTTCCTCTGTCCTTGGGGATTCTCCAGGCAAGAATACTGGAGTGGTTGCCATGTATTCATCTAGGGGATCTTCCCAACTCAGGGACTGAACCCAGGTCTCCAGCATTGCAGGAAGAATCTTTACCTTCTGAAGCACTAGAGAATTTTAAGAATACTGGAGTGGGTAGCTTATCCCTTTTCCAGGGGATCTTCCCAATCCAGGAAGCAAACTGGGGTCCCTGCATTGTGTGTGTGTGTGTATTTAAGAGCTATGTCATGATGACCATTCTGACTGGTGTGAGATAATACCTAATTGTAGTTTTGATTTTCATTTCTCTAGTAACGAGTGATGTTGAACATCTTTTCATGTATTTATTAGCCATCTGTATGTCTTCTTTGGAGAAATGTCTGTTTAGATCTTCTACCCATTTTCTGATATGGAGCTATATAAGCTGGTTATATACTTTGGTGATTAATCCATCATCAAAAAATATACAAACAATAAGTTCTGGAGATGATATGGAGAAAAGGGAGCCCTCTTGCATTGTTGGTGGGGATGCAAATTGATATAGTCACTATGAAGAGCAACATGGAGATTCCTTTAAAATCTATGAATAAAACTACCATATGATCCAACAATCCCTCTATTGGGCATATACCTTGAGGAAACCATAAATTAAAAGGACACATGTACCCCAATGTTCATTTACAATTGCTAGGACATGGAAGTAACCTAGATGTCCATCAACAGATGAATGGGTAAAGAAACTGCAGTACATATACACAATGGAATATTACTAAGTCATTAAAAGGACTGCATTTGAATCAAATCTAGTAAGGTAGATGAACCTAGAGCCTATTATACAGAGTGAAGTGAGTCAGAAAGAGAAAAAGAAATATTGTATATTAACACATATATATATGGAATCTAGAAATATGGTACTGATGAACCTATCTGCAGGGCAGCAATAGAGACACAGACATAGAGAACAGACTTGTGGACACAGGTTGGAAGGAGAGAGTGAGATGAATTGAGAGAGTAGAATTGAAACATACGCATTACCATATGTAAAAATAGATAGACAGTGGAAATTTGCTGCATGAATCAAGAAGCTCAAATCTGGTGCTCTGTGACAACCAGAGGGATGGGATGGAATGGGAGGTGGGAAGAAGGTTTAAGAGGGAGGGAATATACATATGGCTATGGCTGATTCACGTTGATATATGGTAGACACCAACACAATATTGTAAAGCAATTAGCTTCCAATGAAAAAAAATGAATTTTTAAAAGGACCTATGTCAAAGAGTGAATTGCCTATGCTATCTTCTAGGATTTTTGTTTTCCAGTCTTATAATTAAGTCTTTAAACCATTTTGAGTTTATTTTTGTATATGGTGTGAGAAATATCCTAAATTTGTTCTTTTATATATAGCTACACAGTTATCCTGTATAAAAAAACATTCTCAATGAACTGGATTACTACAATGTTGTGCTTAGTTACCCACAACAAGACATTCTTGAGTGTGAAGTCAAGTGGATCTTAAGAAGCACTGCTGTTAATAAAGCTAGTGGATGCGATGGAATTCCAGCAGAACTATTCAAATCCCTAAAGGATGATGCCATCAGGTTTTGCATTCATTATGTCAGCAAGTCTGGAAGACCCAGCAATGGCCACAGGACTGGCAAAGGTTGATCAACATCCAAAAATTCAAGAAGTGTAGTACCAAAGAATGTGCTAACCATTAGACAATTGCACTCATCTCGCGTGCTAGTAAGGTCATGCTTAAATTCTTGCTTGCTAGGCTTCAGCACTATGTGAACCAGGAATTTCCAGATGTCCAAGCTGGGTTTAGAAAAGGAACAGGATCTAAAGATCAAACTGCCAACATTTGCTGGATCACAGAGAAAGCAAGGGAATTTCAGATAAACATTTATCTCTGTTTCATCGACTACACTAAAGCCTTTGACTCTGTGGGTCATAACAAACTGTGGAAAGCTCTTAGAGAGATGGGAATACCAGAACATCTTAACTGCCTCTTGAGAAACCTGTATGTGGGTCAAGAAGCAACAGTTAGAACCCTGTATGAACAACTGATTGGTCAAGATAAAGAAAGGAGTATGACAGGGCTGTCTGTTACCACATCTATTTATTTAACTTATACACTGAACACATCACGAAGAATGCCAGGCTGGATGAGTTACAAGCTGGAATCAAGATAGGTAGGAGAAGCATCAATGACCTCAGATATGCAAATGATACCACTCTAATGGCAGAAAGGGAAGAGGAACTAAAGAACCTCTTGATGAGGGTGAAGGAGGAGAGTGGAAAAGCTTGCTTAAAATTAACTATTAAAAAAATCATAGCATCTGGCCCTATCACTTCATGGCAAATAGAAGGGGGAAAGGTGGAAGCAGTGACAGATTTCCTCTTCTCGGGCTCTAAAATCACTGTGGATGGTAACTGCAGCCATGAAATCAGAAGGTGATTGCTTCTTGGCAGGAAAACTATGACAAACCTAGACAGTGTGTTGAAAAGCAGAGATATCACTCTGCCAACAAACATCCATATAGTCAAGTCTATGGTCTTCCCAGTGGTCATGTATGCTTGTGAGAGCTGGACCATGAAGAGGGCAGAGTGCCAAAGAATTGATGCCTTGGAACTCTGGTGCTGAAGAAGATTCCTGAAAGTCCCTTGGACAGCAAGGAGATCAAACCAGTCAATCTTAAGGGAGATCAACCCTCAATATTCACTGGAAGGACTAATGCTAAAGCTGAAGCGCCAGTATTTTGGTCATCTGATGTGAATAGACGACTCATCTGATACTGGGAAAGATTGAGGGCAGAAGAAGAGAGCATCAGAGGATGAGATGGCTGGACGGCATCACCGATGCAATGGACATGAGCTTGAACAAACTCCAAAAGATGGTGAGGGACAGGGAAGCTTGACATGTTGCAGTCCATGGCATCGCAAAGAGTCAGACATGACTGGGCAACTGAACAACAACAACACACAGTTATCCTAAATACCATTTTTTACTGAAGAGACTTTTTCTGTTGCATATGCTTGCCTTCTTTGTTGTTGATTAATTATCATATGTACATGAGTTTCTCTCTCTGTTCCATTGATCCATACGTCTGTTTTTGTGCCAGTATCATACTGTTTTGATAAATTTAGCTTTATAGCATAGTCTGAACACAAAGAGGGTGATTCCTCTAGCTTTCTACATTTTTCTCAAAATTGCTTTAGCTATTCAGGTTCTTTTGTGGTTCCATTTAAGTTTTAGGATTATTTGTTCTGCATCTATGCAATATGCCATGGGTATTTTTTTCTCCCCCTCCAGAACCCCCCTCGCCCCTCCCTCCCCCAGGGAAATCTTGATGCACCAGCCCCGAGCATCAATCCTGGGCTGGTGACTGATTACATATATGATAATTAACATGTTTCAATGCCATTCTTCCATATCATCCCACCCTTGCCCTCATCCACAGAGTCCACGAGTCTGTTCTATACATCTGCGTTCCTTTTGCTTTCTCGTCACCATCTTTCTAAATTCCATATATATGCATTAGTATACTGTATTGTTGTTTTTCCTTCTGGCTTACTTCACTCTGGATAATGGGCTCCAGTTCCATCCACCTGAGTAGAACTGATTCAAATAAATTTTTTTTTAATGCTGAGTAATATTCCATTGTGTATATGTACCACAGCTTTCTTATCCATTCGTCAGTTGATGGGCATCTAGGTTGCTTCCATGTCCTGGCTATTGTAAACAA
>ML660663.1:1099390-1222759 GCA_007570785.1 Antilocapra americana | reverse complement strand
GTGGATTTATCTCTGGGCTTTCTATTTTGTTCCATTGATCTATATTTCTGTCTTTGTGCCAGTACCATACTGTCTTAATGACTGTGGATTTGTAGTATAGCCTAAAGTCAGGTAGGTTGATTCCTCCCGTTCCATTCTTCTTTCTCAAGATTGCTTTGGCTATACGAGGTTTTTTGTATTTCCATACAAATTGTGAAATTATTTGTTCTAATTCTCTGAAAAAGACCTCTGGTAGCTTGATAGGAATTGCATTGAACGTATAGATTGCTCTGGGTAGTATACTCATTTTCACTATATTGATTCTTCCAATCCACGAACACGGCACATTTCTCCATCTGTTTGTGTCCTCTTTGATTTCTTTCATCAGTGTTTTATAGTTTTCTATATACAAGTCTTTTGTTTCTTTAGGTAGAAATACTCCTAAGTATTTTATTCTTTTTGTTTCGATGGTGAATGGAATTGTTTCCTTAATTTCTCTTTCTGTTTTCTCATTGTTAGTGTATAGGAATGCCAGGGATTTCTGTGTGTTGATTTTGTATCCTGAAACTTTGCTATATTCACTGATTAGCTCTAGTAATTTTCTGGTAGATTCTTTAGGGTTTTCTATGTAGAGGATCATGTCATCTGCAAACAGAGAGAGTTTTACTTCTTCTTTTCCAATCTGGATCCCTTTAATTTCTTTATCTGCTCTGATTGCTGTGGCCAAGACTTCCAAAACTATGTTGAATAGTAGTGGTGAGAGTGGGCACCCTTGTCTTGTTCCTGACTTCAGGGGAAATGCTTTCAGTTTTTCACCATTGAGGATAATGTTTGCTGTGGGTTTGCCATATACAGCTTTTATTATGTTGAGGTATGTACCTTCTATTCCTGCTTTTTGGAGGGTTTTTATCATAAATGGATGTTGAATTTTGTCAAAGGCTTTCTCTGCATCTATTGAGATAATTATGTGGTTTTTATTTTTCAGTTTGTTAATGTGGTGTATTACATTCATTGATTTGTGAATATTGAAGAATCCTTGCTTCCCTGGGATATCTGCATCCTTTTAATTGCTTTTCTTTTTTGCTATTCTGATTGGGTGATTTCCACTTTTATATCTTGGATAATTTATGTTTTTTCTGTATTGCCTAATCTGCTGTTAATACCTTCTAGTGTATTTTTCTTTTCAGTTGTATTTTTCTGCCTTCATTGGTTCTTTTTTGTATTTTCTAGTTCTTTGTTAAGGTTCTGTGTCTGTTCATCTATTCTTTTCCATTTTTATTACTACTACTTTGAATTCTTTTTCAGGTAAATTATTTTTCCTCTGTTAAATTAGGGTTTTTTCCTGAGACTTTATCTTGTTCTTTCATTTGAAACCCATTTCTCTGTTTTCTCATTTTGTTTAACTTTCTCTGTCTCTATGAAATTAGGGGAAATAGTTACCTATTCTGATCTTGAAGCCATGTCCTTGTGTGAAGGCATCATTGTGCAGTCTGCATATGCCTAGTGGCTTGTTGAGAGTGCTAGATATGAAGTGAGCATGAGTTACATATTCTCTCTGGGTACACTGGGGTGGAGATAGGGCTGGAATCAGAGGTGCTAGAGACAGAGCTGGTGTGAACTGGGGATTCTCCTAAGCACAATTGTAGTTGCTGCCGTATTGGAATTGTGGCTGGGGCCTGAGGGCTTGGGGCTGCACTTCTGAGCCGGTTTCATTTTTTCCCTGGTGTGTGTGTCATTGTGAGAGGCAGAGCTGGGGCCAGAGGAGTTGGAGCCACATTACTGAGCAGGCTCTGCTCATTCCCTGGTGTATGTTCACACTGGCAAAGGCAATCTACACCCTGGCTAAAGGCAAGACTGTGGCCCAAGCTGTCTCTGTCCCTTCCCCAAGGAGAACATGTGCATTGGCAATAGTGGCCTCCATTTTAGTAGGGAGCAGTTCTAAAGCAAGAGGAGCTGGAGTGGTAGCCTGGTACAGGCTGTGGGGCATGCTGAGGCAGTCTTGGCAGGTTGGCCAGAGCACCATTCATTTTTTCAATCTGCAGCATCCATTCTGTGACTGGGAGCCAACAAGTCTGTTGTGTGAGCTCTTCAAAAGTGAAGGCTTGGTTTCTTACATCCCTCCATTATGCTCCACTGATCAAATCAAATAAGGGAGCTTGATTTCTGAATGTTGGACCTTATGGCTGGGGTGCCTAATATGTGGCTTAAACCCCTTGCTCCCCAAGGAGGATCCCTGAGCCTGCTGGGTCACCCACTAGGGATGTAGGTCCTGACTTGATTACTTCTCCTGCCTTCCTACCAAACTGGGTGTGGATCTTTCTTTACAGCCTTGGTTGTAGGAGAGCCATTCTTCTAATCTTTAGGTCATTCTCAGTGAGAGTTGCTCTTTATGTAGTTGTAGTTTTGATGTGTTTGTGGGGGGAGGTGAGCTCAGGGTCTTTCTACTCTGCCATCTTGATCCCACCTCTGACCAGTGCTTCTCTTTCTATTCGATGTGAATAGCTACTTTTACTTCCAACTCACAATACTGGTTCTGAAAGAACACAGAAGGTCTCATTTATTTATTCATGCTTTTATTTCCGATATTCTGGGAGGTGGGTCATAGAGGATCCTGCTTTGGTTTATGTCTGAGAGTGTTTTGCCTATGTTTTCCTCTAGGAGTTTTATAGTTTCTGGTCTTATGATTAGATCTTTGATCTATTTTGAGTTTATTTTTGTGTATGGTGTTAGAAAGTGTTCTAGTTTCATTCTTTTACAAGTGGCTGAAGACATACCAATGGCTAACAAACACATGAAAAGATGCTCAACATCACTCATTATCAGAGAAATGCAAATCAAAACCACAATGAGGTACCACTTTACATCAGTCAGAATGGCTGCCATTCAAAAATCTACAAGCAATAAATGCTGGAGAGGATGTGGAGAAAAGGGAACCCTCTTACACTGTTGGTGGGAATGCAAACTAGTACAGCCACTATGGAAAACAGTGTGGAGATTCCTTAAAAAACTTTAAATAGACCTGCCATATGACCCAGCAATCCCACTGCTGGGCATACACACCGAGGAAACCAGAATTGAAAGAGACACGTGTACCCCAATGTTCATCGCCGCATTGTTTACAATAGCCAGGACATGGAAGCAACCTAGATGCCCATCGGATGACAAATGGATAAGAAAGCTGTGGTACATATACACAATGGAATATTACTCAGCATTAAAAAAAAATTTATTTGAATCAGTTCTACTCAGGTGGACGGAACTGGAGCCTGTTATCCAGAGTGAAATAAGCCAGAAGGAAAAACAACAATACAGTATACTAACGCATATATATGGAATTTAGAAAGATGGTAATGAGAACCCAGCATGCGAGACAGCAAAAGAAACGCAGATGTATAGAACAGACTCGTGGACTCTGTGGAAGAGGGCAAGGGTGGGATGATATGGAAGAATGGCATTGAAACATGTTAATTATCATATGTGAAATCAGTTGCCAGCCTAAGTTCGATGCTCGAGGCTGGTGCACCGAGATGACCCAGGGGGAGGGAATCAGGAGGGAGGTTCTGGAGGGGGAGCATATGTATACCCATGCGGATTCATGTCAATGTATGGCAAAACCAACATAATAAAGTGAAGGGAAAAAAAAAGAACACAGAGGGGACTTCTTTGCTTTGCATTGACACTCATACTTCAAAATTCAATGCCAACATATCTTGGTCTCTCCCTACCCTCCAAATCCACCATAATTTTATGAAAGAATCATCAATGATGAATTATTGGTGTCCTTCCTCAATAGCACACTCAGACATGAGTATACAAGGAAGTGATCCTACCTGTGGGCTGAATCGAAGTTATCTAAGGTGACTATCTCCATAGCCTAACTCCTCTAGTTAGTTCCTCCCTGCTGTATTATTATTACAGTTGGAAACACATTGTTACATTTGCTTGCCCCTTTCTTAAGGTATAGCTGGCATACAAGAAATTGCATATATTTGAAGTATAAAAGTTGATTTTTTGATATATGTATACACTCATGAAACCATCACCAGAATTAAGATAATAAACATGCCTACTACTTCCCTCAAATGTTCCTCATATCCTGTCATAACATATCCCTTACTCCCACTGCCCAACTCCCTTGCTAGCTCCTCCTGCCCTTCTTGGCTTTGTTTGATATGTTGAAATGTTCCAACTGAGAAAAGCAGCTAGATTCTCTGGATCTGAAGCAAGAGTAGAAAACATCTCCTGGGTCTTGCTTCCTTTCTCATTTGAAAAGAAGTCAGACTCTCACAAAGACTTATCTTTGTAGCCATACATGAACAACTCTAAGACTAGATCAAAGGCCTTCCTTAAGTAAGAAACTAGGAGATTGAAACACTTCTATAAATTGCAAGTAGGACGCTAAAGTTGTAAATTACTTGAAGATCAACTAAAGATCTGAGGTGAAAGCATGTTTCTTAAGGAAACTTCTATTGCAAAACAGCATACATTTGAAATGCAATGAAAAGAAAATCTGCATAATTCCACTACCCAAGCTGAACACTGTCAGTCATTTGGCATGTTTTCATTTCTGAATCTCACCCCCCAACACCAGAAAAAATTCTTTATTGAAACCTACTTTGAAAGCAACTTTTGCATTTTTGTGTTTAACTTTTTGTCTACATATCTCCAGCACATACCACCATTGTTGTTGTTCAGTTGCCAAATTGTATGTGACTCTTTGTGACCCCATGGACTGCAACATCCCAGGCTTTCCCATCCCTCACCATCTCTTGGAGTTTGCCCAAGTTCACGTCCATTGAATTGGTGATGCTATCCAACCATCTCATCCTCTGTTGCCCCCTTCTCCACACCACCATAATATAAACATAAAAGAAGAGGGTATATATTTTTCTCAGGTTTCAGAGAAAGAATCTACATATCTTCTTAGAGGAAGTGGCTGCAATGTACTACTAAGAAAAAAAGCTTTATATTGTGGCTTTGCTAACAGGTTCTATAAAATGAGAATCTATAAAAATAGAGAAATGTTTCTTCTTTGTGGAACAAAAAGTTTACAGCAGGAAAGAACAATCCTCAGGGAAATCCAACTGCTATTGCCAAAGGTATACCTTTGTTGGGGGATATTATGGGTGAGGAAGCTAACTTCTGAGTGTAAATAGACAAGTACACTCAGAAGTTACCTTCTTCACCTTTGTGATTCCCACCTTCCCTTTATTAGACTGGAAGGACTTATTTTAATGATGATTTTCTGTGATTAGCAATTTAGATGACCTTTTGCCTGGCCCATATTTATTGGAGGCGATGAAGTGGCACTCTCTTTCTGAGATTTTCATAAGGATGGAGAGGATAAACTCACTTCCAACCCAAAGATGGTTTTTGAAAAGCAAAGTTGTGCTCTGATTTTCTACTTTAATCACATTTTCTTTTAAACCATCTCAATTTAAAATGATTCAGAGTTCAGCCTCTGACTACTTTGATATCCAAGCAGTAAACTGGACCAACAAACTCCAGACAACTCTGCTCACTATAGTCTAAGTTGTGTGTTTGTAACCTGTAAACTGCAGCTTCTTGGACCACATTGCATTGACATGATAGGTAGGTAAAATGGAACAGACTGAAGATGATGGCAATGAGAGAAACTATAGAACATATACTAGCCTTGTACTCATGTTCAATCTCACTGCTGTTTCACATTCTAACAGTATATGGAATAGAGAGGCAGAATAGGGGAAGAATTTACTTTGAATGTTGGAGAGCCGCCTTTTCTAATGACTCAACCAAGCTGACTGTGTTGTTCTAGTCTGATTTCATTGTTTTGGCAAGATTTGAAATTGACACCACAGGTTGGAAGTTCTGAGATAACTGATACTAGACAAGTATGATCAAGGGACAAAACCTTTTTAAAATTTATTATTTTTAATAACAAGTGACAGTAGATACAGAATCACCTCCTGATGTTTTAATAAACCTTTGTCTTGTTATGATAATTCTGTTAGCTTTTGAATCAAACACTTGAAAAGGTAGCTAGAGATAGATACCTTTCTGCTTACCTTCTCCCCACCCCCAAAAGAGCATCAAAGGACACACTCAGCATCCAACGATGAACACAAGTATACATAAACAAATGTGCATCCTGGCAGAACTGTTTTTTATGGTCTATTCACAAGCGTATTTCTGAAATTGTGAATAGAGTTGCAAGGGCTTGTGACTATAGCTTTCAATTATACAGCCCACCACCAAGTTCCCTGAGTGACTGACATAGCATCGCACACGTGAGTTTTCTAGGTATAGTTCCTAACAGTAAGTGATCCTTGAATTATCTTCAATCTATGGTGCATCCACTCATTCTGAATACTGTCTTACAAGGAATAACCACCTAATGTTGCAACTCCCCTGCTGATATCTTAAGAGACAAAAAGACAGTGCTAAAGGAAGGGCATTTTCCATTTCTCTTTGCCTTTCTTTCATTCAGATTTCATTCAGAGACTATGACCTACTGAATCTCGATAGGCTGAAATCCACGGACAGCAGATGGGGTGGTGAAAAAAGTATTGGGTAGTTCCCCAGGGCTGATGGAGCCAGAGTCTCTTTGCACAGAGCCTCCACTCCTCTCAAATTGGGATCTTTTCTTTTTGATCATCTTTCTCTCCTTGGTTCTGCGATTTTGAAACCAGATTTTCACCTGAAACAAAAAAGCTTTAGATTTAATGGGGCAACATACTGAATGCATTTTTCAAAGTCATTGCTGATATTGTTCAGGGACTTTAGTATTAATATTTACAAAGCCCTTTTACATGCATCACTTGAGCCTCACAATCACCTTGTAAAGTATGCCCATTTGACAACAAGTTTTTAAAAAAGCTGGGAGTCAGAGAGGGAAAATATCTTGCATGAGATGAAATTGAAATCAAGCCCAGGGCCTCAGCCTCTGAATGCAGCAGTCTTTACATTATACCTCACTCACCATCTTTGTTGCACAGGTAAAAATAAATAATGATAGAATGGCAGATTCTGAGGCATGGAGATGAAAAGGGAGGGATTTAAATAGCAAAGGTGACTATGATCTGTCATTAAAAGACTAAGGTTAGGGACTTCCCTGGCAGTCCAGAGGTTACGATTCTGCACTTCCAATGTACGGGGCACAGGTTTGACCCCTGGTCTGAGAACTAAGATCCTACATGCCATGTAAAAAAAAAATTTAAGTAAGTTTAATGAAACAGAACTGGGTGAACAAGAGTGATGAAATACTATATCTCTTGCTGTGATGTCAGTATGCCTTTATAAGTGGTTGAAATGCAGACTTCTTGGGATAAGACATTAATGGACTTTACAATTCTAGAATTCTATGATATCCAGGATTACTCCTAGACCTTAGTGGGGAAAAAATGAACATCAAGTAGTTATGTTATGTCAAAATCTGAGTGAGTGGAAACCATTGATTCTTGCCAAGATTTAATTTTCACTGAGTATCCACAGTAAGCTAAATTTAAGGCAGGAATCATTGGATTACATAGACCACAGAAAATTAAATCTCCTAGCCTGAATAATAGAAAAACTTGCTTCAGGTATAAGTATTGGTGCTCATTTACTGTTACAGTTTGACTGATATAAGCCAGATAATTGCCATAATTGACAGATTTCCACTTCACACATAGATTATAACTACTTGGGAAATCATATCAAGGTTTGGACTTGGCTGACCAATTGTATGGGGGTTTTAATCCTTCTCCACCCACTATGTCCACACCTTTGTTTCCACACCTACATAGTGCCCACCACACTAGGAAGTTCAGTAGGAAAAATACGGGCTTTAGGAAAGGTTTGAGAATGGCTTAGTCTTCATTTGCTTCCCTCCTGCTTACAGACATCCCTAAAATCTTAGCCTATTGAAATGCTTATATGAAAAATGTTAAATGTACTTCTGGTGTACCTGTCTCTCAGAAAGGCCCAAGTTGATTGCAAGCTCTGATTTTCTCCGAGTGGTGATGTATTTATAGCGGTGGAATTCCTTCTCCAGCTCCAGCCTTTGATGATTTGTATAAACTACACGGTACTTTTCTTTTGTCCTGGTTTTTCCTGCTAGAGGAGAAAGGAGTGTATTTAATCATATTTTTTTCCTTTGGAGATTATTTTGGTTGGAGGAATCAGAGTCACTGTTCCTATACTTAGCTATTGCTTTCAAATATAAAACAAGTACATTTTTTGAACGAAATATGTCATAAGTCCATTTCTTCATTAAGTATTTTGTCATCCGTGGCTATTTTACACACATACACACCTATCACAGCACTCCTGACATACTGTTACACCAAAGCATTTTAAAGCAAACACTTTAGCCATGATTTTCATTCCCTTCCCACTCACATATGAGAACAGTATTGGCAATAGTAGCACCATCCATTATACATGCACTTCCATTTATATTTTATACAGTTCTTTCATGTTGTCTCCTATTGAACCTCTTTCTCACCTACCCTTTCAACTTATGCAGAATGTGTCTTATTCCCATTGTACAGATAAGGAAACCGAGGCTCAGTGTAGGTAAGTGGCTTTGTACTACTGGGCTTAGGAATGGGGACCCAAACACCTATCTCTGACTCC
The DNA here is from genome assembly GCA_007570785.1 of Antilocapra americana. Classification (NCBI taxonomy): domain Eukaryota; kingdom Metazoa; phylum Chordata; class Mammalia; order Artiodactyla; family Antilocapridae; genus Antilocapra; species Antilocapra americana. The sequence goes on along the minus strand of ML660663.1, from coordinate 1,214,182 downwards.
AAGTCCAGTGTGCCAAATGTTATTCCTAGTTTAAATATGCTGGGCAGCATAAGAATGGCCTAAGTGTAGCAAATTGTTTTGTGATACTGCCATTCTTATTACATGCACATTCTAGAGAGAATTTCATTTGGATAGTAATTAAAAAAGAAAACATCTATTGTCACTTAGATTCTGTTCTACAATAGCTCCTATTATCTATTAGAAAAAATAGTTTAGTTTTTTTTGTTATTGATGTTGTTTAGTCACTCAGTCGTATCTAACTCTTGCAACCCCATGGACTGCCCGCCAGGCTCCTTTGTCCATGGGATTTCCCAGGCAAGAATACTAGAGTGGGTTGCCATTTCCTTCTCCAGGGATTTTTGGGGGAGTTTTAAACAAACTTTTATTCCCTAATGGAAAATGAGTGGAGGAAGTAGGGTGTTGACTTTACCAGAATAAAATGGGTATTCTAGTATTCTTTGAAAGGGTATCCAAACATTTGCTTTGTGTTACAATGTTTAACTAATTTCTCATGCCCTCCTTCAAATAGAGTTTTATTCCTCCTTTTAAATTTTCCAAAGGTGATTAGGAAGTTTCTTTTTCTTTTCAATTTTTCCAACCCCCTCTAGGATCTTCCTCCTTTTCTCTATAGCTTTTGGCAAACCCCTTCTGATCTTCCCTGGTTGTTTTTGATGTGAAATTTTGGGGAGCGATCTGTAAGACAAAGCTTTCTTTAAAGTGTTTCCCTAAACTCCATTGAGGTGTTAAGATGCAGCATAAGCTTAACAAAGGAGCTACATAGCATCAGATCCCGTCGTCTAGAACCCTCTTTACATTCAGGAACACCAGCCAATTGGTTTGGAATTTACAAGCCCTAAACAAATGTCAGACACCCTTTCATCTCCAGGAAAGAAAAAAAGAAGGGGGACGTGAATGTAGAAACAAATTCTAGATGAGAGATATGTTTTAGGATTAACTCATGGAATAAAGAACTAAACAAAACTTTCCTTCCTGAAAATGGAAAATGATGAGCTCCAGTCAGTTAATCTATCTCAAAGGCTCAAATTATGAGCTGGTTTTCTCTTTGTTTGCTTGTTTTTCATGGGATTTTTTGATAAAAATTTTTTAAATTGAAGTGTAGTTGATTCACAATATTGTGTTAGGTTCATTTGCAGCAACCTGGAAAGACCAAGAGAATATGATGCTCAGTGAAATGTCAGACAGAGAAAGACAAATACTATATGCTATCACTTATATGTGGAATCTAAAATATAATACCAATGAATGTATATGCAAAACAGAAACAGACTCACAGATACAGAAAACAAACTTCAGCTGCTTTTCTGAATCTAGGAAACCAAAGTTCTGGCATTTGGTATGTTACAAAGGCAAAATATATATTTGAGGTCACAATGAAAACGTTGAGGTTTAATTTATTTCTAGAGCCTCAAATCTTAGAATCAAAATATATCTTTGAAGAGATGTTCCTTAAAACTGTTCCTAATCCCAAAGTGACTGAGTGTTTAAATTCTAACTTGAGGCAGAATTTAAAATTTAATGTGTGTGTGTCTGTTTTCAACTCTTTGATAATCAGTAAATATAACCAGACTTCAAGAATTCTGGAAGGTTGCAATTCTTCCCCACCCCCATTGGTCATAAATTCCCCTCTTGCAGTTTCTTCTGAGGACAATAAACTCAATACCAGGCCTCTTTATTTGCCATGAAAATCCTCACCCTTTCCGGCAATATAACCCCTAAAGAAAGGAGGGAAGAGGAAGAGCCAGGCTGCATATCAAAGCCATGCAAAGTGTTAAAATAAAAGAGTCTGTCGCCCCAGTCTTATGGATAAGACCTCAGACCTCAAGAAGATTAGATTAGTTGGAAATACTGACTGCATGTTTTATGAAGAGAAATGAATTCTCATTTCCTGGTGCTCCTCTTGTGTCCCAAGCTATTTTCTTTCCACTTACTTCATTGTCTCTTCCCTTAAATGATGAAATCTGATTAACTGGGTTTTGGACATTTTCTAAAATGTATTTCCATGCTAAAACACTAACAAAGTGCTAAAAGCAGTAGCTTTTATTGTTCAAGCCATTCTCTTCTCCCAGAGACTATGACAGTGCCAAAGGTGAGGGATTCTCCTTCTCCAGCACTATTGTGAGTTAATCTAGGAAAGTAACACAGTTGTATTACAGGGCTGCCTCAAAGCCCTGTGGTGGGATTTCATTACTTGCCCTGACCAAAAACTTTGACAAACCTCTGTAGTTCCCATAAGAAGACAGGATCCCTACAGAGTTTGCAAACAAGTCTCGTTATATATGATGACTTATCACCTAAATGTGCTCATTTGAGAGACTGGCTATGAAAGTGCTGTTAGGCAGAAAAGCACTCTCCAAACCTAAGGATTATGATGATGGTGACAGTGAGGGTAACGATGATTAACACCAATCCCTTTCTATAGTATAATTAACACCATCATAATGAGATTCCATGTGATGGTAATCTTTTGCTGCTTTTAGTTCAAAATTGTATCCAAATTCATTTATAAAAATTGTCCAATTAAAAAAATGATCAAAACCAAGAAAGATAATGATAAGCTTTAGGAATTACTAAGTAACTCATTTTCTGAAATGTTCTAACTGAAGAAAATCTTTTTAACTTCCTTGGTTTTCTGTCTTTTGTCCATGGGTTAATCAGAATTATTCAAAGTCACTTCCTTCTCTCCTCTTCTTTTCCACACCTAAAAACAAAGCCCCTCTCCAGCCCTGTTTAGGTTACTGCCTTTCCAATACTCATACAAGGCTACAACTCTGGGTAAAATAAAAACTAAATGAAAAAATTCCTAGAGTAGTGCTGTCAATGTTTAAAATATGAAAATACTGAATTTTTAAACTGACAATGTTTAAAATATGAAAATGATGAACTTTTCGTGGCATATCTCTGTCAGGTTCCTTTTCACATAATTTTTAAAACAAGGTATGTCAGACTACATAGGGAACAAAGTGGAAATAAAAATATCTTACTTTTAAATCAAATCACTTAGTGGACAGTCATTTATTCTGTATGTCAGTCCCCTTTCTCTCATTCAAAAATCAAATGCCATGATAATCACTATGAAATGTTTTCCAATTGTCCCCTAATATGCATATTTTTCTTTCTTTAACTTAAGGCTAGTTAAAACATTCTTAAATAATATAAAGAGCTTTCATTTTACTACCATCATCAAGGAGGGGTTACTTCCATTTTGTACATCATCTGTTTTGTTCTCAGCCGTAAGTCAAATGTCCTATAATACTACTGAGCAAAATATAAAATTTAGGAGGATCTGATTTATTCACTTAACAGATATTTGTTTAATACTCACTATGTACTAAGCATACAGATGGGTGCCTTTTGGTTTGGAGTTATACAGAGAGGTGATCAGCTTAATTTTTTCTCAGGTTATCAGTTCATAGGATTTTCAGTGGATCCATGAGTTTCCCAAAATTATTAAAAAAAAATGACATATGTGGGAATTCTGTGGCAGTTCAGTGGTTAGGACTCTGTGCTTCCACTGCAGAAAGCATGGATTTGATTCATGGTCAGGGAACTAAGATCTTGTATGCTGCTTGGCAAGACCAAAAAATAGATAAAAATTAAATTTTAAAAATCTGGTGGAAAAAATGAAGTGTGTACATGCGCATTTGTGCCCTTGTGCATTTTTCTGGAAGAGGGTCCATACTTTTCATCATATTCTTAAATCATTGCTAAATATGTACTTAGACTGCAAGAATATAGCAAAGGGATATTTTTATAAGACATTAAAATGAAATGGTGACTGATTATTTTTTCTTAACTTTATTGTGTTGGTTTTGCCATACAGTGACATGAAACCGCCAAGGGGCTACACATGCTCCCCCTCCAGAACCCCCCTCCCTCCCCCCTCCCCCTGGGACATCCCGGTGCACGTGATTGAATTTAATAAAGGCTCATCTATAGGATAGGCTGCCACAAGTTAGTGAGGTTCTAAAATCATTCAATTTAGAATTTCTCATAGAAGTTGGAGAGAAAATCTTGTGAAGATGGTATTGTACAGCAAGGTTTGAAGACTGAGCTAATGATGAAGACTCCATAGAGTAATTTAGAGTCCCTTTCTAAACTTTCCCTGGCACCAGAATTATACAAAAGAGAGCCTCTGACAAATGCAAATGAAGACTATTAAGCAGAAAAATCCATCATATTTTCCCTTTTAAACAGAAAGTTCATGACTCAAGATAATTATTTTATCTTGTCCTTTTCTTCCCATTGTTTTGTCTTCCAAACAACATACTAGTGACTTTCCTCTTTTAAAGTATTTCAAAACACAATCCTGAACTGGAGCAGCCACTTTTCTGGCTTTTGTGTCTTTTGCTGATGGTTAGGTCTTAGTGAATAGGTATTAATTACAACCCTAAGATTAGATATAATAACAGCCCTGACAGTGCCCCACCCTAAGCTTACTTTCTGTTCTTAAAGCATTCCATTGTTAAAAAATGCTATCAAAAAAAGTGCGAAATATGCAGACTTACTTACAAACACTTCAGAGCTAAGAATTTAAGCTCTACTCTTAATTTGGAATTGTTACCCTAGTAATGTCCTAATCAATTGGAACTGCCTCCTTCAGGCTGAGTACTCTCAGTGATAAAATTTGGTCCCTTCCTACCCTCTTGCTTTTTCTAGTTTTAAGCAGAGAAAAAGTGCAGAACTGTGAGCAGAAGCATAATCATTATGGGCAAATGCTATTGAAATGTCATTTCTTCCCCAGAGGGATGAAAGTGATAGAGCTGAATTTTACTAATTTTCTCTAATGAAAGGGAGTGATGAGTTGGAATAATAAGAATGTGATAAAAGCACAACTATAGCTGAAAACAAACACCTCCCCACCTCCCTCCTCCAGCCCCTGTCCAAGATTAAAGCAGAGTATGCAGAGTACCCCCCACCCCACAACCCTGCGCACACTCTCCTTCCAGTAGCCGCCAACCAGTAGCTTGCTGGTAGGAGCATGAGTTGGTATTAGGCTGAGATCTCTGGGCTTTCCTATGTGTCCTGACAAGCCTGTATCCAGTCCCTGCACCTCGGAATGCCTGCCTGTACTGTTAGGAGGGCTTTAATCCCTTTAACCTTACTAATGCTGGGGCTGATATTGGTGCACACCCCAGGGATGTTAGGATTGAGCAGCTTATTATGCCCCGGTGGTGTGCTGTAGCTTTCCATTGGTGGACAGAAAGTTGTACAAAGGCATTGGGTTTGAATTCAGCTGGCTCTTGCCAGCTTGGGCAAAGGAAACTGGAGCTTCCTTGAGAGTCCAGGGTGAGGAGGCCATTTTGCCATCAGGGCCTTTATGGCTAAACTGGACCGCTTATTGCCAATCAAGCACTGAATCCAAGTTGAACATCAACAGCTTTGGGGGAGAAGCTGACCTGCTCAGATAAGGAAGGCTTTGAAGTGGAACAGGCTAGCAGCAGTGACTGAGCATAGAGATACATGGTTGTCCTCTCCTCATTCACCCACTGACCTTCCCCATGCATCTGCTTTCTCATCTGGGCAACTGTAGAGTTGGATCTTGATCTTTGTGGCTCAGTATGTCCATCGTCACCGCGGTTGCTCTTTTGGCTGATCAGAAAATGATGAAAAAAATCCCCTACTGTCGGCTTAGTTCCAAGCACTATACTCTGTTTTTGAGCAGGCACAAGCGGGAGAGGTCACTTATGGTCTTGGGGCCCTGGGCAGTAAGCCACGTAGTGGTCTCCTTAGCTAAGCTGTCCGGAGAGAAGTCTGAGAACTAGGAAGATCAGAAGGCCAAGAGAAGTAGAGGAGAAGCAAAGGAAGGAAAAGGGTCAGAGCATTGATATCGGTTACTCACCAGTCACCTGCACTGTCTTGCGCATCCATGCATAGGGGCTGTGACGGCTTCTGCTAGAACTCTCGTCTGCGATTCCGGCGTCGATGGGAAACACTGATCCTCCGGCTGGTGTTGGCAGGCTGTTACCGCTGTTTCCACCCCCGGCGGGGCCCAGGTTGCTATATTCCGGTGAGCTGAAAGCAGCGGGGCTCGAGGTCATGTCGTTCATGGGGACCGTGCCCATAGTACTGGATGGCCCCGGGTACACGCTCCAATCTTCACGAGGGGGACTATAGGGTGACCCCCAGGCTCCCAGCGGTGGCCCGTGAAGATTCATACCGGGCATATGGGGATATCCCATGTAGTGCGCATAAGAAGGGGCCGCTGCGAAGTTGGAGGCTGGCAGAAGACTCCCTCCACCCCTAGTGGCACCAGCCCCTGCGGTGCCACCTCTTGCGGGGCTCCTGAGAGTGCTGGAGTACATGTCCGCTTCTTTTTCCAAAAGGCAGCTTCTGTACATAGTGGCTTGGCTATGAGAAAGGAGCTCCGTAAGGCATCCTTAAGTCCCTATAAGGTCCCAACCCGACTTTGAGAAGCAGTAGGGAACCAGAAGTTTAGCTGTGCTGCACGCCCCTCCGACTACTCCATAGGCGTTTCCTACCCTGACGATTTCCAGGTGACTGGTAGCCCTATATAGGCGGGCCCCCAATTGCTGGGCTGACGTCAAGGGGCTTTAGGCTTTTACATAACATTTGCATTCAAATGAACGGCCATTTCACTTTCACAAGGACTTATTCACTACACCCTCTCCAAGATCCTGTGCCTTTCAATCTCATCTTTCTCGCCTTTGTCCACCTGATCCCATAGCACTAACTTTGCGCTTTTGGAAGCAGGAGCTCCTCCAGAGGTTTCTGACCAGTTCCCCGCAAAGTGAGATAAAGAAGTGTAGAATCAGGGAAAAACCTGTTCTTTGGTCCTTACTCTCTGGCTTCTTCCCTTTACGCTGATCTCCTGCACCTAGTCTGCATTGTTGGTATCTTCTCTGCCCACAGTCCCTGGCACAGGCACTCCACAAGGCACTGGCCCATGATAGTACTAAAAGGGGCTCTCCCTTCTCTTCATTGCTCACCTCCCAGTAGGAAGAGAGCTTTTTTTTCTGAGGACAGAGATTCATTTCACAACTATATATTGTGTGCCTACTGCTCAGGGAATAGAGCAGTGAACAAGACAAACATTCCTGCTCTGCCTTCCTGAGGTTGTATTCCAGTAGATGACAGGCTGGATTAACTGAATGTTTTACAAATATGTACAAATTAAAGAAAGATAAAGAGAGGACGTTATGAAAAAAGGAAGGAAAGAAAGAGAAGACTCTTGTGGATAATGGGCTTTCTTATTTTCCTGTCGGTTCACTAGTCTTGCTTGGGTGTCTCTGCCAGTACTCACAAGGAGCCAAATTCCTGCAGGCTGAAATCCAGGGCAGCTGAAGTTCCCAATTTGCTTTCACACTTGCAATTTACTTTGTAAAGTTAAAATTGTTGAAAAAGACATGGAGTTGCCAGTAGATGCCAATGAACTCAAGATTTTGCTTTAAGAAATCAGATCACCTCTTGATGACAAAACCAGTTTATATTCCAGTATCCCTTCTCCTTCCACAACTGAAGTGACTTAGCGTACAAGCGCATTCCTTGTCTCTCACTCCTGCCCCCTCCCAAAGCCTACTGCAACTTTTAATTCAACATGTGTTCCTATTCAGAGAATGTGCTTCTCCATAAAGTCCAATACAACCTGGCACCTTCATTAACTAATCCCTCTTTGGCTTCGGAAATATCACATTACTTCTGGGAGTTTCAGGGTTTCCCCCTGTGTAATAGGGATACTAACAGTGTCTGTTATTTTGAAGGCAGGATTTCCTGAGATGATGTATGCAAACTGTTTAACAACACTTTAAACACAGCATAGGACCACTGTATTCATTAATTTACTCAACCAATATTTATTGAGGGCTATGTGCTATTCTATATATGGAGACATCAATAGTGAACAAAGCCCTTATTAAGCTTATATTCTCAAGGGGAGATATACTAATAAGTAATTAAACTTTATGGTATGTCAGGTAGTAACAATCAACATTGTAAAGAAAAAGAAGGCAGTAAAGAAAATAAGGAATGCTAGAAGATATTTCAATTTAATATATGGTGGTCTGGGAGGACCTTACTTAGAAATAATATTTAAGTAAAATATAGAAGAAGTGATGGATTGAGCTATGAGGCAAGGGTCCAAACAGAGGGAGCAGCAAGTAAAAAGAAAAGCCTTTTATTGGAGAAATAGCAAGAAGGAAAGTGTGGCTAACAGGTAGATGAGATCCAAACATTAATAGGGTGGGCCATTTTTAATTTCTAAGCTTTTACTCTAAGTGAGATGGGGGACATTGTAGGATTTTAAACAGATAAGTGACATGACTTAAGTTTTGAAAAGATTGCTTTGGCCTTGGGATTAAGAATAGACTAAGTGGGCAAAATAAAATCAGGCTGGTTAAGTAAAAAGCTATTGCAATTATCGAGGTGAACGGCATTGGAGATGGAGAGGAGTCATTGAATTCTGGATATATTTTGAAGCCTGCGTTGGAAAATGAGAAGAAAGAGAAGAAACAAAAGTAATTGGTCAGCAAATACTAATTAAAACCCAGCACTGGGGAGAAGGGACTAAGGAGCAGGAAAATCACATACTTATAGGCACTTTGTGTACATGACCTCATTCAATCTTCACAACTTTACTTACTGTCACTCCCATTTTAGAGACAAAGAAACCAAGGCTCAGAGAGGTGGCATGACTAAATGAACTACTGGTATGTAGTAGAGCTAGGTTCCCATCCTAGGCAGCTCAGATTGCAAAGTTCTTAAATTGGAACCAGACAAAATGTACAACCTCAGGGCTTAGGCCTGGGACTTGGCTTCTATTTTTTCTCTGCTCAGGCTCCCAGGCCCTACATTCAATCCTTTTCATAACATAGACCCAATACCCTTGCGTTATTCTCTTTCGCCTATTCTATCTCGAGGCAAACTGGTCTATCTGACATTTGAAAAGCTGTATCAGGATGGAAGCATATTCAGGACCTTTAAGGCTAAGCTAACTGAATATTGGCATTTTATCTATGAGGAAACAGAGGGTCTGAGTGGGGAAGGTAGTCTTTAAGGCAGTGAATGACAGAACTGAGATTCTAACTTGGGTCTGTTGACTCCCAGACCAACACTCTTTCACTAAAAAATGTATGTTTGCTTATGCCTAGACAGTTTTTATGCATAAAAATTATTTCACTTCTCTCTAATTTTGAAGATTCAGCTTAAATGTCACCTCCTCCCAGAAGTCTTATGATACTCCTCTCAGAGAGTGTACTTCCTCTTGTCTGAATCCCCTTATCAACTCCCCCACTGACTAATACTATTCTTGTCCATCTTAGTGTTATTTGGGGTCTTTTCTGAATATTTTGGAATTTGAGCACATTGAAAAGGTGTCAGGTGGCAGGTTTGAGCCCTGCAGAATGGAGTGTCATGCACATATTAGGATCTCAAGAAACATTTGTATGCTGAATCAATAAGTGACCTTAAAAATGTAGATTTTAAATCACCATTTTGATTCAACTCTAAGGATGTCTTGAAGAGAAACCAGTAAGTTGTCCAGTGTTTAGTGGAACTTAGCTTCAAGATTACTTTAGTTCTGTGTTTTTGTTTGTTTGTTTATGGGGATGGGAGTAGAATGTGGGGGTAGGGAGGTGGGAGAGAGAGGCAGAGTGGCAGGAAGATTCAATCTAGTTTATTTGACTGGAAATTTTGATTTCTTTTTTTTTAACCTGAAAATTAATCAGAGAGGGAACCTCACTGCAGAAAGCAGAGTTATTGTTTTTCAGTCACCCAGTCATGTCCAACTCTTTGTGATCCCATGGACTGCAGCACTCCAGGAAGCAGAGTGGCCAGCAGCAAAAGTCAAAACCCACAGTCTGATGATCAGGGCTCAGGCTATACAAGGATTATCAGAGCAGTTTGGACATCCCTGACTGTTGTCTCTCAATCCAAGCTTTGCACTTTGGGCTCTGTAAACAGCATCTTTTCACCTACCCATTCTTACCTACCTCCCTGAGCTGCTTGGAAACTTAGTGATGTGTCTTGGGACAAGAAAGAAGCCTTGTAGCCTTTCCATCCATCTTTGTCACTGTGATGGGCTTTTGTAATTGCAAGCCCAGACACCCTCGAGAATGAGCACTGCTAGGCTCTATTGTTGTTTAGTTCCTAAGTCATGTCCAACTCTTTTGTGATCCCATGAATTGTAGCCCACCAGGCTCCTCTCTCCATGGGGTTTTCCAGGCAAGGATGCTGGAGTGGGTTGCCATTTCCTACTCCAGGGGATCTTCCTGACCCAGGGATTGAACCTGCATCTTCTGCGATGCAGGTTAATTCTTTACCACTGAGTCACCAGGGCTCTGGCCTACTCCAAAGTATTGCAGTGGGGGTAAGACCAAGCAGTGTTTTGGAGAAAGATTAATATTCTTTCACAGAAATGTGAATAGTCAAGGCAAGTACTCCTTGGAGTGATGGAGGGCCAGGGATCTGTAACCACCCTACCCCCAGGGCAAATTACCCAGATCTGGGTTAGGAGAACAAAAAGAATGAGGAAAGTCTGGGCTTTGAGATGGAGGCAAAAAGACAATATAGTGGAAAAATAGGCTTCTTGGCCATCAAAAGGCATCATCAACTCTGGAAGAGAGAAGGTATGTATAAGGAAGCAAGCAAGGGCTATTGCTTAATGCCAAGATCCCAAACTTCAGAAAGATAGGTCGGGGGAAGGGTTTACAGAAGAAAGAAGAGGAAGACAGAGAGGCCAATCATACATGAGGAGACTACAAACTCCACACTGGAATTAAAGGAAACTGAGACTGAGTCTGAGAGGATTCTCTGAAAGAAAAAGAGAAATGCAAATGCCTGCTATCTTCTTAGGGAAATAGAACCAGAAACCCAGTTCACAGAGCATGTACTTCAGGTCAGGACCAGCACTGGTTCCTTTCCAATGTGAACTTCCATTAGGGTCATTACAATCAAAGGAAGTAGATGGTATCAGCCCCGGTTTATAGTGGTGGGGGTATAGAGGTGAGAATGGAGATTCAATGAGATTTAGTGACAGGCCCAAGGACAAACATTGAGTAAAAAGCAGCCAGTAAATCACTATGGCCATAATGTTCATGCAGGCTCTGGGGATCAGGACTTGGAGAATTCCTGGCAATTCTATAACAACAAGCCTAGTTGTTATGCCCATACTTACTGAACACAGGATACAAAAAATTGACACAAGCTATAAAGGTAAAGCGGAGAAGGCAATGGCACCCTACTCCAATACTCTTGCCTGGAAAATCCCATGGACAGAGAGAGGAGCCTGGTAGGCTGCACTCCATGGATTCGCTAAGAGTCAGACATGACTCAGCGACTTCACTTTCGCTTTTCACTTTCATGCATTAGATAAGGAAGTGGCAACCCACTCTATTGTTCTTACCTGGAGAATCCCAGGGACGTCGGAGCCTTGTAGTCTGCTGTCTGTGGGGTCTCACAGAGTTGAAAACGACTGAAGCGACTTAGCAGCAGCAACATAATGGTAAAGATTTAGATTAGTTCCGAAGAACAGCATGTAGGCTGTGACAGCCAGGAAGCACTGTCGGGGGTGAAAGAAGTTGATGAAAGAAACACGATGTGTGGTCTTTTTAGAAGTCAAGGTGTCAGTCTGTGAGGGATTGTTTCAGAACAGTTTGGCTTTGAAGTCAATATAGTGATTGATGTGACTGATGTTTGATTTTATAATGAGCATTTTTACTCTAAAAAGTTTGTTTTTAATTTGACCCATCTCCAGTTCAGTTTCCTTATTCTCTCCCACTTAAAAATACCTCTAGCACCATATAATCTTACTATTTAAAAAAATATTTATTTATTTGACTGCCTCGGTCTTAGTTGTGGCACACAGGATCTCTGATCTTCACTGTGGCAAGTGGACTTTTTAGTTGCAGCATGTGAGATCTAGTTCTCTGACCAGGGATCAAACCTGGGCCTCCTGCATTGGGAGTGTGGAGTCTTAGCCACTAGACCCCCAAAGAACTTCCCATCTTACTACTTTTTGCTCATTCTCTCACTGAATAATTTCTACACTGCATTTTCATTCTTTCCTAAACACCCAAACTGTGAGCTGTGAGTTGTGAGTTAATAACGATATATATATATGCATTGCATATATATGTGAATTGCATAATTATATAACTTTATGAATTATATATGATTTACAAAATAATAAAATTTGTTTTAAAATCAGTTTTAGGTTCACAGCAAAACTGAAAGTACAGAGGGTAAATATCCTCTGTTCCCTCCTACCCACAACCTTCCTCACTACACAGTGGTACATTTATTACAGTCAATGAACCTACTTTGATGCATCATCTTACTTAAGTTCATAGCTTACATTAGGGTTCACTCTTGGTGTTATACATTTTACGGGTTTTGACATATACCCACTGTTGTAGTATCATACAAAATACTCTCAACCACCCTAAATATCTTTTGTGCTCTTCCCATTCATCCCACCCTGCACCTAACCCCTGACAATCACTGAGATTTTTACTGTCTCCATAGTTTTGCCTTTTCCAGACTGTCATATAGCTGGAATCATACAGTATGTAGCCTTTCTAGATTTTCTTTTTTAATTCTAATATGCATTTAAGTTTCTTCCATGTCTTTCAAAGCTGGATAGCTCTTTTTTTAATCACTGAATAATATTCTGTTCCATGGGTATATCATGATTTATTTACCCATTCACCTGCTGAAAGATATCTTAGCTGTTTCCAAGTTTTGGAAATTGTGAATAAAACTGCTATAAATATCTGTGTGCAGGTTTTGTGTAGATAAAAGTTAATTAATTTGGGTAAATACTAAGAAGTGTCTGCTGGATCACATAATAAAAACATGCTGTTTCAAAAGAAATTGCCAAACTGTCTTTCAAAGTGGCTGTACCATTTTGCATTCCTTCCACAGTGAATGAGAGTTCCAGCATTTGGTGTTAGTGTTTTGCATTTTGGCCATTCTAATAGACAGGTAGTGGTAACTCATTTTTGTTTTAATTTGCAATTCCCTAATGACACATGATATTGTACATCCTTCACATGCTTACTTGGCATCTGAATATCTCTGTTGAATCTGTTCAGATCTTTTGATCATGAACAAAATTGAATTGTTTGTTTACTTATTGTTGAGTTCTTTGTGTATTTTGGATGCAAGTCCTTTATAAATGGTGTTTTTTGCAAATATTTTCTCCAAGTCTGTGGCTTGTCTCCTCATTCTCTTGACATAGACTTTTGTAAGATTTTCTTTCATAGATCCTACCCTTGGTATTGCATCTAAACACTCATTGCCATACCCAAGGTCAAATAGGTATTTTCCTATATTCTCTTCCAGATGTTTTATAACGTTTAAATTTTACATTTAGGTTTATTATCCATCCTGAGTCAATTTTTGTGAAGGGTGTAAGGAGTGTTTCTTTTTTTGTTGTTGTTTTAACATGTGAATGTTCAGTTTTTCCAGTACCATTTGTCCAAAACCCTGTCTTCACACCACTGTATTGCTTCTTTTCAAAAATTGGTTGGCTATATTACTGTGGCTCTATTTCTGGGCTCTGTATTCAGTTCCATTGATCTACTTGTTTATTCTTTCACCAAACCAATACTATCTTGGTCCATGAATCAGGTAAATTGGATGTGCTCAAATAGGAGATGGCAAGAGTGAACATTGACATTTTAGGAATCAGTGGACTAAAATGGACAGGAATAAGCAAATATAATTCAAATGACCATTATATCTACTACTGTGGGCAAGAATCCCTTAGAAGGAATGAAGTAGCCCTCACAGACAACAAAAAAGTCTGAAATGCAGTACTTGGGTGTGATCTCAAAGATGACAAAGATCTCAGTTTGTTTCCCAGGAAAACCATTCAACATCACAATAATCCAGTCTATTATTAGTAATCCAACCACTAATGCTGAAGAAGCTGAAGTCAAATGGTTCTATGAAGACCTACAAGACCTTCTAGAATTAACACCAAAAAAAGTCCTTTTCATCATAGGGGACTGGAATGCAAAAGTAGGAAATCAAGAGATTCCTGGAATAACAGGCAAGTTTGGCCTTAGAGTACAAAATGAAGCAGGACAAAGGCTAACAGAGTTTTGCCAAGAGAACACACTGGCCAGAGCAAACACTCTCTTCTAACAACACAAGAGATGACTCTACACGTGGCTATCACCAGATGGTCAATACCAAAATCAGGCTGATTAATTTTTTTGCTGCCAAAGATGGACAATCTCTATACAGTCAACAAAAACAAGACTGGAAGCTGACTGTGGCTCAGATCAAGACTTCTTTATTGCAAAATTCAGACTTAAATTGAAGAAAGTAGGGGAAACCCCTAGGCCATTCAGGTATCACCCAGATTAAATCCTTTATGATTATACAGTGGAAGTGACAAACAGAGTCAAGGGATTAGATCTAATAGAGTGGCTGAAGAACTATGGATGGAGATTCATAACACTGTACAGGAGGCAATGACCAAAGCCATCCTAAAGAAAAAGAAATGCAAGAAGGCAAAATGGTTGTCGAGGAGGTCTCCCAAATAACTGAGAAAAGAAGTGAAAAGCAGAGGAAAAAGGTAAAGATGTACCCATCTGAACGCAGAATTCCAAAGAATAGCAAGGAAAGATAAGAAAGCCTTCTTAAGTGAGCAATGCAAAAAAAAAAAAAAGAAAGAAAGAAAAAGAAACAATAGAATGGGAAAGACTAGAGATCTCTTCAAGAAAATTAGATATACCAAAGGAACATTTCATTCAAAGATAGGCACAATAAAGGACAAAAACTGTAAGGACCTAACAGAAGCAGAAGATATTAAGAAGAGGTTGCAAGAATATGCAGAAGAACTTTACAAAAAAGCTCTTAATGACCAGGATAACCACAATAGTGTGGTCACTCATCTAGAGCCAAACATTCTGGTGTGTGAAGTCAAGTGGGCCTTAGGAAGCATTACTATGACCAAAGCTAGTGGAGGTGATAGAATCCCAGTTGAGCTATTTCAAATCCTAGAAGATGCTGGTGCTAAAGTGCTGCACTCAAAATGCCAGCAAATTTGAAAAATTCAGCAGTGACCACAGGACTGGAAAAGATCAGTTTTTATTCCAATCCCAAAGAAGGGCAATGCCAAATGATGTTTGACTGTGTGGATCATAACAAGCTGTGGCAAGTTGTTAAACAATGGGAATACCAGATCACCTTACCTGCCTCCTGAGAAACCTATATGCAAGTCAAGAAGCAACAGTTAGAACCAAACATGGAACAACAGACTGGTTCCAAATTGGGAAAGGAGCACATCAAGGCTGTATATTGTCACCCTGCTTATTTAAGCTTCTATTCAGAGTACATCATGCAAAATGCCAGGGTAAATGAATCACAAGCTTCAATCAAGATTTCTAGGAGAAATATCAATAACCTCAGATATGCAGATGCTGCTGCTGTTGCTAAGTCACTTCAATCGTGTCTGACTCTGTGTGACCTCATAGACAGCAGCCCACCAGGCTCCGCTGTCCCTGGGATTCTCCAGGCAAGAACAGTGGAGTTGGTTGTCATTTCCTTCTCCAATGCATGAAAGTGAAAAGTGAAAGTGAAGTTGCTCAGTCATGTCCAACTCTTAGCGACCCCATGGACTGCAACCTACCAGGCTCCTCCATCCATGGGATTTTCCAGGCAAGAGTACTGGAGTGGGTTGCCATTTCCTTCTCCAGATATATAGATGATACCACCATAATGACAAAGTGAAGAGGAACTAAAGAGCCTCTTGATGAGGGTGAAAGAAGAGAGTGAAAAAGCTGACTTAAAACATTCAAAAAGTAAGATCAAGGCATCCAGTCCCATCACTTTATGGCAAACAGATGGGTAAAAACTGGAAACAGTGAGAGACTTTATTTTCTTGGACTCCAAAATCACTGCAGATGGTGACTGCAGCCATGAAATTAAGTGATACTTGCTCCTTGAAGAAAGACTATGACTAACCTAGACAGCATATTAAAAAGCAGAGACATCACTTTGCCAACAAAGGTCCGTATAGTCTACTCTCTAAAATTAATCTATCATATTGGACTTTAAATTGGGCATCAATAGAATAACCCTTGGTGTGGGCAGAGATATTCATCAACCTAATAAATACCTTTTATATCTGAAAGCAGGGAATTTGCAATATTCTTTATATCAAAGGAGATATCCTTGAATGGGAAATTGTTGTTGCCACCGGCTGGATCAAATCATTAAATCTTTAGCAGTGACCCAGGATTCTGTAAAGATGTGTAATTGGGATCAGTTGTTGGTCAGCATATCCTCCCAAACCAACACAACTTTGAAGGATTTGGTCAATCATGTTAATTGTGGGTGCCATCCTTTGTCAGGCATGTTCTGGTTAAGAGATTAAAAAGCAGTATACCTCCAATAAATTCCATCATATTTGATGATGGCATAGATGTCACAAAATACATGAACTTCCTTTGCTGTTCACTCAGTTGATTGCAAGGGGATCTGCAGGTAGCAAAGGGTTTTGAGAGAGAGGTGACCTCTTCTAGCACTGTGGCCTCTGGAAAGGAACTGGTAATAGGGAAGACCACTTCTTCTTGCAGGTAAAGGGCCAGGTGTAGTTCTACTCTGTATGTATGTACTAATTCCATTTCAGCAAAAAGGCTTTGGTTGAAATGCAAAGCTTGTGTGATGCTGTTTCCAAGAGCCAGAATATAATGTGCAGCTGGCTGCAGAGGGTCACAAGTTCAAGTCCTGTGAGAGCCTCCATTTCCAGGGGAACTCAGCATGCAAGCAGAAGTTGCTCTAATGATATGCAATGTGGGGCATGAAGGGGCAGTCTATTGCACCAGAAGCTTGTGGTGGCTATCGTGTGATTCATAGACTCCAAGAATCATACGAGGTAGTTGCCAGAGCTTTCACCATAAAGAAGTCTCCATGCTAAGTGAGACTTTACATGCTAAGTCATTTCAGTCATGTTCAACTCTTTGCGAACCCATGAACTGTTAGCCCACCAGACTCCTCTGTCCACAGGATTCTCCAGGCAAGAGTACTGAAGTGGGTTGTCATTTCCTTCTCCAGGGGATCTTCCCAACCCAGGGAATGAACCCATGTCTTCTGCATTTCAGGCAGATTCTTTACCATATGAGCCACCAGGGAGGCCCACGCCTTAGCACACACACACAATTCTAGAGAATTCTATTTTGAATGGCCCCATTCATAGTGGGCCAATTTGTGAGAGGTTGTGTAAATAGGCTATAATACTGTTTGTAAACAGGGACGATGTGGCCTCCAGGAGCCAGAGACCTAACAGAGTTGGCCCTTCATGAGGGTGGTTAAGGATGATGAAGTTAAGAGTTGATTTTTAACTAGATCAGGAATAGAGCAATCTTCAGCAGTCTAGAAGATGCCTAAGGATTTAACTGAGGTGTCCAGTCCTTGAAACAAATGTCAGTCCATCTCCTCTCAGTAACTACAGTGGTAAGTGTTTTCTGTATCTTGTATGACAGTCTGTACTGATTTTTCCCATGGACAACTAATTAAAGGTGTACTGTGTCAAAGAAGAGTGAGACCTGAGGCTTAGAAAGTGTTACTGTAGGCCTTGAACATAGAGTATATCAGTCAGATCTGTAACAGCAAATATCTGTCAGTTGAAGCTTGAATGGCCCTTGTCATATCAATCATGTTAGATGTAGGGTCCTTAATGGGTGAAATGGTGGCATTAAGTTTGTGATAATCCACTGTGAGACATCATTCATTCTTTCCTGGTTAATCAACAGGCAGAATTGGACTGAAAAACATAAACAGTGGGGATAATTATCCCTCTGCTTTATGCATCTTGTATAATGGGTCCCAATCCTTGAAAGCACTATTTCAATTTATATTGGGTCATATTAACAATTGTGGGGAGTTGGGGCAGATCTACAGGATCCTATTTGGTGAGGCTACCAGAATGGACTTTTATTCCAGGAAGCCATTGAGCTATTAATGATTAGAACATCCATCCCTTTAAGGGGAAATCCAAGGAGGGTGGGAGCTGTGACTACTGAAAAACTAGTGAATTGCACAAATGGTTGACATAAGGATGACTTCTCTACTTTCCATCTGGTAATTTCCATGTCTGGTAATGCCCTGGAAAACTTAGAGAGTTCTTCTTTTAAATTTAGTGAGGTTTCTGGGGATCACTAATGTAATTTGGAAACCAGTATCAAGTAAGTCCATAAAAAGTACTGTAGTACAACTAATGGACTAGCATGGGAGAGTTTCCTCAGGAGGTCACTGGGACCTGAGCACATGTCTCATGTTAGGGAATAGGGCAGTTGTCCCTGTACCACAGGGGTGTGTTCAAGAGACAAACAGATTGGTTATTTGGTATAGCTTGTCATAGAAGAGTTGGAGCTCTTTAGGGATGTTACCCAAAATCAAATAAGTGGGGAAACCCAGGTTACAGACTCACTAATACTAATTCTTTTAATGAGGGCTTTGCAGTGGTGGGAGACGGCCCAGGAAAATCTGAAATGGGGGCTTATGTCAGTAGTAGCTACCTGGGGAAGTGAAGAGCTAGATCTCAAGCTAGATCCCATCATCATGGGCAGTCAATTGATTCTAGGCCGTTTATGGCCACCTTAATAGCCACTTGAATAATTAAATGCAGTGAGGAAGCCGTATAATTTGGAGGTGCTCCCATGAGAAATAATGACCAGGTGTTGGTTTCAAAAAGAGTTTGTTCAGGACTGGCTTTGGTTTCCTGCTCATTGGAGTGCTTAGAATAGTGATATATTGATTGAGCTATACCAATTTTCCTTAATAATTGTCTCCCCTCAATTTTCCTTAATAGTGCTCCCCATCAATGTTCATGAAGGCATGCTCATTTTTTACTAAACTGGTAGAGTAAGCTACTTTATATGCTATAGACAGACAATGGAGAAAGGAAAAGGCCATAAGCCAGGCATGCCCATAAAGGTTCAGGTGAATGGATCCTGTGCACCTATTTTCATAAGTCTAGTGGAACCTGTAATAAATTATTAATTTGAGGAACACAAATATGACAGACATTGGCTCATCTTGGCAGAACTTAAAGTTAATTCAAAGATAGCGTTATATAGGCATAGAAGCCAGTCAACATGCTTTTCATCAGCTAGTTGCTCAACTCCTTAAATGAAACTTAAATTTCCAGTTGAATCAAACCTACACCCCTGTTTCTGTTTCCTCACCCATGTATTTTTAATTTTGGGATAGTCATAACATATGCTTCAGAGGAATCATTTCTACTCAACTCCTGTTGGTAAGCTTCTATAGGCTGCTGTAATGAATTGTCACAAACTTAATGACTTAACAGAAATTTATTTTCTCTGAGTTCTGGAGGCAAAAAGTATGAAATCAGTTTCACTGGGCCACAGTCAAGGTGTTTTCAGGGTTGTGCTCCTTTCAAGAGACTCTACCAGACAATCTCTTCTTGCTTCTCCCAGCTTTTGGTGGCTACTGGCGTTCTGTGGCTTGTGGTCACATCACTCCCATCTCAGCCTCTGTGATCACACTGCCCTTTCTTCTTCTATCTCCAATATCCTTAAGCTCCATCTTAGAAAGTCGCTTGTAGATGCACTTTATGGTTGTGTTTGTGGTTGCCCTTCTGTGATGATAATCATCATCAAGATGGCAGAGTAGAAGGATGTGTACTCATCTCCTCCTGCGAGAACTCCAAAACTGCAACAGCCATCAACAGGAGAATGTTGGGTCCCACCAATAAAGATACCCCATGTTGAAGGGCAAAGGAGAAACCCCAACAAGATGGTAGAAGGGGTGAAATCACATTTAGACTCAAACCCTATACCCTCCAGAGATGGTCAGAGGGCTCAAATAAAACCTTGTGTGCAATGAGGACCCAGAGACCCCACAGAGACTGAGTCAGACCTGTCTTTGAGTGTCTCCTGTGGAGGCACAGGTCAGCAGCGGTGTGCTGTGGGCACAGGGGCTCTGGCTGCAGCAGACCTGAGACATGCAGTGTGCGGCATGAGCCCTCTTGGAGGAAGTTGCCATTAGCCCCACCATAAAGCCACTAAACAGACGACCGACAAACTGCAGAATAAAGAAATTCTCACACTGTTAAGAAAGTTCTAGGACCTACAACAGATTTCCCAACCTGGGGATCCAGCAAAGGGACTGAAAACCCCCAGGGAATTGGACTTTGGAGGTTAATGGGATTTTATTACAGAACTTCCACAGGACTGGGGAAGGAAACTCTTGGAGGGCACAAACAAAATCTTCTATGTACCAGGATCCAGGAGAAAGGAGCAGTGTCCCCAAAAGAGACTGAGCCAGATTTGCCTGTAAGTGTCCAGGAGTCTCTGGCAGAGACAAGGGTTGACAGTGGCCTGCTATGGGGTCAGGGGCATTGAACACAACAGTGCAGGTGTAAGTCCTTTTGAAGGAGTCCCTTTACCATCATTACCCCTACCATAGTTTGGCCTCAGGCCAAGCAACAGGAGGGAACACAGCCCTTCCCATCAATAGAAAATTAGATTAAAGATTTACTGATCATGGCCCTACTCATCAGAACAAGACCCGGATTCCCCCACAGTCAGTCTCTCCCATCAGGAAGCTTCCACAAGCCTCTTATCCTTACCCATCAGAGAGAATACAGAATGAAAACCAAAATCACAGAAAACTAACCAAACTTATCACATGGATCACAGCCCTGTCTAACTCAATGAAACTATGAGCCATGCTGTGCAGGGCCACCCAAGACGAACGAGTCATGGTAGAGAGTTATGACAAATGTGGCTTATTGGAGAAGGGAATGGCAAACCATTTCAGTATTCTTGCCTTGAGGACCTCATGAATAGTAAGAAAAGGTAAAAATATAGGACACTGAAAGATGAACTAGCAGGCCAGTAGATGCCCAGTATGCTACTGGAGAAGAGTAGAGAAATAACTCCAGAAAGAATGAAGAGACAGAGCCAAAGTGAAAACAATGTCCAGTAGTGGATGTGACTGGTGATGGAAGTAAAGTCCAATGATGTAAAGAGCAATATTGCATAGGAACCTGGAATGTTAGGTCCATGAATCAAGGTAAATTGGAAGTGGTCAAACAGGAGATGGCAAGAGTGAACATTGATGTTTTAGGAATTAGTGAACTGAAATGGACAGGAATGGGTGACCATTGTATCTACTACTGTGGGAAAGAATCCCTTGGAAAAAATGAGTAGCCCTCATAGTCAACAAAAGAGTCTGAAATGCAGTACTTGGGTGCAATTTCAAAAGTGACAGAATGATCTCTGTTCATTTCAAAGGTAAACCATTCAATATCACAGTAATCCAAGTTTATGCCCTAACCAATAAAGCAAAGAAGCTGAAGTTGAATGGTTCTATGATGACCTACAAGACCTTCTAGAACTAACACCAAAAAATTTTTTTCTCTTTTATTCACAGGGGACTGGGATGCAAAACAGGAAGCCAGGAGATACCTGGAGTAACAGCCAAGTTTGGCTTCAGAGTACAAAATGAAGCAGGGCAAAAGCTAACTGAGTTTTGCCAAGGAAACACACTGGTCATAGCAAAACCCTCTTTCAACAACATAAGAGATGATTCTATACATGGACAACACCAGATGGTCAATACCGAAACCAGATTGATTATATTCTTTGCAGCTCTATACAGTCAGCCAAAACAAGACCAGGAGCTGACTGTGGCTCAGATCATGAACTCCTTATTGCTAAATTCAGACTTAGATTGAAGAAAGTAGGGAAAACCACTAGACTGCCCAGGTATAACCTAAATCAAACCCCTTACAATTATACAGTGGAAGTGACAAATAGATTCAAGGGACTAGATCTGATAGAGTGCCTGAAGAACTATGGATGGAGGCTGGTGACATTGTCAAGGAGGTGATGATCAAGACCATTCTCAAGAAAAAGAAATACAAAATGGCAAAATGGCTGTCTTAGAAGGCCTTACAAATAGCTGCAAAAAGAAGAAAAGTGAAAGGCAAAGGAGAAAAGGAAAGATATACCCATCTGAATGAAGAGTTCCAAAGAACAGCAAGGAGATATAAGAAAGCCTTCCTCAGTTATCAATGCAAAGAAATAGAGGGAAGCAATAGAATGGAAAGGATGCGATCTCTTCAAGAAAATTAGAGATACCAAGGGAACATTTCATCCAAATATGGGCACAATAAAGGACAGAAATGGTATGGACCTAACAGAAGCGTAAGATATTAAGAAGAGGTGGCAAGACTACACAGAAGAACTATACAAAGAGATTTTCATGCTAATGATGATGGTGTGATCACTCACCTAGAGCCAGACATCATGGAATGTGAAGTCAAGTGGGCCTTAGGAAGCATCACTATAAACAAAGCTAGTAGAAGTGATGGAATTACATCTGAGCTGTTTTAGATACTATAATGATGCTGTGAAAGTGCTGCACTCAATATGCCAACAAATTTGGAAAACTCAGCAGTGGCCACAAGACTGGAAAAGCTCAGTTTTCCTTCCAATTCCAAAGAAAGGCAATGCCAAAGAATGTTCAAATTACCACACAGTTGCACTCATGTCATATGCTAGCAAAGTAATGTTCCAAATTCTCCAAGTGAGACTTGAACAGTACATGAACCAAGAAATTCCAGGTGTTCAAGCTGGATTCAGAAAAGTCAGAGGTACCAGAGATCAAATTGCCACATCTGTTAGATCATAGAAAAAGCAAGAGTTCAGTTCAGTTCAGTTGCTCAGTTGTGACCAAAGAACTGAGGTTTTGAACTGTGGTGTTGGAGAACACTTTTTTTTTGAGAACACTCATGAGAGTCACTTGGACTGCAAGGAGATCCAACCAGTCAATCTTAAGGGAAATCAGTCCTGAATATTCACTGGAAGAACTGATACTGAAGCTGAAACTCCAATACTTTGGCCACCTGATGTGAAGAACTGACTCATGGAAAAGACCCAGATGCTGGGAAAGACAGAAGGCAGGAGGAGAAGGGGACCACAGAGGATGAGATGGTTGGATGGCATCACAGACTTGATGAATGTGAATTTGAGCAAACCCTGGGAGTTGGTGATGGACCTGGAAGCCTTGAGGGCTACTAATCTGGTATTTCATAGGATGCTCCTCTATTTGCATTTGTCTATTTATCTTATAAATAGACTTAGATTGCATGTATTTGTAGAGAAGGATCTCAGAGGTCCATCTTCATCACTTCATATCAAGGGTACATACTAGCAATATAATTTTTCACTATTGACATTGACCTCAGTCACATTGCATAAAAAGTGTTTATTAAGTATCTCCATAGTAATGTTATCCCCCCACCCCCTTTATACTGTACTCTTTGAAAGGAAGTCACTACTCAAAGCCCACATTGCTTCTGCTTCTTGACAGTGGAGTACCTACAAAGATTATTTGGAATTGTTTCATGAGAGGTGTGTCTCTTCTCCATTTGCCTACTTATTTATTTAAAAGTGACCTCATGGATATTTATTTTGTACTTTGGGTTATAATCCAATACTACTTTATTTTGTTGCTCAGCCTTGTTCACTGTGAACTCCAGCAGTTGGCCCCTCCGGCCCTTTCCCATACTATGATCAATGTGGTCTTTGGTTGTCTTTGAGCACTTCTTATTTTCTGGCACCACCAGATGGTCCAAACTCATTTTTGTGTATTTCCTGCCCCTTCAGGCTTGCTTTTCATAATAATATTTTTAGTCATCTTGAAACTACATTATTTGTTATTGTTGTTTAGTCACTAAGTTGTATCAGATTCTTCGAGACCCCATGGACCCTAACCCACCAAGCTCCTCTGTCTATGAGATTTCCCAGGCAAGAATACTGGAGTGGGTTGCTATTTCCTTCTCCAAGGTATGAACTATTCTTGAAAGAGCATTGGCTCTGATGTCTTCAGATTTCAGCCACTTGCTGAGGTACTCATTATACTCAAGGATAAGACACAAGCAGAGATAAAATTATGCTGAAATATGAAATCTTTAGGGTGAAATTGCAATAGCAGGAATTCTGGTTATATTGGTCACCTTTCTACCTCCCCCTTCTTCACTCCCCCAAATTGTGGCTCCATGACTGATCTACAATGAAACTATTAAAATCCCCATAAGAATTCTATGAAGAAGATATTTAAATAACACAGCCAGAGAGATTTTAGACAAATCAATCAGTGTAAAGAGAAGAGAAAACAGATTCTGAATATTTGGGGAGCAATTATTTAAAAAATATTTTTATAACAGCTCCTCTCTAAATCTTTAAATAAATTTTCTTGTTTAAATAAATGTTTTTATTAAAAATATTATTGATATAGCTGATGAATGTTCTTCTTAAAATCATTATTGACATAGTTCTTTAAAATGAGTTAAGAAACACTGAAATAATTCATTGCCCTAAAGACAACAAAGTGGGTACATTTAACTAACTAAGTAGCAATAGTAACTTTTCCATACAGAGTTTGAACTTCTTGTGCTTAAGTTTTCTACAATGAAGTTTCTGAGGGGCCAGAATCAGTCCTTGGGAACCATTCCAAGATCTTACTCTCTAAGATGCTCCAAGGTGTGTCCATGGCCTGGTCCAGGATTTCCTGTCTGTGATACTGCTTAAGACAGTGACATCTATCAGAAGGGACTTTGGGCTGGGGCACTCTTTCCACCACTCCATTAGTAATGCTGAGATGTGATAGTAGGATATTTTAGGTAGAATAGGGGGCCAGAGGTATTTGTCAGTATTTTAAGGTAGGGACATTTGTAATTCTGCAAGGACATTTGGACAACAGGGAAGCAGGCATACCAGGAAGTCAAGGTCAGCAACAAGATCTTTTCCAACTACTATGGACTGAATTGTGTCTTCCCCAAATTCCTGTATTGAACTACTAGTTTCCAATGTGACTGCATTTGGAGATAGAGCCTTTAGGTCATAAGGGTGAGGCCCTGATCTGACAGGATTATGTGTGTGTGTTTAGTTGCTCAGTCATGGACTGTAGCCTGCCAGGCTCTTCTGTCCATGGGAATATCCCTGCAAAAATACTGGAGTGGCCATATGTAAAATAGATGACCAGTGCAAGTATGATACATGAAGAAGGGTACCCAAAGTGGTGCACTGGGACAACACAGAGGGATTGAGTAGCGAGGGAGGTGGGAGAGGGGTTCAGGATGGGGGGGGTACACGTACACCTGTGGCTTATTCATGTTGATATATGGGAAAAATAATAATATTGTAAAGTAATTATCCTCTGATCAAAATTAATTAATTAAAAATAAAAATATTATGAGAAAAAAAGAAAGAATACTAGAGTGGGTTGCCATTTCCTCCTCCAGGGGATTTCCCAACCCAGAGGTGGAACCTGCATCTCCTGTGACTTCTGCACTCTTGCAGGTGGGTTCTTTATTGCTGAGCCACCAGGGCTTCTCTTGACTTGTTAGAGTAAAACATGAGAGGAGAGAGATGAATTGAAGAAACATTGTTAAGCAAAAAAGAACCAGAACTTGAAGGTTTGGAGAATTCTCAGCTTACCCATATTATGAAAAATTAAAGCTTGTTCTGAACAGAACACTAAAGATTGTGACTGAATAACCATTTGATAAAGAGATTAGTATAGGTATGAAACATTCATTTAATCAGATACCTCAACATAACCCAGGATTAGATATAGGGTTATAACAGCAGACAGACACACTGTCAGTTTGAACTGAAGCGGGTAGAGAAGGGATGAAATGAAGAAAGACTCTTGAACTTCTAAATCTGAAAATGCTGTGTACTATATAATATCAACTACTTGAAATCTTGGAAAAAGTAAAACTATGGAGACAATTAAAAAGTTGTGGCAGGTTTGGGGGGAAGTGGAGCATAGAGGATTTTCAGGGCAGTAAAACTATTCTGCATGATATAGTAGTGGTGGATATATGTAATGATACATTTGTCAAAACCTGTGGAATGCTCCTCACAAAGTGTGAACTCCGGTGTAAACCATGAACTTCAGTTGATAATGATGTGTCCATGTTGATTCATCAATTGTACCAAATGTAGCATGCTTGGGGGAGATGTGGATGGTGGGAGAGGTTGAGTGTTTTGGGGAGAGGAAGGTGGGTGTACTTTCCGCTCAATTTTGCTGTGACCCTAAAACTGCTCTAAAAAATAAAGCCTATTAAGGGGGGAAAAAAAGCTAGTATGGAAATAGAAAAAAAAAGACTGTTGGACTTCTTAGATTCTATAGGACAGAACCATAAGCTACTTATCTGTGAACAAACATTATTATTTTAAAAAAGGGAAGAGTGACCCTGGGGTGATCAACATGGCTGCCTCTTCAGTTTCAAATCACTTCTATTTCAACAGTCCAGAGGGTCTGCAACCAAAGCTTTGGGAGAAGGACCACTTTACAGAGCCATGGGGTGGGTGGGTGTGGAGGTCACTGTCTGGAAGAGCCTTAAATGTGTGATCACCAATCCCCAGAGCTATGGGGGCAAGACTGTCACCCCAATGGGTCCAGAAGATGAGACTCTCACTCAGTGGGTCCAGATGGCAGAGCATTGAGCTAGAAAGGATTATTCTCATGCCTCAAGATCTAATGGAATTTGCCTTGCTAAATTGGACTTGCTTGGAATCCAAAACTCCTTTCCTTTTTCCTATGTATCCCTTTTAGAATGAGAATATCTATCCTCTGCCTGCACCACTATTTTATTCTGGAAGCATATAACTTGACTGGTTTCAAAGGTTCACAGCTAGACAGGAATTTTATCTCAGATGAATGGTACCTTAAGTTTCACCCATATCTGATGTAGACAATACTCATTTATTTTAGGTGATTTTATATATTAGATATTTAGACAAGACTTTAGACTTTAGACTTCAGAGTTGATGCTGGAATGAGTTAACTGTTGGAACAGTTGGGATTAAATGAATATGACATGGACATGAACTTTGAGGCCAGGGGTGGAATGTTGTGGACTGAATTGTACACCCACCCTCTTCACTGATCAAATTTCTATTTGAAGCCCTAACCCCCAATGTGACTGTATTTGGAATGAAGACGCAATTAAGGTTAAATGAGGTCATAAGGGTGGGGCCCAGATCTCACAGGATTATTATCCTTTTAAGAAGAGATACTGAGAGTACACATACTCTCTCTTCCTATAGGCACAAAAGGAGCCTTAATGGACATCTGAGGACCTAGTGAGAAGGCAAGCCAGAAAGAGTTCTCAGCAGAACCAAATCAGCTACCACATTTATCACGGACTCTCCAGGCTCCAGAACTATAAGAAAATAAATTCCTGCTGGTAAAGCCATCCAATCTGTAGTATTTTGTTATGACAGTTTCAGCAGACTCATACACCAACTTTGAGGTTTTTCTAAGAAATTATTCTTGGGCTGGTATGAGTGACCAGGCTACTCTCTCCCCTGAAGTTGATTCAGGGTGAGACTGACAGCCTTTTCCAGCCTTTTTCGATTTTCTTTTATTTCTGAATTTCCTTCAAGAAAATAAGCTGAATCTCTGCAACCCCCTTGAATGGTCCCAGGTTTCTATAGAGAGTAAGGGAGGGGCTGTTAGAGTGATGTTAACAAGACTCCTACACTGTGGATGGGGTTCATATCAAGGAATGTTTACCATCAGCCAGCCCCAGCTTCATAATGTATGGAGATTAAGAAGAATGTAGGGATTCAAGAAAAAGTTGAATTTTCATTTGGAGTGAGCATTAGAGGGAAGAATATTCAATTGGATCCTTTAGCCTTAAGATTTAATTGGGTAAATCACAGGTAATTATTTATGTGAAAGCACTTAATATGTAGGAGAGTCTCAATAAAATTTTGTTGACTTGCCAGACAACCTTTCCCAAATTCCTAGAAGCTACTATGAGGTAAAGTGGTTCTTTTTACAAATAGTACCTTTCAATTAACCATCTACTAGGTACAGGCATATAATCTGTTTTAAATATTATTTTATTTGCACAAATAATTCCTGCATGCATTCTCACTGAGGATTACAGAGTCTGTGATAAATGTGATAGCTGATTTGGTTCTGCTGAGAACTCTTTCTGGCTTGCCTTCTCACTAGATCCTCAGATGTCCATTGAGGAATTTATTTTCTTATAGTTCTGGAGCCTGGAGAGTCCGTGATAAATGTGGTAGCTTATTTGGTTCTGCTGAGAACTCCTTCTGGCTTGCCTTCTCACTAGATCCTCAGATGTCCATTAAGGCTCCTTTTGTGCCTATAGGAAGAGAGAGTATGTGTATTCTCAGTATCTCTTCTTCTCAGTATCTCTTATCACCAGGTCCCTCCTTAACTGTTTAATGTGTTATCTTGAGAAATTTATCAATGTATTTACATACATATAGATAAACTTAGGTAATATATAAGATTCCTAGATGGCTCAATGGTAAAGAATCTGCCTGCGATGCAGCAGACACAGGAGATGCAGGTTCAAACTCTGTGATGGGAATATCCTCAGTGGAGGAAATGGCAACCCATCCCAGTATTCCTGCCTGGGATTTAATGGACAGAGGAGACTGGTGGGCTACAGTCCAAAGGGAGGGATGCACAGAGCCAGACACACCCGAGCGTGTGCATAATGGTGACATATGCTTTATTTTGTGGAGCCATTAAAAAACTTATTGTGTCAAGCTGTACATGTTGTGTAGCAGTTGGTTTTTTTCATTTTACAGTAAGTATGGTTGAATTTTTTCTGTCAGTTTATGGAGAACTACCTCATTATTTTTAACTTCTGCACACTATCTCAAGTAGTATGCTATAATTCCGTAATTATTTCCACACAGAATGACCTTTAGACTTTTCCTCAATTTAAAATTTTCAAATGTTTCTCCAATGTTCTTGTTCATAGATGTGTTTCTCTAGAAAAGATACACAAAAATTAAGTTCTGGGACAAAACCTACATACATTTACAAATTTAATATCCATTGATAAATGGATCTCCAAAGAGGTGGCACCTATTTGTATTCTTAGGAGCAGTGTATTATAGTATTCCTTTTCCTTCTTTTAAATATTTGCCAATTTGGTGGCTGTGATATGAGAGGTGTTGAGAAAAAACATCATTTACGTTGACTCTGAGGGTCCAAGGCTGATCATCTATATGAGTTTATACTCAGTAGTCACCTCAAGTGACTCTGTTAAGGAAGACACTAGGAGATATATAAGACAACTGAAGATGAAAGAACAAAGTGAGGAGAGTGACATCAATAAGATGGCAGAATAGGAAATTTTTAGCTCTACTCTTCTCACAGAAACACCAGCATAAACAATTATTCATGCAGAAAAATTCCTTCATGAAAGCTCTGGATTCCAGGTGAGATATAGCATGTGAGTGGAACACAGAAATGAGGAAAGATACACTGAAGAAGGTAGAAAGGATAGTTTCACATTGCCTATGTCACCTGTCCCCCAAGCTTGTTTAGCACAGCATCAAGAAGGAAGGTGAGGGATGTGAACAACTAATTTTTCATGAACACCAGCACCAGACCCAGGGAGTATTTATTAGGGAGAATTCCCAAGAAAGACTCCACCTGTATTGAAGACCTGGCATGACCCAATAGCTGGCAGCACGCAGCACAGGATACCTCAACCAAACAACAAACAAGACAAGAACACAAATCCAGTGATCAGCAGATAGGATTACCACAGACATCCCCCAATACACCAACTAACACAGCCCTGACCAGAAGAGGGGAAAAGCTCACCTCCTCCCACCAGAATACAGGCACAATGCCTTCCAAACACAAAGCCTGAAAAAGCCACTGTACCAACCTCAACCAACCAGGGCAGAGACCAAAAGCAAGAGGGACTAAGACCCTAGAACCTGGGGAAGTGCTCAGTTGCTCAGGAGTGTCTGACTCTGCAAGCCCCTGGACTATAGCCTGCCAGGCTTCTCTGTCCATAGGATTTTCCAGGCAAGAATACTGGAGTGGGTTGCCATTCCATTCTCCAGGGGATCTTCCCAACCCAAGGATGGAACCCGTGTCTCTTGTGTCTCCTGCATTGGCAGGCAGATTCTTTAACACTGTACCATCTGGGAAGCCCACAGTGCATCTTATATGAAGCATCAAAAATAGTCAAGCATACAGAAGCAGACAACATGGTGGTTTCCGGGGAATGGGAGAAGGGGGCTATGGAGAGTAGTTGTTTGGCGAATATAAAGTTACACTTGTACAAGATGAGTATGTTCTGGAGATATGCTGTGTAACATGGTGCCTGTATTCAATGACAAAGGGCATATTTTTAAGTGAAAAAAGGCAAGGTGGAGAAGTTTGTGTAGATTATGCAGCATTCATCTGAGAAAGACGAGGGAGTGTAGTGAATGTCTGTCTCTTGATGAGAGATACAGATCCCATGGCCAGGGAACACCAGTTGCCCCACCCCTTTAACCTTTAAGAAATCTGTTAACAACATCCCTGCATGAGATTTGCTTATTCTGGCTTTTACCAGACAAGGCATGTTTGCTCATAAACAATGCTGACAACTCATTTTGCTCAATATTTGCTCCAGATCATTCGATTTTTAAAAATCAGTTACAAATACTTTGCCCTCACTTTAAGTTGTTCTTGGTCAGAAACCAGTGGCAGCAGCCCTGCAGTGTTAGTGTGGCCTAATTTGAAAGAGATCCCTTTCTGGGCAAGAGCTGAAAGCAGTAGCGTGCTGGAGAGGACGCTTATTGGTACATAAGAGGCGACTATCACATTGTCAGGAATTTCGTAAGCCAGCTGTTAAACACAGCTGTTATTAAAACTAAATGTATAAAGTAACAAATGCATTGCTGCTGCTGCTGCTGCTAAGTCGCTTCAGTCGTGTCTGACTCTGTGCTATCGCAAAGATGGCAGCCCACCAGCCTCCGCCGTCCCTGGGATGCTCCAGGCAAGAGCATTGGAGTGGGTTGCCATTTCCTTTTCCAGTGGATGAAAGTGAATGAAAGTGAAAGTGAAGTCGCTCAGTTGTGTCCGACTCTTAGCGACCCCATGGATTGCAGCCCACCAGGCTCCTCTGTCCGTGGGATTTTCCAGGCAAGAGTACTGGAGTGGGGTGCCATTGCCTTCTCTGAACAAATGCATTACATATGCATTATATTGAAAATGAACATAATATGATCAAAAGTCATTGATTTCTAATTACTTTCCTACGTTTTACTATTATCTGTGCTCTTGAGATTATGTATATTTATTGTAATTGAATGATGGAAATGCATCTCTTCCCAACTCTGCATCAAAGGACATCTCGTTGGTAGCTTGAAACTGGCAAATGCTACAACACAGGGCGATTCTTGCAACCCTCCTTCTTCCCCCAGCGCCTGTTGTTAATCATTTACCTGTGTAGCACCGGTTGAGACTAATCCATTCTGCAGATGCTCTGGTGTGATGGATATCCTCAGACCTAATCAATGCTGTCATACAACATATCAGAGTCAAGAGCTAACTCACACTGTTATGTAAAGTGATGTTTTAAACGCACAAACTGGAGTAATGACCAAAGGATAGTTCCCAAAAGATGTTTGATGTCTAACATTTATATCAATATCCTAAGATGCCTATACTATGCCATTCAGAGACTTTTGAAAAAGGTATAGCCCAACATGTGTGGGGGTATGGTGAGGGTGGGTGGGCAGGATCGTGAACATCAGCAGAGGACTGAGAAACAGGTGAAAGTAAGATTTGGTCAATTACCACAGACTGTTACTTTGAGTGCAAAATAAAGGGATGGTTTTCTAAAGACCCTCCTAGCTGGTGTCTGTCACTTCAAGTTTTGAACCTCTCACTGGACACTTTGTAAAAAAAAAAAAAGAAAGAAAGAAAAGTAAACTTATTAGCTAATTTAGGGCAAATTAAAGAGAATGGAGTCTCCCTGCCGCACCCCCCCACTTTTGCCTTAAAATTTCCATTCAAGCACTTGTGCAAGTTACTTTTCCTCTTTGAGCACATTTCCTGATGTGTAAAATGGTAATCATAACGCTGAGCTTACAGAGCTACTGTGAGGTTATGTGAGCTTAGTGTTCAGTGAACACAGACTAACCAAATGATAATGATTCTTCTTTGTATCTCCTGGGTCCTTCAAAATAGTCCCAGATCTAATTAATTCCCCTTCTTTGAGTCTTCTTGTCCAGATTGGCGTTAGTTTCTCCCCATTGTAAAATATGTATTGGACTAGAATCAAACCAGCATTCTATTGGCCAAAGTTGGCCTGCTTGGAAGTTTTTGTTTGGCCCATTTAAAGAGTTTAGAGGAAACCAGAGGAAACATTTCAAAACTGAGATATTCTGCATAGAAATCTAGAGTTTCCTCTTGTCTTTATTTATTTTGTTTTTTTATTTTTATTGATTTATTTTTCCCTTTACATTATCATGTTGGTTTTGCTGTACATTGATATGAATCTGCCATGGGTATACATGTGTTCCCCTTCCAGAACACCCCTCCCACCTCCTTCCCGATCCCAACCCTCTGGGTCATCCTGGTGCACCAGCCCTGAGCACCCTGTATCATGCATCAAACCTGGGCTGGTGATTCATTTCACATATGATAATTTACATGTTTCAATGTCATCTTGTCTTTAAAAATCAAGAGATGTGGCAACAATGAGTCTGCATTCCTGCATGGCAACAATTGGCTAGAGCCAAGTGACAGCTGCCCCCCCAGGTAGAGCATGCACTCTCAATTGGCCATACCCCATCTGGCTTGCTCTACTCATTTATATAGTCTGCTTGATCCTGCAGACATCTGAATTTGTGGCCTTCTGGACAACTGGAAGCAGTCAGTGCCAGGCAGGGTGTAGGCACTTACTTGCTGAATGAGTAAATCTCCTACCCTTTTTTTTTCTCTACCGTTTCCTTATCGAGCCACATTAAGAAATCCCAGTTATTGAGGAAAGTGATTGTCCCTTTGAAAAGTGAACTGAACACGGTAAACTCAGGGTACTCTAGGTTATACTGTGGTAACAAGAAACACCTATATTTCTGTGCCTTGCAATGAAGGTTTATTATTTCCTCACATACACAAACCTACACACAAAATGAAAACATCCTCATTGTCACATGCATGGATAAGTACATGAGCATGCTGATAAGTTTGAAATCATGAATCAAAATAACCTCTGGCAGATGAACAGATGAACTCACACAGAACCCTGCTTAGAGACTGATCAGCTTAGATCGCAAAACCCTGTTTTCATATGAGACATTATAAGGCTCCAGGATCCAAGAGAGTAAAGGATGGAGGTACAGGAATATCCACCCTCAGTCAAGGAATTGCCCCATATAATAAAAAGCATCTAAAAGCTTATAAAAGAGCCTAAACGCTTTTTTAAAAATACAGTAAGAATTTTTGACATTCAGCATTTTGCAAATGCATAAAATGTCCATTTTGTTTTTGGACATCAAATCATAGACAGCATTCTAGTGAGTTCCTCGCTTCTGGGCTTCGAGTTCAAGAGGGAGATGCGCCCCAGGTGACCAATAAGCAGAGAAATGGAGCTGGCTGGCCTGGGTCAAAGAGAGGGGCTAGAAGGCTGAAGTCTTTTATCTCCATCAGGAGCTGTCAACACAAAAGAAAGGATCAGGGCCAGGTCACACCCATTTGTCCTCCCACCTCTCCCCTCTTTTTGTCCCACCCAGTCAAAGCTGTGTCGTCTTGGACTATATCGCACAGAACTCTTCCTTGATTTGCCCATCTCAATTCTTGCTTCCTCCAGTCCCTCCATCACAGCAACCACATTTCTTTTTGTCAAGCCCAGGGTCTCCAAACACGCTCCTCTCTAGTTCAGACATTCCTTGGTTCCTCATCACCCACAGTTGCTGGCCAAACCCCTTAAGCCTGGTGTGCAGACCTCCGTGACTGGTAGCTTCTCCCTGCTCATCTCTTCCATCATGTTCTAGCAGTTCCTCCAGGGTTGCCTGTTTCACTCACACTCCATATCACACTCCATTTTGATCTGGTAGTGCCTAGCCTTCCCCCTCAGCCTTCCCAGGTATCTAAGCTCTCCTCTGTCCTTCCTCTTCAGGCTCATCATTGAGATTCAGCCCTAAAACATGACTTGTGGAGGCATCCAGGCTCCACATCAAGACTGGAAGCTCCCTGAAGGCAGGGACTAGATCTCCTTCTCTACTAGGCACTTATCACCTATACATGTCCTCCCCAGATCACAGCAGGCTGCAGGAGTCTGGGTAGAAAGCTCTTGGACTGGGAGTCAGGAGACCTGATTCTTCCACTTGATATGCTGCATGCCCTTGGTAAGTCCCTGCCGTTCTCAGGGACTCAGTTTCCTTATTTCTTGACATTAGGGCAATGAACATTTGCTTTTGAGCACAATGCTCAATAAACACTCAGTGATTCTCTGAACAACCACCTACTGCCACTTTGAGAGTCCGACTGAGGAGCTTGGCAGGCTGGATCCAAAGAAGTTCAACCCCCCACCTCCCTCCAACTCTGACTTCACAGTTAGGCCCTGCTTACCGCAACAGGCTCCCATTTCCCAACTGTCCCCAACCCCTTGTTCTCGTTTCAAAGACCAGGCTACCTGGAGCAACGCATGGCTGGAGCAGAGAGATGGAGCCAGAAGGGGCCTGGGAAGATTTTCTCAGAGTCAGCAGAGCCTCAGCTGCTTCCAGTTTTCGCTGCCACTCTGAGAAGTCAGAAACCGAGGCCTGGTCGGAAGATTCAGGAGCCTGAAAACAAAGGATGTGAGAGAATGGGAGCTGGGAACCTACACTCACTCCATGCCCCTTCAATCCCCAGCTACTCTGAGGCCTTCTGCTCTTCTTCACTAAGCTTGGCCCCTGCCAGGGTTCTGGACCCCACGATCTCCCCAGAATCTGTGGCTGCAGTAGAAGGAGGTTAAGGGTGGCATGGGTCTCGAGGATCAGAGTTGAGTGTCTAGGAACAAGGGAAGGAGAGATCAGGGGGGTTATCCTGATTTATCCTGGGGAGGGGGCCAGGATTTTACAGTATCTGCATGTGGGAGTCTGAATGGCCATTAGGTGTTGTGGCTTAGACAAGTCCCTTCCCATGCCTGGCCTGTCTTCCTTTCCTTTTCTTTTTTCTTTTTCCGAATCTTTTCTG
Source organism: Antilocapra americana (assembly GCA_007570785.1). NCBI lineage: Eukaryota > Metazoa > Chordata > Mammalia > Artiodactyla > Antilocapridae > Antilocapra > Antilocapra americana. The sequence goes on along the minus strand of ML660663.1, from coordinate 1,179,187 downwards.
AGACACTAATTCCTCTCAGCTTTTTTAAAAGTCCTGGAGCAACAGTAAAGATTATGGGAAATCAGAGATGTCTGCATTTTAATCTGCAAGGCACCCGGAGAGATGTGATTACTGTCCCTGTCCAGGGACTGGTTCTTGCCCCTATATTCCCCAATCCCAAAGGGGCTCACCTCCAGGAGGTAACACTTTCTCTGATGGTTATTAGACTCTGGCCTGGGCAAGATGGTGTCCCTCACCTTTATGGCTCCCCTTCTTAGCAGAAGCTTCTATCCCATCCATTTGTTTCATGTGGAATAACAGCCTCCAGTTGTCAAAGGCCTGTGATGTGGCAGGCCTTGTGCTAGTCCTCTTTTCAATGCTATGTCGTTGTTGTTGTTCAGTTGCTAAATCATGTCTGACTCTTTGTGACCCCCATGGACTGCAGCATGGCAGGCTTGCCTGTCTTTCACTATCTCCCTGGGTTTGCTCAAACTTATGTCCATTGAGTCAGTGATGCCATCCAACCATCTTATCCTCTGTCACCCCCTTCTCCTGCCCTCAATCTTTCCCAGCATCAGGATCTTTTCCAATGAGTCGGCTGTTCTCTATAGGTGTAGAATATTGTCCCCTCTCAGTACACTGATAGGAAATAGAGGCTCGGATATGTAAAGTCACTTGTCCAAAGTCTCACATATTGGAAATGGCAAAGCTGGGAGAACCCTGTCGTTGCCCCAGAGTCTGAGATGCCTGCTCCTCCTCCCCTTCCTCCACCTCGACCCCCGCCCCCAGTTGCCCTGTCCTGCCTCCATCTCCTCCTTCTAGCTCCAGAGCCTTAAGCAGAAGGTTTGGACACTCAGTAACACAACATACAAGTAGCTCCATGGTCTTTCTCACTGTACTCACCTGCTGGGCAGGGCAGGGGGTCTCTATGACTCCCTCGAAAGAGAAATTGTTAGTTGCTTCTTCAAGGGTGCTGGAGTCCAGGACAGAGACAAAGATTCCAAGACCTGACCGAGCAGCAGAGTGCCTTGGAAGATTGTCTGCAGGAACAGAGCACAGGTCAGAGTCAGGAACCAAGCTGGCCATGGAGAGGAGATATGGGCCTGTTTTGGGACAAGGATAGGAGCCCAGAATGCCAGAGCTGAGAAGACCTTCAAGACCACCTAGTCCTCTTCTTCGTTTTGGGACTGAGGACTATGAGGCCCATAGAGAAGTAGTTTTCCCCCAGGGTCATATGGCAAGTTGTGGTAGGGTTAGAGATGGTACCCAGGTCTTCAGGACACAGGAAGGGCTCTGGGCAGTGGCTGAGGTCAGAGCTTCCCACACTGGCTGCAGACTCCTCCTCGGGGATTGCACAAGGGTGAGCCTCGAGCTGAGGTGTGATGCTCTCCTTCCCAACTGTGAGACACTGGGGACAGCTTAGGTGAGCCTTACCCGCTGATCCCACCCCACTCTACCTCAGCCTCAACCTGTCCCATTCTAGACCCTTTTTGATTTCCCAGATCTCTCCTTCCCACCAACAATTGGTAGATAATACTGGTGACATTTTATAGTTGGGGAAGCTAAGGCCTGAAGAGTAACTTGCCCAAGGAGTAAAGCCACATAGAAACTGGGTGGTAGGACTGGTGACAGAACTACTCACACTCCCTACACCCAAAACTCCAACTCCCTCCTTGGCCAGAGGCACTCACTGGGGACTCTTGCTTGAGTGCCCAACTTCTTGGCACGGCTGTGAGCTCTGGGAGAGGTGGTCCTACTCCTTATCCGTTCTCGAGTTGGGCGCCTCTTTAGGTAAGGCCCCTGCTCCATCTTCAAGTCACGTTCAGCAGGCAAGATGCTGTGGTGTTCCCTAAAGTGGGAGGATTACGGGTCTAAGGTCAATCACCTTTAGAGGAGGCCTACTCCCCTCCCCTTGTCAGATGCCATACTCAAGAAGGGAACACACTTGTGACACTCGCAGGCCTGGAAGAGGCAGAGGTGCTCCTGGTCCTTGACTTGGTCAGTGATGCCATGGTTGTGGCAGTGGGCACAGAGGCATATAGATCTTCTGGGGCCAGGTTCAACCCCCCATGGGGCTCTGGTCTCAAGTCCAGTGCTAGAGTTGGGGAGGCAGCAGGGCATAGCAGGCATTTCATTGGGATCCATGGTTCTAGGGCAAGAGGTGGAGGTCAGGGTGGCCACATGATCCCCTACCCGTTACATACTTCCTCTGCCCCTGGAAAACCCCATCTGAGGTGGCTGGATTCTTCTCCATCCAGCTCACTGCTGAAATGAGATTGCCACCTCCCTTCTTGCTCATGTAGTCTCCTTCCCAGTAAGTCCCATTCACACATAGGCCAGTTCCAAGAAACTCTGGGCATGGGTCCTGGATACTTCCAATCCAATTATTACTCCCCTTGCTTACCTTCACTTCACATGGACCCCTGACCCCTTCAGGCATACACATGCACTCTCGTGCCTCCTTCAACAATTACTACTTCCCTTTCTCATGTTTATCATCCTGTACTCTGCTATGCCCAGCTATTATTCCTGGCATCCCTTTCCACAATTGTCTTCCTCACCTCCTGCTTTCATCCACTCCCTACTCATGATTCTATGTCCTCCTGCACTCAATTCTATTATTGGTCTCATGTATGACCTACATTCAATTTTCCTCTCATCTTCCATTCCAATTTTTTCTTGCACTCTATCAAAATCTTAATTATTTTCTTGCTCCCTCTTTAAACTGACACCCTGAAATCATATCATATCATGAAATCATATAATCCTGCTGGATCTCAAGCCCTTCTTTCAATGATTCCTTTTATTCACCCCCTCATTGATTTATCAAGTAGATGTTTGTTGAGCCCCCTATTGAACACCAGACCCCGATCTAGTCAACAGCCAACTCCCCACCACGCTAATTGTTCCCTTGCACCAGCACACCCTCTCTGCTTTCATGCAAAGCCACGCATTCCCTCCACAGCCTCCCAACAATCTTCCACGCTCGGCTCCAACAACCTCAACAATTATCCTTGAGCACAGCTTCCCCTCCTCCCAAACCCAGCGTTCACCACCCCCCTCCTCTCAGGTTACCCAACCGTTCCCTGTCACCCCCACCTCAGAATCATGAGTTGGGCGGGGGTGGGGGTGGGGGGACATAAGCTCTGCCCCAGCGGCCAGAGGCCAGGGGTCAGTAGTCTGGAGCAAGCGATCATCCCACAGGACTTCAGCCAAGGAAGGGTGGGGTGTGGGGTGTGGAGTGGGGGAAGGGGGTGAGGCGGGGTGGGCTATGAGGTACCCTGTAGAGGTGGAGGACAGAAAAGAAAGGATTGGGGGATCCAGAGCAAGACAGCAAAAGAAACGCAGATGTATAGAACAGTCTCTTGGACTCAGTGGAAGAGGGCAAGGGTGGGATGATATGGGAGAATGGCATTGAAACATGTTAATTATCATATGTGAAATCAATCGCCAGCCCAGGTTTGATGCTCGGGGCTGGTGCACCGGGATGACCCAGGGGGAGGGAATTGGGAGGGAGGAGGGAGGGGGTTTCTGGAGGGGGAGCATATGTATACCCATGGTGGATTCATGTCAATGTATGGCAAAACCAACACAATAAAGTAAAGAAAATTAAAAAATAAATAAATAAATAAAATTACACAATGTTATATGACAATTACATCTCAATAAAGTTGGAACAATTTTGCTAAGAGGGTAAAAAAAAGGGAGGGGATATATGTATACCTATGGCTGATTCATGTTGATGTTTGACAGAAAACAGAAAACTGTAAAGCAATTATCCCTTAATAAAAAATAAATAAATTTAAAAAATTATACTGTGGATTATTTCAAACATTTGCAAATAGAGCATGTATACAAATCTTCAGTCTCCAAGTTCATGACAGTAGAGCTGTGGTCCTGGAATGTGAGCTTGCAGCAGAATCACACAGAGAGCTTGTTAAAAGCACAGATTGCTGAGCTCCACATCTATAGTCTCAGATTAAAAGTTCTGGAGTGGGACACAGAGTTTGCTTTTCTGACAAGTTCCCTGGTGATGCAGATGCTGTTGGAAGGGAACCACACTTTGAGAACCATTGTACATGAGAGAAGAGTTAAGGAACCTTCGATTATCCCATCACCCACCCGGAACCAGCAACAACTTATAGCCAAACTCGATTCGCATATATCTTCTCCCCTACCTCTCTCCCAGACTATCTTCAAGAAAACATCAGAAACTTTCTTATTTTATTGGGAAATACTTCAATGCATAACTCTACAATATGAGCAACCCATTTCCCTCAGCTTTTTAATTTGAAAATGCATGTTTACAATAGCCAGGACATGGAAGCAACCTGGATGTGCATCAACAGATGAATGGATAAGAAGGCCGTGGTACATATACACGATGGAATATTACTCAGCCATTACAAAGAACACATTTGAATTAGTTCTACTGAAGTCGACAAAACTGGAGCCTATGATACTGAGTGAAGTAAGCCAGAGGGAAAAACAACAATACAGTAAACTAACACATATATATGGAATTTAGAAAGATGGTAATGATAAGCCTGTATGCGAGACAGCAAAAGAGACGCAGATGTATAGAAGCATCTTTTGGACTCTATGGGAGAGGGCAAGGGTGGGATGATATGGGAGAACGGCATTGAAACATGTAAATTATCATATGTGAAATCAATCGCCAGCCCAGGTTTGATGCATGATACAGGGTGCTCAGGGCTGGTGCACCGGGATGACCCAGAAGGATGGAATCGGGAGGGAAGTGGGAGGGGGCTTCTGGAATGGGAACACATGTATACCCATGGTGGATTCATGTCAATGTATGGAAAAAACAACACGATAATGTAAAGAAAAATAAATAAATTAAAAAAATAAAAATAAAAGATAAAAGGTCACTGAAACCCCCCCCCGAAAAAAAAGAAAATGCATAAAGAGTAAGCATTCTTTTACGTAGATTCCTACTATCCCATTGCTTTCTCTCTCTCTTTTTCTTCTTTTTTGCTTAACCATGTAACAGTTCCAAACACTTCCTCCAATTACTTCAGAATTTGTCTCCTAAGAACTAGGATACTCTCAGGTCTGACCACAGTACTGTTATCATGTCGAAGGAATTTAACAATGATGTGATAGTGTTATCCAAGTCCATATAGAGTCCATAGTCAAATTTCGCCAATTGTCCCAATAATATCCTTTTGCGGATCCACAGTTCAATCAAGTACCACACGCTGCATTCAGTTGTCATGTCTCTTTAGTATCCTGCAGTCCCAAACAGTCCCTCAACCTAAATCTTCCATGGCAATGACATTTTCATGTCATGGAGCCTAGACTCGTTTGCTTGTAAAGTGTCCACAGTATGCATTTGCCTGTTATTTTCCTCTTGTTTAGACTTATGTCTTCAGATTTCATATTCTTGGCAAGGATATTAAATAGGTCGTGAGCCTCACATCTGTAGGCCCCCAAGTTCAGTTTGTCTAGCTGTCATTGCTATAGTTGGCATTACTCAGTTTGATCACTTGAGGTGTTGTTGTAGAGATCGTTTCATGGTAAAGGTACCTTTTTGATTTATAAGCAGTCTGTGGCATGATATTTTGATACCATGTGGGTAGTCTGTTCTCCAAAAACATTCTTACCTCTTGGCCTTAGCTTTTACTCAGGGCTCTGGGTCTGGTTTGATTATTGCTTTGGTGGTCGGAAACATGGCGATTCTCTATTTCTGTTTTCTAGAAATGCCTTTCTATTTTTAATTAGTGGGCATTTTGCTGTAAAGTTGAGCATCTCAGCCTCCCAACCCTTTCCATTGTTGTCATTGCTGCTGTTGCTGTGTTTGCAACAACAAATAAAGAGAAAAGGCTATTTATTTGCTGTGTTCAAAGAAATATGAAGAAAACAAAGTGAACAATATGAAGAGAAATGTAAGCAAATATAAGACGAATTCAAAAAGAATTTCCTCTAACAGTCCAAAGAGAATGACAAAATCCGTTGCCTGAAATTGGAAGTAACTGTTCAGCAACAACTAGAAACAGTTTATAACAATTATTAAGAGAACCTTGGTGATAAATTTGGCCAGCTATAAAGTAGCTTGAATCTTGGGCGCACTCACAGACATATGCACTCACTCTTTTTCTCACACACAGACATTGTAAATGGATATATAGTAAAATAAATAAGTAAATAGGGCTTCCCCAATGGCTCAGCAGGTCAACAATCCACCTGCAATGCAGGAGACACGAGTTCGATCCTTGGGTTTGGAAGACCCCATGGAGAAGGAACTGGCAACCACTCCAGTATTCTTGCCTGAAAAATCCCATGGACAGAGGAGCCTGGCGGGCTACAGTCCATCGCATCGCAGAGAGTCAGACATGGCCGAGTGACTAAGCATAGCACAGAGAAAGAAGTAAAAATAAATACATTATTATTATACTTACAGAATGTATGTTAGAGATTTGCAGGACCATATACATCATTTTACGAAAAGATCTGCAACTAATCCCATATAATACAGGACCTTTCCAACAATAGGAAAGAGCAATGATTCAATCCATGAAAAAATTTCAAACACCTTACTTTTCAAATACCTTCTCATGAGTCATGCTGCATGAAATGTTGGCCAATTAATATTTTAGGTACATTTTTTTTATCCAAGGACTTTGAAATTTGCAATGATATGATTATAGCCTAAAAGTTTTGAACTTGTGGAGTAGATACCAGGGAATCATTTCTATCATTAGAAAAGAATTTGAGCTAATTACAGAAAAATGTTACCCCCAAATAGTTTCTGTATGAAAGACATCAATCCAGCTATTATGTTGGAAATTTACTTTATGATATTGTGATGGGTTTTGCCATACATCAATATGAATTAGGCATAGGTGTGTCCCCTCCATCCTGAACATCCTTCCCACCTCCTTTCCCTCCACCCTCATCCCTCTAGGTTGTCACAGAACAGTGCCTTTGGGTGCCCTGCTTCATGCGACAAACTTGCACTAGTTTATCTATTTTACACGTGGTTTCTGAAATAGACTATTTCAAGAACATAGTCACTGAAGTCATTCAGTAAATGCAGTGAATCCCTGCGGGTTTATTTTGTCAGACTTGCTGGAGGTTTGTAAGTTTTATTGATCTTTTCAAAGAGCGAGATTTTTGTTTCATTGATTTTCTCTGTTGTTTTTCTGTTTTCAATTTCATTGATTACTGGAGTCATCTTCTGTATCCCCTTCTTCCTGTTTGCTTTGGATTTATTTTGCTGCTTCTTCTAGTTTCCTGAGGTGAGAACTTAGATTATTGACTTGGTGCATTTCCCTTTCCATAATGTAAGCCTTTACTGATGTAAATTTCCCTTCCAGCATTGCTTTAGCTTCATCCCACAAATTTGGGTATGGTTTGTAATCATCTCCATTCAGTTCAAGCCATTTCTTAATGTGCTGGAAAACTTTTCCTTAGCCCTCGGATTGAGCAGCCTCCTTACTACTGAGTGGTCGTGAAAGTCCTGAAATAATGCCAGCAGGGATGGGGACGGTTGCCATCTTACTGCCAAGTGGAGGTATAATTCCAGAATCTCCATGTGTTTGATTTCCACTGATGTGGTGAAGGGGGGAAGGTGACTCCTGTTTCTGCCAGTAAAGCGTGGAATTCTAGATTCCCAGCTAGACCTTCGCTGGCTTGTGGTGGGGGGAGGGGGAGGGATGGCGAGGGGGCAGGCAGGCCACAATCCTTTTTTTTTTCCTTTCCATATTGCTTGGCTGGAGTAGAGCAGTCATGCACAAAACCTTTTCTGCCTTGCTAGACTGCCCCATTCTTGATCTTTACATTAGAGAGAGCAGACTCTTGTTTCTGTTTCAGCTGAGTGTCATTGCTGCTGCTGTTGTTGTCACTGTTGTTTTATCTCTACCTTTTGGCATTCCTCTCAGTAGCTGGCTTCCTCAGCTCCAAGCCTGGGATATATGATGCAGAAAGTAAACCCAGGGAACTCACCACCATGTCCTTTCTCAGATTCTGAGATCCCTTAGTTGATCCACCTTCTCCTCCCCATATTGCAGAGCCTTGTGTTTATTTTATATATGGCACACAGGGTTTTAAGTGGCACTTAGTGGGAAGAATAGGAAATGTTCATCTAATCTGTCTTCCCAGAAGCAGAGTTGTTCATATGAACTTAATTATAAATTTTGACTTTTAGCTTGTGTTTGAGTTTAAAATTCAATTTAAATTAATTTTAGTCCAACTTAAAATAACAGTGTTTAAAATTAAAATTGAATACAGTTTTTGAAGTTAACATATCTTTGATTATGAATTATAATTGCAAGAAACAAGCAGTTCTATCTGATAATCTGTTTGAAAATACACACACACACACACACATACAAAATCTGTGTGGCTTGAAAAGATAGAAAATAACATTCACAATATTCCCAGATAAATCAGGAATAATTTAAATGGTTTCATCATAGGTAAAACCCAAATTTTGGGTTAGCATGATACTTTCATGGGAAAAGTTTTCAGTCCCTAATTTTGGGTATTTTTCCAAATGTCTAAGGTGTATCTACTTTGTTGAGTTAATATTCAGAAACACAGTCTTCATCTTTAAAATAAAATGATTATTTCTGTGCATGTGTGCTAAGTCACTTCAGTCGCGTCTGACTCTTTGTGACCTTATAGACTTGAGGCTTGCCAGGCTCCTTTGTCCATGGGATTCTCCAGGCAAGAATACTGCAGTGGGTTGCCACGCACTCCCGCAGGGGATCTTCCCTATTTGGGGACTGAACCCGTGTCCCTTATGTGTCCTGCATTGGCTGGCGTGTTCCTTACCACTAGCACCACCTGGGAAGCCCAGCTATTCCCGTAAAAGTTGCTAACGTGACGATCAAGAAATCCAGTAAATGCGGCAAATTGGTCACCCAGTAAACTCGCTAATTTTAGTGAAAGTGAAAGTCTCTAGGTCGTGTCTGACTCTTTGTGACCCCATGGACTATACAGTCCGTGGAATTCTCTAGGCCAGAATACTGGTGTGGGTAGCCTTTCCCTTCTCCAGGGGATGTCCCAGCCCAGGGATAGAACCCAGGTCTTCCTCATTGTGAGCAGATTCTTTACCAGCTGAGCTATATTAGGGGCTTTAGTGGCAAAGCCCCCTCATCACTAATTTTAGGAGAGAGGCAAATTTTGTGTTCACCCACCATCACAAAGCCTGACAGGGAAAATCCTAAACAAAGCAGTTCTCTCTCTCTCTCTCTCTCTCTCTCTCTCTCTCTCTCTCTCTCTCCAGGCCACTGTTTATCTGTGAAAATGCATGGTGGGAGGAGCTCATTGTAGACCACATCAGACAAATGAATTCTGAACCTCTTAATGTGGGTCACTCTTACAGATTTTGTGTGTTCATGACATTTCAGAGGTTGATCGATGGTAATTAAAGCTAACATTTGTAGGAAGAGGGGGCATTAGCTAATTGCTATTTAGTGTAGATAGTAAACTAAATGCTTTACAAACTTTGCTATGTGTAATCCCTGCAGACCCTCCTGTTATTATCCTCAGTTTGGGCAATTGGGGCTCTGAGGCTGAGCGAGACTAAGTACTTTCCCCAAAGTCACATAGCTAAGAAGTGGCAGAGCCAAGTTTCCAACTAAAAATTGTCTCTCTTAGCACGAGGCAGCCGGGCGGAGCTGGGCGGCTGTGGGCTGCAGACCGGCCCAGCCCCCCGCCGGAGAACAGCAGGCACAGCGCGGCCCGGCAAGGCTTCCGCTGCCAAACCGCGGGCAGAATTAGGTGCTGACCAAGACTTCTGGGGATTCTGGACGGACGCCGCCAGAGATTGGCGCTCCACACACCTGACAAGGCACGCCCAGCTGCACGCTGAGAAAACTGAGCGGCTGGGCCGGGGGACGGGAGAAGGAGCAGCCCCCAACCCCGCCGGGCGGGCGATGAGAGCCTGAGCAGAGGGGGCGGGGAAAGTGCACGCGCCAGGAGCGGGGACAAACCCCAGAGCGCTGAATAGACACTGAAGAGACCAGCAAACAGAAGACGCTAAAATAAGCAGAGGGAACTGCTTCGGAGCTGACAGAAGCAAGAGATTAAATCCCTGCAGTTGGCACAGACTGCATAGAAAGGAGTCTATAGACCGTGAGAAGTACAAGCCGGACCAAGGAACTATCTGAAAATGAACAGCAACAGCACCAGAGAAAGCCTTAGACATAATTTTACTAGGACCATCTTTTAAATTTTTAAAACTTTTTTTATACTATTTTTTTATTTTTTATTTTTACTTTTATATTTTTTTAATTTTTTCTTTATTTTTATTTTCTTTTTTTAATCTCCTCTTTCTCCCTAATTTTATTTTCCATTTTATTTCTTTTCTTTCCTTTTATATCTCCTCTTTTTCCCTTTTTTATTTTTAATTGAATTTTTTATTTCTTCTTTTATTTTATTCTTTATTTTTCTTTCTTTTTGTAAAAGTATATTTGAGAATCCAATCTTTACTCTAGATTTTTAATCTTTGCTCATTAGTATTTGGTATCAACTTTGTATCTTTAATTTTTTGGGAGGGGATTGTGCTTTTTTTTAATTGTGTTTTCAATGGAGAAATACATCATCTGTTTACAAAATAGCTCTTGAAAAATACAAGGAGTACAGATACTATAAAACAAAGCAAACTCCAATCATGAGACACTACGTACATCATGCGAAAGCAACAGTCTGATCTCCAGGTTATGAAAACTAGAATTAAAAAGTCACTACACAGAAAAGGTCCAAGTTCCCAGTTTGGCAAAACTTGGGTGCAGTTACATGAAACCTTTAATAAACTGAATTCTTTTCCCCCAATGTGTAAACAAAATGACAAGACTAAATCTGTGCCTAGCAATTTCAATCTAATTCTGAAGTTACACAAAACACACAGACACCTTGTAGACTTCACCTGTTAGTCTGACCATCTTATCTTCTTAGGTGGTGGGAGGAAGGGCAAGGTGACTGTGCAGAGCCAAGATGCGGGAAGTAGAAATACTGTATACTAGACATTACAAAGTATGGTGAAAAGAAAGCCTCAATTAATGCATAGCCTAAGGGAGAAAAGACTACACTCCAACTTTGGAAAATTAATTTAGAGGGATCGGGGAAGAGCTTAAGTAATTGCAGTTTAACATGAAAAATGCCCATGTGATAGAATGGAGCACAATGGAGGATTCATAAAACATGCTCACCAGAAAAATCTGTTAGGTTTGCTTTGTCCAGATCAAGAAAGAATAAGTTTATCAACATCTGGCTTCCCTCATATATTTGTAAAGATGAACGCTCTGCTGCTTAATTATGAAGAATTATTTACTGATAGGATAAAACAAAATGAAAAAAGGAGTAGAGAGCTGACTAGATGTCAAGTGCTTGCTAGAAATGATTTTTAAATGTTTCTACATGTAAAATTTACTGACAAATTTTGGTCAACCATTTAAAAATAAAACTTAGTTTAAAATTCTTGGAGAAAATGCCTTTTTGCCCACATGGTTAATATTGAAAATCAACTACTATAGGCAGGAGTTCTGTGGAGTGTACAAAATTCTTCGTAGTTTAGAGATCACACGGCCATCCAAGATAGATATCATGTTTCACAGGCATTATTTTTAGTCACCCTAAAGTTTCAGCCATGGGACCAAAATTTAGTGTTCTGTGCCATACAGCTACAGAGTCACTGGCTTCACATCATGGCTTAAGAAAATACTGGCTTTTTTTTTTTTAATGAAAGAAGTCCTACCTTACACATACAAGCAAAAGGGGCAGGGGGAGGGAAGAAGGGGGAGGAAGCAAAAAGCTTTGTTTCAAAGACAACAGATTGAAGGCAAAAGAATATGGAGCTTTAGTAAGCTCCAAGAAAAATATTCACTAGCTGATCGCTGATTTGTATGCACTCGAAACAATTCTATAAATAAAAACCAATATAATTTCTTAATCATGACCCCATCAAAACGAAGTATTTTCCTAATTCTTTCAGTGTCAAATATATGCCCTAGTGCTGACATGTCATTTTTAAAGGTCACAGCTCCCTCAGAGGGAGGGATGTACTCTTATCCTTTCTCTGAAGCATGACAGCACACCCCTGCACAACGGCATCCAATCTGAAGACTAATGGTAGAGGAAATTCTTCAGGAAAAAATGAAAATTCATCAAGCTGAAAATCTAAAATTATTTCTACTTTCTAATAATAATAAAAAAATACATAAAAGTGCATCATCAGAATAAAGAATTCTTATGCCAGTTCGTATTGCAGATTTCTCCAAACAATGCAGCAAACATAAACCCAGTCCAGATGTCAATTATGAATACAAAGATAGCTTGAGGTTTTTTTTTTCTAAAGCAGTAATTTTTTGAAATAGTTAATGCAACTGTTGCTAACACAATAATAGTACTCCTGGCTTCACATACTAACCTGGACTTCCGATCAAGTGCTGATTAGCCCAGTAAGGGAGGTCACAAAAAGCCCTCAATCCACTTTCTAGTCTCGCACCCTCCACTCTCCCTTTTTTAGCATTTGAAGACAACAGGTTGAGTTGGCAGACATTGTTTCTGGACCCCTGAGGCTGTTTTCACACATTCAATCTCAGTTTTACTGAATTCTTGATAACAGGAATAGGGTTTGCAGGGAGAGCAGGGATATCAGAAAGGTTTGTACTGGATGTTTTTTCTTCTGTTTTGGTTTTCTTGGGGCTCTCTTCTTTACGAGGTGAGGATGTCCTCTTGACTCCTATTGTAGGATTAGGTATCTTTGCTGCTGCATTTCCTGGAGGTCTCGGTGGTGGGTTTACCAGACGTGTTGAAGAAACGACTCTGGAGACCACAGGCTTTGGTGGTGATGCAATGGCTGGTTGCGTGGCAGTTTGAGGAATGCTTTCGCTCGATGTACCCCCTGAGCTTTCATTGGAATTTACTTGTGGCACAGAAACTTCAGTAGCCTGTATGTTGGTCACAGATGCTGCTGTTACAGCTGGAACAGGACTGTTTCTGCCCTGAGAGCTGCCAGAACTGTTCAATGGACTGGTCTTCATAGCACTAGTAGGTGAAGGCACAGACATGCTGTGATCACTGTCCATAGACAAGTCGAGGCTGCTGTCATTCAGAGGTGTCAACTTGATGCCTTCTGTTGAATGCTTTTTCTTTTTCTGAAGCACATGACTAGGTAGTAGTTGATTTCTTTTTACATGCATTGCAGCAATTTTCATGTCCACCTCAAACATCTTGCTGTTTATTGCTTGCCTATAAACTGTATCTGTGAAAGACTGAATATCATAGGTGAGATCAACACTGAGATTTTCAGAGTTTTCTGTTTTTTTAAACACTAACCCAATCACCCACATCGTGCAAAATTCTTCTTTGTCGGGATTTTCTTTGGGTGCTGGAAATGACTGGGGATTCACATGAGCCAGTGTAATAAACTCATTCTTCTCCAAACTTCCAACCAGGATTCGGATTTTTGATTCCACCAAGCCCACCCATTCTAGGAGTTGTTTTTCAGTTGGTGCACTTGCAAGAAGTACAATATAATGCTTGTAGTTTTGAAAGAAGTTTGGAGCTTCAAAAAGTTTGGACCACTCTGCCTTACTCAGCAAAATTTCATCTGTGATAGCAAGATCTTGTTTAAACTCCTCAACCATGACCATCCGTGTTGAAATGGACACATTGTACGTGGAGTTTTGTTGTGGGTATGCTGGTGTAATTATAGGCATAAGATGGTACCTATCACTGGGGTTTACCCGTGGGTCCCATACAGGCAAATTAAGATTGCATTCTTCAGGCTGTTTCAATAGGACTGGATTTGGCCATTCCCATTTAGAAAATACCAAGAAAAATTTATGTACAAGAGTTGATGCTATTGCATTTGGATAAAGCTGCCAAGTTCTTGCTACTAGCATAGCCCAGGAAACACCACCGAGGAAACCTAATATATTGGGATAGATGTTGTGGCGTTTGGCCCACAGTTTGATAGCTCTCAGGGTTAACCTGAAGTTGTCAATGTTTGGTACTAGATGTAAAATTTCATCGGTTACTCTGCAACAGTTAAGACTTCTTATACATCTTATACCTAAATTTTTAAGCAGACTGTCATCTCTTAAGTCCAAGTCTTCTGGAATAGTCTGCAGTACTAATCTTGCAAACAAAATATCAATCTCTATCCCATAAAAACACAGTTTGACAACTGGTACAAATGCCTCTTCAACAGCTCGTAAATCTTTCACTTCTTCTTGTAATTTCAACTTGTCATAGAATGAGGTGAAGAAGTCACTTTGGTCAACATGTCTTGGTACAACACACAACGCATCGATATCAGCACCTTTTGTATGTACTCCTAATCTATAACATCCAAATGTAAAAATTTTCCCACCAACATTTTCAATTACAGATTGTGGAAGATTCTTGCTTTCACTGATTTCTCGTATCCATTCTTTTACCAGGTTATTTAATTTTCCCAAAATTAAAATCCTGCGCTGCAGTTCCTCTTCCTCTTCAAAAACCCCAAAGGGCTTCAGAGTCTCCACTAGCTCCTGTGTGAGCAGTCAGTGTAAGCTGATGGGAGAAGTAATGCCATAGTGCTTCTGTGGCGGCTGCATTTGCTGTGACCCCTGTGTTGTGACTGGACCTTGAATCTTCAAAAATGGAAGAAATGCAGTCTCACTATTTAGGCCTCTGCACTCCTGTGTATATACACAGGGGAAAAGGCTGTAAGCTTTCTATCAACAATGAGTTCTCAAATTACATCCCATTCTTTGAAACAGAAAAAGAAAACTTAAAAAAAAAACCCACCAAAACTCTACAAGGGAAAGAAAGTAAAAGTAGGCCTAGTGGGATTAAAAGCCGAAGACGAACTACAGTAAGAAAAAGTCTACCACCAGAAATACAAAAAAAGTTATCACTGCAGATGGAGAGAGACAGAAGCAGGAAGAACTCCGGCGACCAACGGCATCGTCTGCCGCCCTGGGCATGATCCACTGAGGCCGGAGGGAGGGGCGGGGGCCTGCCTTAGCCCTGGGTCCTACCCCACTCCTGCACCTGCTCCCGCCACTTTAAGTGCTTCTCCTCCTTCCCCTTCGTCCTAACATGGTGCCCGAGCGCTACCACAGCAACGTTCTCAACTTTGTATCTTTAAGAATCCAAGCTTCAGTACCCATTGTTACTTGGGAGTGAGATCACTGGCTTGACTGCTCTCTCCCTAGTTTTGACTCTCCTTTTTTTTTTCCCAAGTCACCTCTATTAATCCCTCCCCCTTATCTTCTCTACCCAACTCTGGGAATCTGTTTGAGTGTTACGAGTTGTGAAGAACACTGAGATAACTGATCACTGGCTGGATCTGTCTCTGTCCATCTGATTCCTTCTTTTCTCTCTCTGGCCACTTCAGTCTCTTAATCGATAGGAGCTCATCAAACGCCTCTTAATCTGTCTCTTAATCGATAGGAGCTCATCAAATGCCTCCAGTCCTAAACTGAAACCAAGCACCCCCTAAGGGCCAACAAGCTCCAGACTAAGATATACCAAGCAAATTCTCCAGCAACACAGGAACATAGCCTGGAGCCTCAATACACAGGTTGCCCAAGGTCACACCAAGCCCACCGACATCTCAAAACTCTTTACTGGACACTTCATTGCTCGTTAGAGTGAGGAAAACCAGATCCACCCACCAGAACACCACACAAGCTTTCCCAACCAGGAAACTTTGACAAACCACACATCCAACCCCACCCATAGTGAGGAACCCCCACAATAAAGGGACAACACAGCAAGATAAACAAGATGAAAAGGCAGAGAAAAATTGTCTCTCTTAAATATTATATTGTCATTGTGTGTGTGTGTGCGTGTGGGGGGCTCTTTCCAGACATAGTTATCAAAGGCACCAGGATATCCTCAG
Source organism: Antilocapra americana (assembly GCA_007570785.1). Classification (NCBI taxonomy): domain Eukaryota; kingdom Metazoa; phylum Chordata; class Mammalia; order Artiodactyla; family Antilocapridae; genus Antilocapra; species Antilocapra americana. The sequence continues at coordinate 1,163,343 of ML660663.1, read as the reverse complement.
AAATCGAGCCCTGAACAAACTGGCTGTGAATAAATTAGCAGGCACCTCCTGTGGCTCAAAGAGTTTTATGGACACACATGCTGCATGTAACCTGGGGTTTTAGACTGTCATTGAGGATCTTTAATCGATGACCATGTCAGATATGCAGAGACTGATTCAAAAGGAGAAGGATGGAGCAATATTTCCACACCATAGTGTGAAGAGTGGTCTCTTGGGTCCTTCCTACTTTTCACCCAAAACTCTATCAGTAACCAAAAAGGCAGTGGGCTGCATCAATACAAAAAAAGCCATTTCAGTGGAAAATACTAACTTGGTGCTATGGAATTATGAAAACCAAGACTGGTTGTTCAAATGAATCTCTGTTTCTAACTCTTTATATGGGTGATAGTAGCAGCCACTCCCCTCTCCATCTGCACTCTTATTCCCTTGAAGTGCTCAGCTTCCTGAAGTGACTAGAGGTGAAATTAGCAGTGACCAGACATATTAGTCAGGCTTGCTGTCAAATATCCAGGTGAAAGCCTGGTTATACTTAAGGCATGGTGGCCAAAAATAATCCCCGTTGAACTGAACTAGGATATAATTTGGTGATCAGACATAGGCTTGGCAATCATTGTCATTCAAATGTTCCACTTAAATGGAATCTATTTGAGAGTGACAGCTTTGACATCAAAGATGGTGTCTTATACATCTTTGCTTTGACCTTCTGTTGTGGAGCCTTTCACATGGTTGGTGACCCAAAAAGTTATTTCTTGAGAGACATGTAAGGACAAGCACAGTGTACTGCAGTACACTGATAGGCAAGCACTGATAGGCAAACACGCTGATAGGCAAGCACATTGAAAGATTGTACAGGAAGTCAGTCAAAATGTCGGAAGAAGGACAACTGAAAATTCTCTCCTCTCTTGAAGCAATGAGAAAACTGGAAAAGAGGTTCAGAATCAATGTTGGCGGAACTCTAAAAATTCACCAGAAGTATCCAACAACCTCAGATACGTTTGTTCTAGAAAAGCAGCCTAATCTCAGTAGGAAGAGGGAGCTAGATGGCATTTCAAGTAGTTCTGTTCTCATGCCGCTCTATCCAACTCTGTGGTAGCTTTGAATGCTGAAAGTGAAAGTCGCCCCACCGTGTCTGGCTCTGCAACCCTGTGGACTGTATAGTCCATGGAATTCTCCAGGCCATAATACTGGAGTGGGTAGCTTTTCCCTTCTCCAGGGAATCTTCCCAACCCATGGATCGAACCCAGGTCTCCTGCATTGCAGGTGGATTCTTTACCAGCTGAGCCATGAGGGAAGCTCAGCTTTGAATGCCCAGGTCTCCTGCATTGCAGGCGGATTCTTTACCAGCTGAGCCACAAGGGAAGCTCAGCTTTGAATGCTAACAGCCTGCAATCATGGTGAAAACTGACAGCCTAACTGCCACCAGAGGGAGCAGAAATGGGTCAGGCCTCCTGCAGAGCCTTGTTCCCAGGTATTGTTCCCAGGTCATTATTTGTCCTGCCTGGCAGTTCCCTAGAAGACCCCACTTGGGTGGCTTTCTCCAACTCAGAGCTTACCCGGTTTGAAATCCCTTTCCCCTGATGGCATTTGCCAAGAACATCTAGAGGCACAAACTGAATCCAACAATACATTAAAGGGATCATACTTAGTAATACTTAGAAAATACTTAGTAGTCCACAGAAAACAAAATCATCTCTCAGATCTGATATGCAATTTAACCTGGTTACAGGACAGAAACTCTATGGGAAAAAGTCCTCTCTATTTCAGCATACCAAGAACAAACAATTGGAGATGGAAGAAATTTAAATATCACTTACAATGGCACTAAAATAAATGAAATACCTATTAAGAAGCTTAGTGTAGTATGTGCAAGGCTCATATACAGGTACCTATAAAATATTGCTGAGAAAAACTAAAGAAGACACAACTTAAAAGGAGATATACTAAGTTCATGGATCAAAAGACTCCAGAAGGTTTAAGATGTCAAGTCTCTAGTAATTCATCTATCTATTTGCCATAATCATAATTAGAATGAAAAGCTATTTCTGAAACTTATATGAAAATGCAAAGGACATAGAATAGCCAAAGCCATTTGGAAAAGAACAAAGATGGAGGGCTTATGGTACCAAATTCCCTGACTTAATGTGAACTTATAGTAGTCATGACAGTGTGGTATTACCATAAGTCTAGACATATGGATCAGTGGATAAAATAGAAAGCCCAGAAATAGATGTACACGAAATGTGGTCAGTTGATTTGTGGCAAATGTGCTAAGATAATTAAATTAACTGATAATTAACTAATAGAGCTGGAGAAAGGGAATCTCCGTATGGAAACCACCAATAAACATCAATACCTCACACTGCATGCAAAATTCCCTCAAAACAAATAATACAGCTAAGTGTAAGCTGTAAACCTAGAAGAAAATATGGGAGAAAACCTTTGTGACATGAGGCTAGGCAAAGATATCTTAGGTACAACATTCATTCAAAAATGGAATCATAAAGGATAAATAATCAACGGACCATCATGAAAGTTAACAATACTCAAAATCTTTTGCTTGTCAAAATCCAGGGCTCTGTATCTCGGTGTGACGCCACTTTTTAACCCCTATACTTAAGCCTCATGACTGACCTTCTACTGAAACCCTAGAAGAGAAACCTGAGTCTACTTATTTTCAGTTGCAAAATCTGCACTGTATTGTCTCGGGTGACTGTGTGCAAAGCTCTCCCCTATTTCTATTTCCTGGCCAACTTCTTTCTTCACTTATTTCAGGCATGCCTTCTCTGGGAAACCTCTAAGACCCCACTTCAACTCTCAAAGCTGGTGGCTGCCCCTCCTCCATCTTCTCATAGCCATCTCCCTCTGTTGTTATCATACTGAGATTTTGCTTTTCCGTTTTTTTTTGTGCTTCTCTCCCACTGAATGACTTGAAGCAGAAACAGAACCTCATCCATTTCTATAACCTCAGACCATGACCTGTGGTAGGCTCCTGAAGACAATCAGTCCTGTATCCTCACATGTATACAGGAGATGTCTTCCTAAGCAACACCACTATTTCAAAAACCAGATAAAGACTCTTAGGCCACCTATATCCTCTTTTCCTTTCAGTTACTGTTTGCAGGGGGCTCCCTTGAAGTCAGTGGAGCAGAGCCTCATAGTTCTAGGTGATGAACAGGGGCCACAACTAGGCAGCTTCTCTTAAAATCCAAGTGTCAATGATGGAATCTCATATAACACAGGACTAGGTAACAAGGAGCTCTCACCTCAGTTGTTCTGCTTTCAGCTTAGTCCAGGCCAGGCCCTTCCCCTCTGTCCCTCACATTTCCCAACCCTCCCCCCACCCACCAGGTCCCAAATCGCCTGTCTACTACCCACCAGATGCTGACTGTCTCATGGATGTGGCGTCTCACATAACTCCCCCGAGAGGAAAAACTGCGCTTGATTTGGACTGTGGATGCCATCACCAAGTTTACCCTCCTTTCTTTGATAACCCATTTGGACCCATACACCTCCCCAGGGCTTTTAGATACACAATCCTATGAATCTAAATGTGGCAGGGTCCACATGCACACCCCTGTCTACCACATCCCCACCAAATGACAACTCACCATCTGCTTTTTTTCTTCAGCAATCAGAAACCTGACTTGAGCCTGCTGGGAGGTTCAGTGGAAAGAAGAAAAAGAGAGACAGAGAGAAGTGAAGGGTGGGAGTAAGAGATACAACAACAGAGGGGATGTCACATACCAGAAATGTATCCACTGCTTGAGCACATTGCACTGGGTTGCAGGAGGGAGGAAAGACAGGGCGGGGCAAGTGGGGCTGGAAGGATGTGGAGGAGTCAGCTCCTCAGCCTCTTTTCACACAGCAGAATCAAGAGCTTAGCTGCTCTCTTCAAAGAAGTCCTGTTGGTCACTATACACACATCACGCCTTCCTAGAAGCAGGCTCTTCATTCCGTTCCTTCCACCTTCTGACCTGGAAAGTCTGCTTTCCCTCTGGTGTCATGGAATGTCAGCTCTTGGGGCTGGGATGTGGTCTGTAGAGGTCACTGTTGTATCCCCAGCATCTGGAACAGTGTCACAGTGCACATACTACTTGTTAAATGAGGTAATGAATATCAGGGAAGGCAGGGAGATTAGGATGAGGCCATTCTCCTCTCTCACCCGCTCTGTCTCTCTACCTCTTTTCCTGCAGAACACAAAGAGCCAGCTTAAAGACACTGAGGAATTGGTGGTTTTGTCTGATCCCATGTAGAACCCATCCAATGGCAAGAGCTTGCTTAGGGAGCCTGGTGGTCCCCAAGAGTGTTGGAGGAGACAGTTCCAGAGAGCCCTGACCTGTTTCACCAAGTCCTTCAGGTGAGAGGCTCAGAGCCAGCCTCTGCCTCTCTCGCTTCTCACAGCCAAGCCAACATGCTTGACCCCTTCCTGCTTGACCTAGAAAGGCCACAGGCCAGGCTTGCCTTCCCCCAGGGTTTCCAAGGGTTCAACTGTCACTCTGCTTTCCTTTGTAGGGGAGGATATCAGACACTGGGAAGTTGAGACCTCAGACCCACAGACATTGACTCATGAATGGTGACCAAGCTCCCTCTGCTTCCCCCATCCCTACTTTCCCCAGTTTCTCAGGCACTGGGCCTGAAATAAATACTGGCACACTGGACAACTTAACCTTTACAACTATGACACTTTCCACACTGGCTCCAGCCTCAGGTTGTCAGTGGTGATGGTGGTGTGGTGAAGGGTGGGAGCTAGCATCTCATTTAGCCCTTTAAGGCTGTACTAGCTCCTTCTTGGAGCAGTGCCACTAGTTCCTCAGTCACAGTTGCAACAGACTTCAGCCAATAAAGAGTGAATTTTCCACAGCAGGGAGCTCTGACCCTCATGGGGGAAGGACTAAGCCAGGAATGAGAAAGGAATAAAATCTCTCTTCTCTTGACACCACATGGACTCCTTATGTCTGAGAACAACTGTGCAGTGGTTATATGGATGGGGATGGAGGAGTTACACGTGAAAAAAATCTCTAGATCCTCAGAAAAACTCTTAGCCCCATATACATAACGTCAACTCCCAAGCACACCCACTCCACCACAAGACAGCCCCTCCAACAGGCAACTTTGTCTCTAACTGCAGATTATTTATTTTCATATGATGAGGTTGTTTTTTTCCTTCCTAAGGTGACCTTGATATGTATTGCAACATAGAATCAGCAGGGCAAGTATCCCAGGGTTGGGAACACATTTGGCCCTTTTAACCCAACAACATTTGAAGGCCCTGTTAGGTTTGCAACACCAAAAATTACCAGGCAGCAGATAAACATGAAGCACGTGCTCTTAAATATCAAAGAGGATAACTGGCACACTCCAAATATTCTTTTCTTTTAACTCACGTAGTCCCCTATTCAAGGCCAGGAGCAGGGAAAAAAGTGCTTGAACAGCAGTTGCTACATGAAGTAATTGTCCCTTAGTTGTTCAGAGGCCCAAGTGTCTTTAAGCACTAATGAATCCCAAGTGGTATAAGGCTCTGGTAGGAAACAACATTTGGGAGTCTGATAGATAGCTGTTGTACAGCCCTTTTCCTACACCCCTGGGTGACAGCCAAGGTGGAACCCACAGGTAGAGAATCATAGTGTGATTGGTTTGCTTTAGGTCTAGTGGCTCAGCAGCTATTCCTGGTGGCCTAGGATCCACCCATTTCCCCACATGGCTCTGTTCTCCTGGGCTGGGCCCTAACTCACAGGGGTGCTCAGTTCCATATCGCTGCTTCTCCCAAAGGAGCTGAGATGTCATATCCTGGGGCTCTGTCCCTTCCAAAAGACGTGAGAAGTTCCAGCTCCCAGGGTCTGGGGAGCCTGCTGAGCTTTTGCTCCTTTGTAGCTGCTGTTACTTCTCACATCAGTCACTGGACACCATCGAGGCTTACAGTGTATGTCCGTGTCTGTGTCTGTGTTTGTTTACGATGTGAATGTTTGAGGAAACAAGGAATTATATGGTGAAATCTTATGGATAAACATGGGGCAGGGCTCAGCAGCCCCACTTGAAACCCAAGCAACAGAGATCAGATTTTATGTAGCAGGACGTGGCACCAAGGAGTCCTCACCTCTTTTCCTCACCTTTGGCACAACCTCACCCTAGCCGGGTTTCTCAAATCTGACCCTAGCATTTTCCAAGCCCTCTAAGCCCAGAGCCATCTGCCCACTACTGGCCAGACACTGACTGACACCCATATACAACACTATATACATCATCTCCTGAAAGCAACACCTCTGCTGTTGATTTTGCCTCAGGCTGCTCTCACCCCTCTCAGCCCCTCTTGGCTTTGATGCACCATGTAGCCCTACCTGCCTCCCAGTTTGAACAGGCCTTTGGATTCTGCAGCCTCACAGCAGGAGATCGTTTCCTCTGCTGGCCCCAGACTCACAGGCTGTTGCCCCATAAGCCTCCCCATTAGCACCCCTGTTCTCCCTACCTGAGAGGACCATAATCTCTCTTGCAAGTCCTTGGGCAAGTCCTTCCTCCCTTTTGGGCTTGGCAATGAAAGAAATGTTTGCCTGGATTTCCACTAAGTAATGTTCTCCTAGCTGTGTGCATCCTTAAGACTTCTGGTCCTTCTCTGTTTGTGGAGGGCTCAGAATCAACTGGAAAGCATCAAATTCAACTCTTCCTCCTGTCAGACATAACTAGGAATGAGTGAACTTGTGCATCTCAAGAGGGGCCCTGTTACCCCTTGAACAGTCAGATGAACCATCACACACGGGACAAAGCGTGGAGGAAGTGGACAGACAGGTCAGCCTTAGGGAGAGGTGTGGGTCATCAGTTTTCCATCTTTGTTTCTGAAACATGACTGAGCTCAACTTCTGAGCTCTCCTCCTTTGCATTCATCCCCCTGACCCCCAAATGAATCATGACACAATCCCTGAACCCTAGGGACAGCTCATGTAGGTGGAAAAGGTGGGCAATTCCTCAAGAGACAGTGTGGGGTCAGCAGGATCTCCTGGCTCTTATGGTGAACAGATGACCATTGGAACCTATGAGTGAGTACGAGATTAAGCATGGTTTGTTTTTTTCTTTTTCTTCTTTTTTCTACCCCATCCACCCTCTCTCCCTCTGCTGTTATATTGCAGTGAATCCTGGGCAACCTTAGGAAGGGGGCAACATTTTCCTTCAGCTCTGCCAAATATTACACAGCCTGCTGTGTTACAGGGGCTTCCTATGTATTCAGTTAATTTTCCAGTCTTCCCAAATATGGGGAGTTGTGTGAACTCCATTCTGAGACCACATCACCAGCAAGGGGCAGGTTCAGAATTTTGTCCCTGGCTGCTCTGGGGCAAAGGCCCTTCCTTTACAGCAATGCAGTCTAGGCGCCACTGTCCCCAGCTAGGAGCCCTGGGTTGCCAATCTGCTCTGTATCTTGGTTCATCCTCTTAGGGACAGCGATTCTGTACTTGCAGTCCTACACCCAACAAAGCTAAAACACTAGAGGGTCAGCATTCCTAGGTGACTGGATCACTTGGAGACAGTCACCATTACTCAAAGTCCAATCTCATACCATACCACACCACGCCACACTGGGGGATTATTTATGTTGACAGGATGATGGTGGTAATCCAATGGAAAAAGAAACAACATCTGCTGTACCCTTTACCTGTTTCTCCCTGAGGCAGTTCTGCAGACCTCTGGGGCACACCTCAGAATGCTCTGAAAACCACAGATCTCATGCAAAATTTGGAGTCTAATGGCGGGCCTTTCAAGCACAGAATAATAAGAGGGTGGACCTCATTGAGGACCCCATCAAATCATATTAATCTTCCAATTTCTTACAGTATGGGGAAAGTTGCATCTCACTGAGACCCCACAGTGTGCGGTCCTCAGTTTCCCAAGGCAGGGAGTTCAATGATTCAGTGGAGAGCATATACTTTTTCTTTTTAAAATTAATCAATTTATTTTAATTGGAGAATAATTACTTAACAATATTGTCATGGTTTTTTGCCATACATCAACATGAATTGGCCACAGGTTTACATGTGTCCCTTCCATCCTGAAGCCCCCTCCCACCTTCCTGAGAGTGCACTCTTGAGGACCACAACCCCAAAAGGCTGGCCCATCCTCCCTGTGCCAAGCATAAAGAAGGACTCTCTTTTTCTGTGACTCTGGTGTGAGACAATGTACTTACATCCTGCCAGTGGGGCCAAGGTTGGATATACTTATATCTACAACCCTGCCAGTCAATTTTGTTCTTCATTGTCCATCCTCCGATACTCCTGGTCTCAACCAGAGACAAAAGATAGGCAGACAGAAAAATTGCCCCTACTCAGTATCAGTTCAGTCCCTCAGTCATGTCCAACTCTTTGCCACCCCACGAATCGCAGAAAACCAGGCCTTCCTGTCCATCACCAACTCCTGGAGTTTACCCAAACTCATGTCCTTCGAGTCAGAGATGCCATCCAGCCATCTCATTCTCTGTCATCCCCTTCTCCTCCTGCCCGTAATCCTTCCCAGCATCAGGGTCTTTTCCAATGAGTCAACTCTTTGCATGAGGTGGCCAAAGTATTGGAGTTTCAGCTTCAACATTAGTCCTTCCAGTCAACACCCAGGACTGATCTCCTGATGGACTGGTTGGATCTCATTGCAGTCCAAGGGACTCTCAAAAGTCTTCTCCAATACCACAGTTCAAAAGCATCAATTCTTTGGCCCTCAGCTTTCCTCACAATCCAACTCTCACATCCATACATGACCACTGGAAAAACCATAGCCTTGACTAGACAGACCTTTGTTGGCAAAGTAATGTCTCTGCTTTTTAATATGCTGTCTAGGTTGGTCATAACTTTCCTTCCAAGGAGTAAGTGTCTTTTAACTTCATGGCTGCAGTCACCATCTGCAGTGATTTTGGAGCCCCCCCCAAAATAAAGTCTGACACTGCATTCACTGTTTCTCCACCTATTTCCCATGAAGTGATGGGACCAGATGCCATGATCTTAGTTTTCTGAATGTTGAGCTTTAAGCCAACTTTTTCACTCTCCTCTTTCACTTTCATCAAGAGGCTTTTTAGTTCCTCTTCACTTTCTGCCATAAAGCTGGTGTCATCTGCATATCTGAGGTTATTGATATTTCTCCCGGCAATCTTGATTCCAGCTTGTGCTTCCCCCAGCCCAGCATTTCTCATGATGTACTCTGCATATAAGTTAAATAAGCAGGGTGACATTATACAGCCTTGAGGTACTCCTTTCCCTATTTGGAACCAGTGTGTTGTTCCATGGCCAGTTCTAACTCTTGCTTCCTGACTTGCATACAGGTTTCTCAGGAGACAGGTCAGATGGTCTGGTATTCCCATCTCTTTCAGAATTTTCCCCAGTTTATTGTGATCCACACAGTCAAAGGCTTTGGCATAGTCAATAAAGCAGAAATAGATGTTTTTCTGGAACTCTCTTGCTTTTTTGATGATCCAGCAGGTTTTGACAATTTGATCTCTGGTTGCTCTGCCTTTTTTAAAACCAGCTTGAACATTGGAAGTTCACCGTTCACGTATTGCTGAAGCCTGGCATGGAGAATTTTGAACATTACTTTACTAGAGTGTGAGATGAGTGCAATTGTGCAGTAGTTTGAGCATTCTTTGGCATTGCCTTTCTTTGGGGTTGGAATGAAAATTGACCTTTTCCAGTCCCGTGGCCACTGCTGAGTTCTGGTCCCTACTCACTTGTTGGTTTTTAAATGTGTGATGAAAGTAGTGGATAAGGGAGTGGAGGGAAGTGACATGATTTGAGATATGTTTTACACGGGTCTGATAGTCTTTGGTGCACCAGAGTGGAGGGACAAAGAGGGGCCAAGCTGATACCCAGGTCTCCAGCTTGAATGACCTGTGGCCTGGGGTTGCCATTCACCAAAGCTAGGGATCACAGTGAGAGGCTGAAGACATCAGGTCTAGACTTCGACTCGTGCTAAAATTCACAGAGCTGATGGGATAGCGGAAAGCTACCTTAAATATGCTTGCAATGACAGAGGAAATCAACAAAATTCCATGCCTCTTGGGAGTGGATACATATGCTGTTTCCCTTATTTATTTTTCTACATACATGATAATGCACATAATAAGTGTGTTATGTTTTGGTATATGGTTCGAAGGTGGGGTTCAAACTCAGTGGTAACACTACCAGGCATATGATCACCAGTGGGCATTTAATAATGAAGAGTTGTAACAGTTACCATCCATAACAATGGACTAAAAGGAGCTCTGTTTCTTCTGCCATTGACTGAACTGGGTTGGACTTGGACCACTCTCAGTGCTTTCTAATATCTCCCAGTGCTGTTGGATTTACCTTGTCAGTATCCACAGCATTCCTCAAGGGTTGAGAGGGACTTTGGGGTTTGGGGGAAGGATGAATCCAGGGACTTACTGGAACAACAGTTTCTGTCTCACAGAGAGGCTGTGAGGATTAACTGGAACGCCCTTTCCACAGAACAGCAGGTGTTGAACCAGGCCCAGAGCCAACAGAGCAGTTTCTTTGAAGTCAGGCACTTTGGGCAGGCTTTGGATCTCATTTGTACCCCCATTCCCCACCCCAACCTGTCCCAGCAGCCATCTGCATGAAAATCATGAAGACACACAATAGCTGAGAGCTTGCAATGAGGAGAGCTATGGGCTGCCAAAATGATTGCTGGAGATATAACACATCTCCTTCCATTTTAACCCAGTTGGAGTCAAAGATCTCTCCCCAACTCAACTCTGTGAAATGAGGGCCAGAACTATCATTTTGGTTTTAGAGAAGTGACCAGGAGAGAATCAGTTACTTAGCCAAAGTCACAGTCAGGGATGGGTCTGGTCCTGGCCCCCATATCTCCTGTTCAGCAGGCCTGTTATCGTGTCCCACTCCTCTGAGATACCTTGTCTCGGAGGTTAAAGTAGGCACGCCCCTCTATGGGTAAAAGGCTCTAGTTTTGCTACGTGCTTTATTCCTTCTATGCTTGGGAGGAGGCAGATGTGAAGGGGCTTTAGTGCTGACTGACAACCTGTCATGGGCCCAACTCATTACACACAGCTTTTGATTCTAGCACACACATAGATGAGGATCTCAGGTTGGCATCAGGGAGCAAATCACTGCACCTTCTCAATGACTTGTTTTTGGTTACTGACAATTGGGGTGAGTCTTACCAATCTTGCATGGCTGTGGTGAGGACTAAATAAAGCAGCCGATATGAATACTGCAAATGAAAAGCTATGTGAGAAGACGCAGGAAACAAAATGAAAAGAGAAGTGAGAGGCTGGGAGTAAACACGTTCTTCAGTTATAACACAAGAAAGAATCATAGTTACATTATATTAGACCTCTGATGAAACAACTCAAGAAACACATATCTACAAACAAATAACAATAGGAAAGTTAGCAGAGAACCTGAACAAGTTGTTTACAGAATACAAATGTCAGCATAAAAGAAATAGGAGCTCAACACCACAAGAAATAATGGAAACAAAATAACAATGGGGTTCCACTATTAAAACTGCAAATTGATAAAAATTAATGATATCAAAAGTTTAATATACACTGATGTTGGGTGTGTGAATTGGTGCAGATTGTTTGAAGAGCCCTTTAGCAAGGATTGATCCTACCCCAAAGAAAGGCAATGCCAAAGAATGCTCAAACTACCGTACAATTGCACTCATTTCACACGCTGGTAAAGTAATGCTCACATTTCTCCAAGCCAGGCTTCAGCAATACATGAACCATGAACTTCCAGATGTTCAAGCTGGTTTTAAAAAAGGCAGAGGAACCAGAGATCAAATTCCAACATCTGCCGGATTATCGAAAAAGCAAGAGAGTTCCAGAAAAACATCTACTTCTGCTTTATTGACTATGCCAAAGCCTTTGAATCTGTGGATCACAATAAACTGGGGAAAATTCTGAAAGAGATGGGAATACCAGACCATCTGACCTGTCTCCTGAGAAACCTGTATGCAAGTCAGGAAGCAAGAGTTAGAACTGGCCATGGAACAACACACTGGTTCCAAATAGGGAAAGGAGTACCTCAAGGCTGTATAATGTCACCCTGCTTATTTAACTTATATGCAGAGTACATCATGAGAAATGCTGGGCTGGGGGAAGCACAAGCTGGAATCAAGATTGCCGGGAGAAATATCAATAACCTCAGATATGCAGACAACACTACCCTTATGGCAGAAAGTAAAGAGGAACTAAAAAGCCTCTTGATGAAAGTGAAAGAGGAGAGTGAAAAAGTTGGCTTAATGCTCAACATTCAGAAAACTAAGATCATGGCATCTGGCCCCATCACTTCATGGGAAATAGATAGGGAAACAGTGGGAAAAGTGTCAGACTTAATTTTTTGGGGCTCCCAAATCACTGCAGATGGTGATAGCAGCCATGAAATCAAAAGACACCTACTCTTTGGAAGGAAAGTTATGGCCAACCTGGATATCATATTGAAAAGCAGAGAATTACTTTCCCAGCAAATGTTCATCTAGTCAAGGCTATGGTTTTTCCAGTGGTCATGTATGGATGTGAGAGTTGGAGAATGAAAATGGGTGAGCACCAAAGAATTGATGGTTTTGAACTGTGGTATTGGAGAAGACTCTTGAGAGTCCCTTGGACTGCAATGAGATCCAACCAGTCCATCCTAAAGGAGATCAGTCCTGGGTGTTGATTGGAAGGACTGATGTTGAAGCTGAAACTCCAACACTTTGGCCACTTCATGTGAAGAATTGACTCATTGGAAAAGACTCTGATGCTGGGAAGGATTGCGTGCAGGAGGAGAAGGGAAAGACAGAGGATGAGATGGCTGGATGGCATTACCGACTTGATGGACATGGCTTTGTGTGGACTCTGGATTTGGTGATGGACAGGGAGGCCTGATGTGCTGCAGTTCATGGGGTAGCAAAGAATTGGACACGACTGAGTGACTGAACTTAACTGATAAACCGTAATCTCTTGGCCCTACTATGCATCTCCACATTTTCTTTCTTCCTCCTGCCACAGAGACAGACTGGGACAACTGATGCTTCCTAGACCAGAGCCCTAGGGCTCAGGTGTCACGGCCATAAGACCCATCACAGTGTTCTACAAAACCTATTTCAAGCCATGGACAGATTCTTTGGCATCCTCAAGGTCTGGACCTTGGGAAGGTCCCAAGGGCTGATCCTGAGCCTTACCTGAGCAAGCAGCCTGACTTCCAAGAGTTACGGCCAAAGTTCTTCAGGTCTCTGAGAAACACCAGTTTCTAGATCCGTGCTTTCCTCAACTGCCCTACCTTGGCTTCCACTACCTCAGGGAAGAGAAATATGGTGTTTGATTGTGCATCCCCAGCAAAGCTGTGTCTCTACTCTGCAAATTCAAGGGCAGTTTCAGGGAGGTGGCAGTCCCTTCTCATTTAAAAACTATGTTTCTAGATAAGAGGATGGGTCTGGTGAAGAGAAGTACAATCAAATATTACCTGGATTTGAATAAAATAAACAATGTGCAAGTCAGTCTTTCTATAAGTCTTCAAGCTTATATATTCATATATAGAGTAACGAAAAACATGGCCATCACTCTCAATTAGTCATGTGAGCATCTGTGTTAAAGTGGAATGGTGGGCCTGGATGCTTGATTAGAGTGGGTTTAAGGGAGGGTGAGGGAGAAGAAAGGGAAACAATGATATTAGTCAATGAGGCATCTCAGTACTGGAAGGAGTGCTGGGGAATGTATCAACTGCTTGAACACAGTGTACTTCTCTCCAGGGTGGGGTAATGGAAATTTAGGCCAGGGAGACAGGGATGTGATTTCAAGGAGGGGACAGGCCCTTAGCCTCTTTCCACCCAGCAAAATGATGAAGAGCTCTGTTGGCCTCTGACAATAAGCCCTTTCAGACATGACATGCCCACTGCATGTCACAGAAAATGTGAACCTCACTGGCATCCAACCTGGTGACTGTGAGTTCTCTCCAGCACCCCAGATCATTAGCTCCGAAGACTGGGATCTAGGTCTCTAGAGTTCACTGTTGTATCCCCAGTGCCTAGAAGTGACCCTGGTGTGCATGCAGTAGACCCTCAACAATGCTTACTGAAAGAAGGAATGAATGTTAGTGCAGGCCAGGATGTTTTTTCTCTCTTTTCTAGAACAGGACTGGCTCAGCTAAAAGCACTAAGCCCTTCATATGTTTTGTCAGCACCATGGAGAATCCATCCAAGCCTAGGCACAAGGTTACCTAGGGGACCTGCTAGAGGAGCCGGTTCCAGAGAGCCACAGCCTGTTTCACCAAGTCCTTCAGATGAGACACTCAGAGCCAGCCTCTGCCTCTCTCACTGCTGACAACCAAGACAACATGCTTCCCCTTCCTGTTTGGCCCAGAGAGCCCCCAGGCCAGGCCTGACTTCCCCCAGGGCTCCCAAGTGTTCAGCTGTCAGTCTGCTTTCCTTTGTAGGGGAGGATATCAGACACTGGGAAGCTGAGACCTCAGGACACAGGGACACAGACCCATGAATGGTGATCAAGCTACCACTTGCCCCATTTTCCCAGTTTGTCACTGAGCTTAAAATGAATGCAGCACTCTTGATTCTTTTGGCTCCATGATATTTATTGCCCCTTTCCACATCGATATCCACCTCCTGTGGTTATGGCTTGCCTCTGTTGGTGGGGGGATGAGGGGACATGTTGGAGGAGGGAGATAGCCCATTACTTAGCTGTAAGAGTCAGTACTCCTGTACCTAGAGCAGAACTGCTTATTTCTCAATCACTGTTGGGATAGGAGTGTGTTTGATGAACAGTGATCGTTCTACTAGTTTCAAACACTTCAAAAAGGGTGGCTGTTGGGTGTGACTGAGTGATAGCCATTGGGTGGGAGTAAGGAATTGGTGGGACCTCAAGGATCATGAGTAAATGGACAGGGTGGCTGGGACAAAAGGATAGAAGATGTCACAGAACTCAAGGTTTTTAGAGGCATTAGAGCCACTGATCCCAAAGACCCCCACCCCACCCTTAGAAAGAATCTCTCCAGCACATGATCTCATCTATAACCTCAGGTTGTTGATCACATAATATGATGCCATGTCCTTTTGTAAGCTGCTCTTGGTATGTACTGCAGGAAAACAGCAGTAGAGGAAGAGCTGTTTGGTGAGTGCTTCCCAGAACTGAGAAGAGCCTGGGCTCTTCTGGGACTTTTATGCTCCTGGCTTAGTCTCTGCTAGAGAAGTCCAGCCCTAAGGCTTCCATACTCCCATGGCCTAAGAGAACCATTTGTTTCCTTGGAAACTCCCAAGTCCTCCAGGCCCCTTTGACTTGCTATGCTTGGCTCTGAGCCACATCAAGGAAATGTGGGATGCAGGGCCTCTGAGAGTTTCTCCTCAGCTGTTTTCCACTTTTTGGAGTATTTTCTATTATAATATTTCAAATCTGCAGAAAAACAGAGACTAATACAACAGCTACCACCCCTATTTAATAACATTTTGCTGTAAGTGCTGTAGAACTCTCTCTAGTTTTGAATTAAATATCTTGCACACACATCCCTGACTCATACTCACTCATGTCCTCCCTGAAGTAGGTCCCCCTCCCAGGCGTTTGAATAACCTTATGTCTTTATGCAGCTTCACAGCCATTCCACCTCCTCTATGGGTGACTCCATATCATCTTGGAAATGATCCGCTGATGCCTCCTGGTAAACTTGGAGGATTCTACAACCCTGAATCCCAAATCAGAGGGCAAAAACAAGAACATCTCAGCAGCTTTTACAACTAACCCAGAACTCGGCCCTCTCCCATCTATAAATTTCTTCTCTTGAAGTAGGCCCTGTCTCAGTGGTAGAGCTGAGCTCTTCGTTTGTTTTACCAAGAGAGACCAAAGCACCACTCTGAGTCCCAGCCTTGCTCAAGTTTAGGAGTGTTCCATTCACATAGAGGGCTGGTCCCTTGTCAGCTGTTATCCACATCTCCTGGGCTCAATGACCAGGTATGACTGATGGGGATGGGGAGGAAGGCAAGACTATGCAGATCTGAGTCCTGGTGAGACTCATCCAAAGGGTCTACTCAAAGCCAGCTAGGATCACCAGACCACACAGCCCTCTCCAAGGTAACCCATCAACCATTTTCTGCATCAAAGCCGCTGATACCTGCAGGGGCTCACTATACTGAGGTGGATACAGAGAGCAAGTGTGGTAGACAGCCTTCTAAAATAGCTTTGCAGACCCTTGCATCCTTGCATTCCTGCCCCTGTATAATCTTTCCCTTTGAGTGTGGACTGGACTTAGTAACTTGCTTCTAATTAACAGAATTTGGCAAAAGTGATGACATGTCATTTCTGAGGTTAGATTATACCAAGACTGTGACTTCTGTCTTGCTGGCACTCATTATCCCTCTCTCTCTCTCTCTGGCTCAGTTTGCATTTTGCATTCTTGCTATGATGGAGAGGACCATGTAGCAAGGATCTGATGATAGTCTCTGGCCAACGACAGACCAGAGAGGAGCTGAGGCACCCAGTCCAATGAGGCACAAGGACCTGGATCCTACCAATAGCCACATGAGTGAGCTTGGAAGTCAACCCTCCCCCAGCCCCACCCTCAGATGAGAACACAGTTGAACTAACACCTTGATCATGGCCTTGTGAGAGATGGGCAAAGGAGGACCTGGTTAAATCATATCTAGGTCCCTGCTGCACAAATGCTGGAGAAAATAATGGTATCATTTTAGGCCACCACGTTTGGGGGCAACTTATGTTATGCAGTAGTCAGTAATAATGAAGAGAGCAGGAACCTCTAGGGGCTGAGGGCAGGAGACACAGGCCTGACCCAGCCTGGGAGAGTTTCTCAGGGGCCAGGGTGGTGAAGGATGTGCCCATACCTTGGGGATTTGTCCTGCTTTGGCACTAATCATCTGTGTCACCTTGGGCAAATCACTTGAGAGTCTCTGGCTCAGTTTTGCTCTTCTGTAACACTTAACTGATACTCAACTTGCAAGACTGTTGGAAAGATGACTGTCAGTTTATTTGTAACTCACGTGACAGGATGTCTGATACATACTAGGCCCTCAGTGAATGGCAGCCATGAGTATTAACATAGTTGATTTGGGACCCTGCACCCATCTTGCAGAAGCTCCCCAGTGACCCTGGAGGGTCCAGTACTCAAAAGACCAATCCAGGGAAAAGTATTTCCCTATCAAGTAGTACAAAACCATTTGTTCTCCAGGAAATAGGCTTATCTGAACAGATACTTTTATAAAAATTCTGATGTGAGGGAGGCAGGCCCAGTTAGATGCAATTCTGAAGCAATATCCCTTATACAAAGGGACAAATACTCTCATTTCTCTCTCCCTCCCTCATTCCATTCTTTTTTCTCAGTTGCCCATTTTCAAGGTCCTGTCTTTGCAATTCTGCCTCTTTTCCCTGACATCATGTCTACTAAACATGCAAAACTTCCTTATGTTTTCCTTGTATTCTGGATAAACTCATATCAACACTCTCATTATGCACTGGTCTCTGGCTCCCTCGGGCCACAGAGGAAATTCCCTGGTCACTGGCTTCTGTAGAACAGTTGAGGTGGGAATCACCTTGACATCCCCATTATTCCCTAGAGATGGTGCATTTAGGGGGCCCCATTTATACAGGATAGACATCTGTACAGGACAGCAGCTCAAGACCTCTGGGGCAATGTTAAATGCACCAACATTCAAATCATAGGAGTCCCAGAAGAAGAAAACAAAAAGAAAGACCATCAGAAAATACTTGAGGAAATAATAGTTGAAAACTTCCCTAAAATGGGGAAGGAAATAATCACCCAAGTCCAAGAAACCCATAGAGTATAATAACACATATATAAGGAATTTAGAAAGATGGTAACAATAACCCTGTATGTGCGACAGCAAAAGAGACGCAGATGTATAGGAGAGTCTTTCGGACTCTATGGGAGAGGGCGAGGGTGGGATGATATGGGAGAACGGCATTGAAACATGTTAATTATTATATGTGAAGTGAATCGCCAGCCCAGGTTTGATGCTTGATACAGGGTGCTCAGGGCTGGTGCACTGGGATGCTTCAGAGGGATGGAGTCGGGAGGGAGGTGGGAGGGGTGTTCTGGAAGGGGAACACATGTATACCCATGGCGGATTCATGTCAATATATGGCAAAACCAACACAATAATGTAAAAAAAAGTCTTTCTTGAATTTGTTACGATAAAAAATAAATAAATAATTTTTTAAAAAGGAAGGGAAAAATATTGTAAGACAAAATGCCACCGACTTTCCTATTATCTTTAGTGGAATCTTTTTTGTGGTTTTCCTTGTTGTTGTAACTCTTTGTTTTTGGAGTTTTTATCAAGATACTTTGGTCTGTGTATTGTTGTTTACTTTATATTTCTATATGGAAGCAATGGCCTAGATTTTCCTAGTCCTGTTCTCTTGTTGACATCAGTCTTTCAGGAACATCTCATTTCAAGAGCCCTATTTAAATCCAGTGGCTTTTTTACTGCATGTAGTTTTGAATAAGAGATGAGCTGTTTCATGTGGTTTATACTGATCTCTTGGAAATGACATAGTGATCTTTTCTGATGGATCATCAAATAGTTCAGAAGTCATCCAAATGTTATTTTCTTTACAAAATGCAAAGCGTAGGTCTCAGCAGATGTACATTTCTCACATTTATGATTCTCTTCATTGTCTCATTATACTGCCACCTTAAACTCTCTAGCTGAAGCATCACACTCTCTGACCAACCAGGCATGGATCCTGAAGGGCTTTATGTCTAGATAGCTAAATATTTCCTTTTCTCGATAGCACTTTCATCTAATATCTTTTTTATTTTTTAGC
The DNA here is from genome assembly GCA_007570785.1 of Antilocapra americana. NCBI lineage: Eukaryota > Metazoa > Chordata > Mammalia > Artiodactyla > Antilocapridae > Antilocapra > Antilocapra americana. Next base: position 1,144,577 of record ML660663.1, on the reverse strand, counting down.
TCCTAGCATCTTTTATTCTTACTAGACTCTAGATATAATTAATTATAGCAGGGCAGTGCTCAATTTTGTTTAGGCCTCATACTTGAGATTAATTACTTAAATATTGTAAATGGAATGCACATTCTCAAAACCGAGAATCTAAAATTTGACATAACTGATTTACTCAATATTTACGTAACCATAAAAGATTTTATATCCAACATGAGCTTTCATGTTATAAAATTTGACCTTCTTACAAACTGGCTTTCATATAAAACATAGTAACTCTTTGCTCATCTACCCTGACCTATGACTTGTCACACCAACACTTTTTAAGATGTACTTAAACAGATGAGTTCTCCTTATACAAGGTTAAGAAACCTGAAGCTCCAACCCAGAAATATAAAATTCTTCTGTTTCACCAGAGATAGATTATGGGCAAATCTTACCTAAGTAGTACTATAGGAAGTTACAGTGTTGACCAAAAGGAGACACAAGTTTTTCAACCATTGTTTTTAATGGGTCTCAAAGTCTGTGACAGATTTTTGGTCAAACTGTTTCTATTGAAAAGTACTGACTTAAAAAACTAATTACTGAAAACTGCCACACACAAAACACATAGTCCACAAAACATTCACCTCTCCTTCTGAAGGTTTTGTGATGCATTGTTATAATTAACCAGTCTTTTAAATTAACCTTACATGGCAAAATTGAGGCAAACAGTTCTGAAACCACTCTTCCACCACTAAGACTAGGTTGGCAGGTGTTAGTGATAAAATTCATCTAGTCTTCTGAGCTTGTTTGGCAGACTTGTTGACCTTGCAAGCTCCAGCTGCCTTCTTGTTCACTGCTTTGATGACACCCACAGCAATCACCTGTCTCATGTCATGAACAGCATAATGGCCCAAGGGAGGGTAGTCAGAGAAGCTCTCAAAAGATAGGCTTGCCAAGACCCATGTCAATGATTAGCAGCATCAAGAATTTGGGGCCATCTTCAGAATGACAATCAGTCTTCTCGTTCAGCTCAGCAAAATTTCAAGCAATGTGAGCTGTTTGACAGTCCAGCACAGGTGCATATCCAGCACTGATTTGGGATGGATGGTTCAAGATAATCACCTGAGCTGTGAAGCCAACTTCTTCCATCAGTGGGTCATTTTTGCTGTCACCAGCCACACTACTATGACGAACATCTTTGACAGACATGTTCTTGACACTGAAGCCCACATTGTCCCCAGGAAGGCCTTTACTCAGTGGTTCATAGTGCATTTCACTAGACTTCAGTTGTTACGCTGACTGCAGCAAAGGTGACCACCATGCCAGGTTTGAGAACACCGATCTTCACTTGATCCACAGGGACAGTACCAGTACCACCAATTTTGTAGATGTCCTGGGGGGATCAAACACAAGAGTTTGCCAGGTGAGTAGGTGGCAGGAGGCAATCCAGAGCTTTAAGCAGTATGCTTCCACTGGCATTGCCATTTTTAGGGGTGACTTTCCATCCCTTGAATGAAGGCATGTTAGCACATGACTCTAGCATCTTTGTCACCATTCCAGTCAGAAACTGGCACAAATGCTACTGTGTCAGGGTTGTAGCCAATTTTCTTAATGTAGGTGCTGACTTCCTCAACAATTTCCTCATTTCTCTTCTGGCTATAGGGTGGCTCAGTGGAATCTATTTTGTTAGCTCCAGCAATTAGTTGTTTCACACCCAGAGTGTAAGCCAGAAAGGCATGCTCGTGGATCTGCCCATTCTTGGAGATACCTGCTTCAAATTCACCATCACCAGCAGCAATCATCAGAACAGCAAAGTCAGCCTGGGATGTGCCTGTAATCATGTTTTTGATGAAGTCTCTGTGTCCTGGGGCATCAGTGATGGTCACATAGCCCTTGGTCTTGAATTCCCACAAGGAGACATCAATGGTGATACCACACTCACGTTCAGCTTTCAGTTTGTCCAAGACCCAGGCATTCTTGAAGGAGCCCTTTCCCATCTCTGCAGCCTCCTTCTCAAACTTTTCAATGGTTCTCTTGTCCATCTCACCACATTCATAGATCAAATGGCCAGTAGTGGTAGACTTTCCATGTTCCTGATGACAATGATGTTGATGTGGGTCTTCTCCTTTCCCATTTTTGCTTAGGTTTAGCGGTGGTTTTCACAACACCTGTGTCCTGGTGGCAAAATTGTTGCAAGAAAGCTATCTTTTAATCCTAATGATTTATTTTGTTTATGGCTTCCCTGTCACTCCACTAGGATGTAAGCTCTATGAAGGCAGGATTTGTGTCTGTTTTGTTTTGTGCTCTACTCAAATGATTAGAAGAATGCCTAAAACTCATAAGACCTCAAAAAGTATCTGCTGTATTGAGCTAGACTGATACATGCTGACACCTGAGGCTATCCTCAATTAAAGACTCACCACTTTAATTTTATTTATTTATTTATTTTTCTTTACATTATCATGTTGGTTTTGCCATACATTGACATGAATCCACCATGGATTCATGTCACACATGGTATACATGTGTTCCCCTTCCAGAACCCCCCTCCCACCTCCCTCCCGATTCCATCTCTCTGGATCATCCCGGTGCACCAGCCCTGAGCACCTTGTATCAAGCATCAAACCTGGGCTGGCGATTACTGATCCCTTCTTCTGAATGCTCCAAAAGACCAATGTTCAAGGGGGCCAGCTTTGCTATGTGTATTTATTAACTTCATCCCCACAGAAATCCTATGATGTTGTTATCCATATTTTAGAGATGCAGAAACAGAAGAGTGGAGGAATAAGTAGCCAGTCTACACAGCTAGTAAGTGGCAGGCCCTGATATTTCAGTATGGGCACCTCAGCTCTAGCATTTGTGCATCTAAACACTACACTGCAGCTTCCCTGGTGGCTCGGTCAATAAAGAGTCTGCCTGCAATGCAGGAGATCTGGGTTTGAACCCTGGGTTGGGAAGATCCCCTGGATAAGGGAATGGCAATCCATTTCAGTATTCTTTCCTGGAGAATCCCATTGGCGGAGGAGCGTGGCAGGCTACAGTCCATGGGGTCACAAAGAGTCAGACACGACTGAGCAACTAAACCTACCTACCTAAACACTACACTGTACTGCCTCTCTGGAAATATACCAATGAATAATCCTAAAAAAGACCTTCCTTGTGGCTCAGTGGTAAAAAAAAAATCCACCTGCCAACGCAGGAGACAATGGGCAGAGGAGCCTGGCAGGCTACAGTCCATGGAGTCGCAAAAGAGCCAGATGCAACTTAGCGACTAAAAACACAACAACAATCCTAAAGAAATCCTCAAGTGGTCAGTTAGGTTACCTGGATGGAAATATCAGAATCCATGGGTTAACTGCCTTTCAAATGACAAAATACTGAATCCATTTCTGTTAAAATTTTTTAAGTGAGAAGAATACTCTTTGTTTTAGGCATGTTGACAACATCAAAAGTCAAGAAAGAAAAAAAAAGACTAGCTCTTTGCTTGAAAAGATAGCCTCAGAATCTATTGCCAGGCCCCAATTACATCATCTTTCCTGTGACCATAGTGTGTCATGCATACATGTGTGACTTCTACCCAACACCACTTCTTGGCAATGGTGGTAATGGAGGCCTCATATGTCTCTGTGGACTGAGAGATCTCATTTGGTTATTATAGGACCCATATGCCCTTCAGAAAGAACATTTTATAGAAAAGTGCATCAAACATGCATGCAGAAAATACCCTAGATAATTCTTGGCTCAGCCATTGTCTAGCTCTGGATAAATTTGGGCAAACTGCTTCATCATCACAAACCTCAGCTTCCTCATTAGCAGAATGAGGATACTAAACCCCAGTAAATTGGGTTGTTGTGAGGAGTAATTGAGGTCTGCAGGAAAGAGAGATCACACAGTGCCTGAAACATTGTAGATACCCAATATAGAACTGGTAGATTGAAATAATAATGTCAGAGTAGATGGAATCTATTTCCTCCACTCAATACCACATAATGTGCTTTACTCTTTCTTTTCAAATTTATTCAATATATAACCAAAGTTTGGGGACCTGCTGCTGACTTAACCTGTAAATAGTTTGGGTGCATACTTATATCTACAGATGAGTCCTCATTTTACAAGAGAGTTGGGGCAGGCTGTTTGGGTCTGGCTGCCTTTTATCTGGGAGAAAACGAAATAATGTTCTACATAGTCATTCTGACTGTCATGTAACTGCCTTGAGAGGAGAGCTGGGACCTAAGGCAGGAATTCAGAGGTTTATCTAAAGCAGGTATATCTTGAGATTCACTTTAGTGCTTGCCAGAGGGACAGTTATAATTTTTAGCATACATTTATTTTGTTTATTGCACTTATATTTTCAAGTTCTTGCTTTGCTAACTCTGATACTTAGTTCAAACAAAAGCTATGTCTTTTGGGGGAGGTGAAAGACAGGACTGGAAGCAATGATATTTACTGAAGTGTTGCTATGTGCCAGACATTTTACACAGCAATACCTTGAAAAGAAACAGAGACTGCAATAACCAGGAGGTCAATTATAAGGGGAATTGTCAGAACTTTAATTTCATGGCTGCAATCACCTATGAAAGTAAAAGAGGAGAGTGAAAAAGTTGGCATAAAGCTCAACATTCAGAAAACTAAGATCATGGCATCTGGTCCCATCACTTCATGACAAATAGATGGGGAAACAGGGGAAACAGTGGCTGACTTTACTTTTCTGGGCTCAAAACTCACTGCAGATGGTGATTGCAGCCATGAAATTAAAAGATTAAAATTAAAATTAAAAAGACTATTCAAAGGCAGTCTTCTGGAAGAATTCCATCTTCCCTAGGAAGGTCAGTCTTTTTTGTATTAAAGCCTTCAGCTGATTGGATGAGGCACACACAATGGAAGGTAATCTACTTTACTTAAAGTCTACTTATTTAAACGCTAATCTCTCTAAAATGTACCTTCAGAGAAACATCTAGAATACTGTTCAAATAAATATTTGGATACCATGGCCTAACCAAGTTGGCACATTAAATTAACCATCCTGTGGTCCTATGTATTTCATCACAGCCTATGAAAATTTTCTTTCTATTAACAGCTGTTTTGGATACAAGTATATGCTAAATTGGGCTTCCCTGGTAGTTCAGCTGGTAAATAATCCACCTGCAATGCAGGAGACCCTGGTTCAAGCCCTGGGTCAGGAAGTTCCACTGTAGAAGGGATAGTCCACCCTCTCCAGTATTCTTGGGCTTCCCTGGTGGCTCAGACAGTAAAGAATCCTCCTGCAATGCAGGAGACCTGGCTGGCTACCGTCCATGTGGTCGCAAATAGTTGGACATTACTGACCGACTAAGTACATACCTTAAACGTGACCTCACCAACATAGCACACCACCCCCAACCTCAGGGTGTTCTTTCTCACATTAGGATGATTTTCCCCTTCTTCAGCTGCCCTTGATAGAAATTGAAACATAGTATTTTCCAAGAAAGAGTAAAGAAAAGGGAGAACGACTGAACTTAACTCCCACACACCTTGAGGGGACCTCCAGAGAATTTGTTTTAGGAATTTTCAAAATACATATTTCAGAGTGAACACATATATTACTTACTAGATAAAATTAACAAGCCAAAACACATGCCACAATCAGCCACTTATAAATCTGTAAATGAGTGGTAGTTCTTTAGAATTTGGAGAATACAGAAGAAACCTATTGAAAGATCTGATGTAAATGATGAACTCTCATCATTAAAAATTCTTATGCAGTCCTCAATATTTTGCACAATTTCACTGGTGAATTCAATCAATACATTACAAAAATACCAAACATACACAAACTTTATAAGAAAGTAAAAGAGGGAACACATCTTTTTTTATAACTTTTTATCTTATATTGGAATATACCTGATTAACAATGTTATTCTAGTTTCAGGCAGACAGCAAAGCTACTCAGTCATAAGTATACATGTATCTATTCTCCTCCAAACGCCCCACTCATCCAGGATGCCACTTATCATTGAGGAGAAAGAGGGAACACATCTTAACTCACTTTATGAGGCCAGCATTACCTTCCTACTAAAATTCAAAAAAACATTAAAAAGAAAACACAGAACAATATTATTTATTAGCATAAATCCAAATACCTTACTAAAATACTATTGATTTTAATCTACTGTTACATCAAAGAGGATAATCCATCATGAGCAAGTGAAGGTTAGCTCAGAATGGAAGACTGGTTTAACACTGAAAATCAAAATTGAAAACTAGCTCTTATAAGCACTCTGTTATGAAGACAATAGAAAGCTACATGCTAAGAGAAAAGATTTGCAAATCATATATCTGACAAAGGACTTGTATCTAGAATACATATTTTTTTAAGTCACAAAATCAACAGGGAAAAAAAAGCCTCCAGTTAGAAAATGGTCAGGGAATTTCCTCCTACTCCAGTGGCTAAGACTCCATGCTCCCAATGCAGGGGGCCTGGGTTGGATCCCAGTCAGGGAACTAGATCCCACATGCTGCAACTAAAGATCCTTTATGCCTCGACAAAGCCACTGCATAGCTAAATAAATAAATATTTTTTTAAAATGGACAAAGGACATGAACAGACATTTCACTGAAAAGGATACAGGAATAACAAATAAACAAATGACAAACTGTTCAATTTTATTAGCTACTAGGGAAAAGAAAATTAAAATCACAATATTACTACAGTTTTTTGAATGGCTAAAATAAAAAAAAATAGTAACTAAAACAAATGCTAATAAAGATCCAGAGAAGTTGAATTAGTCATAAATTGATAGTGGGAATGTAAAGTGTAGCAGTTATTCTTAGAAATATTTCAGCAGCTTCTTTAAAAAAGATGTTGGTACCATATGACATAGCAAATGCACTCCTAGATAAATGGAAGTTCATGCTTGCGCAAAAATCAGAACACATTTATTTATAGTAACTTTATTTGTAATAACCCAAGTTGGGAACAATTAAAATGTCCCATGGTAGATAAATGGCACAGTAAATAAGTGTAGTATATCCATACCATACCGAGAACTTTCACATGTACAAGCTGGATTTAGAAAAGACAGAGAAGTCAGAGATGAAATTGCCAACATCTCTTGGATCATAGAAAAAGCAAGGGAATTCCAAAAAAAGCCTCAATTTCTGTGCTTCATTGACTATGCTAAAGCCTTTGACTTTCTAGATCACACAAATTGTGGAAAATTGTTAAAGAGATGGAAATACCAGAACACCTTACCTGTTTCCTGAGAAACGTATATACAGGTGAAGAAGCAACAGTTAGAACTGGATGTGAAACAACAGACTGCTTTCAAATTGGGAAAGGACTATGTTAAGGCTGTATATTGTCACTCTGCTTATTTAACTTCTATGCAGAGTATATCATGCAAAAGGCTGGTCATGATGAAGCTCAAGCTGGAATCAAGATTACCGGAAGAAATATTAATAACCTCAGATATGCAGATGATACCACCCTACCAGCAGAAAGAGAAGAAAACCTAAAGAACCTCTTGATGAAGGTGAAAGAGGAGAGTGGAAAAGCTGGCCTAAAGCTTAACATATAAAAAACCAAGATCATGATATCTGGTCCCATCATTTCATGACAAATAGATGGATAAACAATGGAAACAGTGAAAGAATTTATTTCCTTTGGCTCAAAAATCTCTGAGGACGGTGACTGCAGCCATGAAATTAAAAGACACTTGCTCCTTGGAAGAAAACCAATGACAAATCTAGGCATCACAGTAAAAATCAGACACATTACTTTGTCAACAATGGTACATCTAGTCAAAGCTATGTTTTTTCCATCAGTCATGTATGGATGTGAGCTTTGAATCATAGAGAAAGCTGAGCACCAAATAAGTAGGACTATAAAGAAAGCTTAGTGCTTTTGAACTGTGGTGTTGAAGACTCTTGAGAGTCCCTTGGACTGCAAGAAGATCCAACCAGTCTAACCTAAATGAAATGACTCCTGAATATTCATTGGAAGAACTGATGCTGAAACTTAAACTCCAGTAATGTGGCCACCAATTGTGAAGAACTGACTCATTGGAAAAGATCCTGATGCTTGGAAAGATGAAAGGCAGGAGGAGATGGGGATGACAGAGAATGAGATGGTTGGATGACATCACCAACTTGATGGACATGCGTTTGAACAAGCTCAGGGTGTTGGTGATGAACAGGGAACCCTGGTGTGCTGCACTTGATGGGGTTGCAAAGAGTTGGACATGACTGAGACTCAACTGAACTGAACTGAAGACCACACTTGGGGATTCCCAAGTGGCTCAGATGGTAAAGAATAAACCTGTGATTCAAGAGACCCAAGTTGAATCCCTGGGTCAGGAAGATCCCCTCAAAGAAGGAATGGCTACCCACGTAGGTCTTTTGATGTCCCAGGCAGTGTATAATAGCCAGGTTTTTTCGGTAACCATATAGCTGCCAATAGGGCCAGGACTTCTTCCTTATTTTTGATTGCCCTCCCTTCCACCGTCAGCAAGCCCCTTTCTTTATAAATTGCCCCATGGATATGCGCATCCGCTGTCGGTGTAAACATTCAGCTTTTTATCTTTGCCCAGGGTTAACACCTTGGCTAATGCGGTTAGCTCAGCACGTTGAGCTGATGTCCCTGGGGGTAGGGGCTCGGCCCAGATAACCTCAGTTTCTGTTACAACCGCTGCGCCCGCATACCTCAGTCCATTTCTGATGAAACTGCTCCCATCTGTATACCTGGTACAGTCTGCAGCCGGCAGAGGCTGGTCCTGCAGATCAGCACGTATTCCTTGTGTCTGTATTAAGATCTCGGTGCAGTCATGAAGGGGAGCATCCAGTTCAGGTTCAGGCAGTAAAGTAGCTGGATTTAAGGTGGCCGGGGCCCTATAAATGATTCTAGTTGGATTTAGCAATAGACTCTGATAATGGGTGAGTCTCGCATTGCTGAGCCAGCGGTCTGGGGGCTGCATGAGGACCCCTTCTATGGCATGAGGGGTGGTCACATATAAAGTCTGTCCCAAAGTCAATTTATCTGCGTCTTTTACTAATGATGCTGTGGTGGCAATTATTCGCAAGCAAGCCGGCCAGCCGGCAGCCACCAAATCCAGCTTTTGAGAGAAATAGGCAACCGGTCTCCTCCAAGGGCCCGGGTTTTGGAGTAAGACTCCTTTGGCTATGCCTTTATTTTCGTAAACCTTCTCCGCTATTTCTACCAGATCTCTAAGCTGCTTTTCTCCTAGTCTTTCCACTTTTTGCAGTTTCTTTTTGATGTCAGGTGCTGCCTGATTAATGAAAGCCAGCGCCACTGTCCCGAGGTGCTTGGGTTTTTCAGGATCTATGTGGGTGAATTGGCGAAATGCATCCATCACCCGCTCTAGAAAGGCAGCTGGACTCTCTTCTTGGCCCTGCCTCAAATCGTAAACCTTAGCCAAATTAGTAGGACGCCTCGCGGCTGCTCGGAGACCTCCCAATAGAGCCTGGCGGTAGACCCGGAGCCTCTCCTTACCTTCAGCGGTATTGTAGTTCCACTCAGGACGAGTGAGGGGGAAGGCGGCGTCAATAGCCGCCTGAATGGTAGTCGGGACACCCGTAGGGCCTGGAATAAACTTCCGGGCTTCTTGGAGAATCCTCTCTCTCTCTTCTGTGGTAAACAGCACCTGTAACAATTGCTGACAATCATCCCAGGTGGGCTGATGAGTAAATAGGACAGTTTAAAGGAGGTTAATTAGTTGTTTGGGATTGTCAGAGAAAGGGGCATTCTGGGACTTCCAATTATACAGGTCACTTGTAGCAAAGGGCCAATAGTGATGTAGTTGGTCCCCGTTTGGTTCTACAGGGCCAGCTGCGCACAGGGCAAGAATCGTAGAATCTGCCTCAGGGGGAGGTCCTCTCTGGAGAGCTCCCCTAGTATTCCGGGCTGGGCCAGAGGCCTGCTCTAGCGAAGCCAGCTGGGGCACTGGTCGGGGCGCTGGTTGGTATGGAGGTGGAACCGAAGGGAAGATGACTTCTTCTTCTGTTCCTCCCTGCAGAATGGGGTAAGGGGGAGCCGTGGGTGACGCAGCGGCATGAGCTCATTCCTTTACCTCTTTAGAATGTCCTGTTATTAAGTCCAGGAGAGTGGAAATTAACTGTCCCATAGCGTCCGTCAAAGTCAAATAAAGACACAGGCACACAAACAAGAACGAACCAAGAACACAGATTATTACCCAGACGGGGTTTTCAGACAAAAAGTGAAAACAGAAACCGGTGAGGAGCGGTGTTTTAGGAACACCTCAGCCGCCTCCTCCAAAAGTAACCTGATGTGAGGGCTTTTGCCTTCACCCGACGGACCGAAGTCCTTTCCCGCGGGGCCGGAACGTCTCCCGGATCCCAGCAGTGGTGGCCCCCGGCACGTCCGCCTTAGCCACTTTTGACTGCTCTGAATTTAAAGAGGGTGGAATCAGAACAAAGCACGGTTAGCCGAAAATTTCCTCCGGTCAAGGCGTCCTGGTGCCACGGAGATCCCGGACGAGCCCCCAAATGTTATGCCCAGATCCTAATCTCCACAAATCACCAGGAGGCCTTACACCGATGCAAGTGCATGAGGAAGTTTATTGCGGACCCGGGTCTGGACCACAACACACACACCGACGCAGCGGAGTGAGGGCAGCGGCCCTGAGCCGCATGGTACAAGGCTTTTTAAAGGGAAAATGGCTACAGGTGGGGTGAGATGTCGCACTTAGGTCTCACACCAGGAACTGAAAAGAAGGAGAAGGGGACGTCATAGAAGCCTCTGTGAGGAAGGACTTGAAGAGTATTCCCCAGCTGCTCTCCTTGTCACTGGAGTAGCCCTGTTCCTGTTGCTGGAGGGTCAAGGGTCTAGGAATTGTCTTCTGACAAGTTTGTGGATTCACTGACCAAGCATGACTTTTCTTCACCTCTTTCTCCCTACTGTTTCACCGATTTCTGTTGGCTCTGTGGGCTGGAAGTCAAAGCCAGAGAAAGAGAACTTGTTGAGTGCTGGTCCTTGAATTGGTCCCTCTTGTCCCTTCTGCCTCCAAACAATGGGCTGAGAAGTTCTTCTTGTCACCCCCTGACCCCCTACCCACCAGCAATCGTGGCTTCCTCCTTGGCCTCTGCCTCCTTGGGTCCCTCTTGGCAGCCACCTGAAATGGTGAGGCACAGCTCATCTGCCTCCTGCTTACAAGCAACCTAGATTCTCAGGAGGTGTCTCCTAAGAGTGGTGACAGTGACCACCTTGGTCAAGACACCAGCTGCGCAGCAGACTCTTCCTAAGTCTGTGCCCTGCCCTTTGCTGGCACTAGCCCTGTCTAGGGGTAGAGGCCTAGACTTTCCACGCTGGCGAGGTACATGTCTGTTTCTCAGTCTTCTTGGGATGCTTTCCAGGCAGCAGTGAGAAAGTTCGCACTGTTTCATACCTCATGGTGACCCAGTCAGTTCTGAAGGTGCACGGTTATTCAGGTTAAGGCAATGCTGCCACCACAGAAAACAGCTTTATATACCCAAGGAAGGTGGATGGACTGGAGTGAGGGGGAGGAGAGAATATGTGCTGGGCAGATGAAACTCCATGGCCACCACAGTCCAATCACATAGCGCATATAGCCCTCTGCTAGCATTGCTCTTATTTGTATGGGCAGCCCAAGCTTTAGTGGAGTGAGACATCCTGAGGAAAGGCTTTATGGTTCGATCAGTTTTTATCTTTGACCCTGAAGTCCACAGTTCAATGCCTGGCTCGTGGTAACTGTGAAACCCCTGTTTATGGAGGGAAAGGGGGGAAGGAGGGAAGAGTTGTTCTTGGAACTGGCCACATCTGACTGTCTTTTTTTTTTTTTAATTCTGTCAGCTCTGTCTCAGTGCTGACTGTGTGTGTGTGTGTGCTCGTACATTTATACGTATATCGACGGGTTCCCCCCCAAGTTTTATTGAGATATAATTGACATATAACACTATATAAGTTTAAAGTGCACAACAAAATGATTTGATACATGTACATATCACTAAAATGATTACCACAAGAAGTTTAATAAACATGCATCACCTCAGTTACACTTTGTTTTCCCCTTTTAATGAGAACTTTTAGTATCTACTCTTAGCTACTTTCTGTGTTGATATTTAGTTTGTATTAAAGACCTGATCATACCAAGTCCCTCCTTGAATGTGCTGAGTGGGCCCCGTGAGCTTGGGTATAGAGTCCAAGCATCTCAGCTTTGTTTTCAGGGCCCCCACACCTTCCAACCCCATCTTCTACCATACACTCCTGGAAATCACGAGCTCTGTCCACATCAGATGACTAGGCATGATGAGAAGGCCCTATAGCATGTGCTAGCAGGCTATAGGGCCTTGGACACAGACTAATCCCTCTGTCTGTGGGAATGGAATGCCTTCCGTTCTGCCTCAACGTGCTGGACTGCTACTCCTCTTTCAGAGGCCACCTTGGGGGTTTAGTCTTCTGTGCAGTCTTGCTTGATTTGCACCAGAAAAGGTTATTGGGTGGATCCTCCTTTCTGGAAGAAGTAGGACTCTAGCCTCTGTTGCACTCTACTCTAATGGTTGCTTGCTTGCCTATCTATCCTCTCAGCATTTGGCCTTGTGTGGCCTCTCTGCTCCAATACACACTGCTCACCTTTCCTCACCTTGCCCCACACCTCCAACACATCAACATTCACTACTCACGTATCTCACTGCCTGTCTCTAAGCCCCCAGTGCCAAGTGGTGGGTAAGGCTTCCCTAAATATTAACTGGTGAACTGGGAAGAGATACCTCATCCTAGAGAGATTTCCGGTTTTGTTTTTGTGTTGAACATGGATGTGCGGTTCGTGGTCCACATTGGGAATGTCAGCAAGTCGAGGGCAGAGACAAGAAGAAACAAATGCCTGGCTCTGGACCAGGTCCTGTCCCCAGCTCTTAATGTGACTTTCCTCACCCATCGTGGAGGATGGCACTAACAAGAGAGTGCTCTTGATTCCTCCCCTGCTTCCTGGCTGCATGAATTGAGACTGAGTGGGTGGGAGGAGTTGGGGGGCTGAAGAAGCCCAGGTCCCTAGTTCTCCCATAGTCCGGAGCAGGGATAGATAGGGTTTCCAGCCCACACTGTCTGCTCCCAAGGTCAATCTCAAAACCGGTCCACTTCCTCTTGCTTCAGACCCCTGTATATTCCTAGGCTCCATAAATATTTGTGGCATGGCATTATGAATAAATGAGTACGTGTTCCTGTGTTCTTTATTTCTTCTTCAAGTGTTGTAGAGGAAGGAAAGAGCTGGAAAAGGGAGAGGAATCTCTGAAAAAATGGGTCAGCAGGCTGCAGGGCTGGAGGGGGAGAGTGTCCCATTAGCCTCAGCTCCAGTTCAGAAGAGGAGTTGTTGCCTCGGTGGCGGTAATGTTGGGGAGCGTGTGTGCGTTGAGGTGGGGAAGAACCAACCCCTAAACGCGAGAAAACCATTTTTGTTTGGCTTTGTTTAGACCGGGCAAGTGTTTTCTCAATGCCGCCCTCCTTCTCTTGCAAGGTGCTTGATTTAATCATTTAAATGTTCTATGGGGAGACGAACGGTAAAACAAAACTCCCTAAATCTATGTCAGATTCCGTTGGTCCACATGGAACCCTTTCCCTGGCTTCCTCTTCATACACATCCAGTTGATCGAGAGGCTGAGAATCCACACTCCCTCTCGCCAACACCAAGCCTCCCGCTCCCGCCCCCTCCCACCGCCCGCTGCCCCGCAGCCCCGCAGCCCCGCAGCAGCCACAGGGGGAACCAAAGAGACAGAAGCCTTCCCAGCTGCCCGGACCACAGACGCCAACACCCCCCCGCCCCCCACCACACGCCGCCCGCCGGCGCCCCGCACGCTAACCCACGACCGAGCGGCGGCGGCAGCAGCGGGCTGCAGGCTGCGGTGACTCGCACCGGCGCGCTCCTGGCAGCGCTAGCCATCCCAGGTGACAGGGACTCGGTAGATCGACTGGCCCGGGGTCCTCCGCCCCAGCTCGCGCCCCCAGCCCGGGTTCCGGCGCCCACCTGCCCTCCAGCCCTCTCCCGCTTCTCACTCCCTCCCCGCAGGCTCGCAGGAAGGGTGGTCGCGGCAGCGGCCCGGCGGCACCGGCGACCGTGGCGACAGCGGCGACAGTGGCAGCGGCGGCTGCGGCAGCGGCGGAGGCTGCGGCGGCGACCGTGGCAGAGGCGGTGGCGGAGGCCTCCGTAGCGGAGGCGGAAGCAGAGGTGGAGGCCGAGGCCTCAGTAGAGGCAGTGGCGGAGGCCACCCTGGGGGAGGCGGTCGCAGCCCTGGCGGAGGAGGAGGCGGAGGCCGCCCTGGCGGCAGCGGCCGTGGCTGTGGCTGAGGCCAGCGCGGCCGAAGCCGCCGCCGCAGCCTCTGCTGCGCCGCCCGCCTTCGGGGAGATGGATGCGGATGCCGCTGCGGAGGCGGCGGCGGCGGCGGCGGCGGCGGCAGTGGGTGCCACCGCGGATGCAGATGCGGAAACGGGAGGGGGCTCTGAGGGGAACCCGGACTTTCCTATGGCCTCGCTGTACGTGGGCGACCTGCACCCTGAGGTGACAGAGGCAATGTTGTACGAGAAGTTCAGCCCGGCCGGGCCCATCCTCTCCATCCGCATTTGCAGGGACAAGATCACCCGCCGCTCGTTGGGCTATGCGTATGTCAACTACCAGCAACCGGTGGATGCCAAGCGGGCCCTGGAGACCCTGAACTTTGATGTCATCAAGGGAAGGCCGGTGCGCATCATGTGGTCCCAGAGGGACCCGTCGCTCCGCAAGAGCGGAGTGGGTAACGTCTTCATCAAGAACCTAGGCAAGACCATCGACAACAAGGCTCTGTACAACATCTTCTCGGCGTTCGGCAACATCCTGTCCTGCAAAGTGGCCTGCGACGAAAAGGGGCCCAAGGGTTATGGGTTTGTGCACTTCCAGAAGCAGGAGTCTGCCGAGCGGGCCATAGATGCGATGAATGGCATGTTCCTGAACTACCGCAAAATTTTCGTTGGGAGATTCAAGTCGCATAAAGAACGAGAGGCCGAAAGGGGAGCTTGGGCCAGGCAGTCCACCAGTGCTGACGTCAAGGATTTCGAGGAGGACACCGATGAGGAGGCCACCTTGCGATGAAAACATCCCAGGAGCGAGCCAGCCAGCAGAGCCAAACCTTGGCTCCCACCCGGTTTACAGCCTCCACATCCACCCTTTCCCCCCCCAACCCACCAGCAGTGTATTGTATTGGGAGTGCAGGTCTCTCTCTCACCCCTTCCTTCCTCCTTCCTTCCCTCCACCTCTGCCTTCCTGTTTGTCCCTCTCCGTCTCTCTCTCTTGACTTCCCCCTTCCCTCCCTTCCCCCCACACCCACCTTGGGTGTTGTGAATAATCTTGCTAATCTGTGCCACTTGATAGTTCAAGGCTGCCTCTTCTCCTTGTGGTTTGGTTTAAAAAGCACTTTCTCTCTTTGTTTATTGCACAGGTGATGCAGTATCATAGTAGATACACCAGGAAATAGAAGGAAATCAGATGAGGGAAAACCAAGAGAGTAATTGCTCCCCATGACCCTACTACCCGGAGACAACCACTTTTACCATTTTGGTGTGCCGTTTTACAGGCTCTCTTCTCTCCTTCTCTTTCTCTCTCTCTCACCCTTCCTCATCTCCACCCCACCTTCCCTTTTAACACAGTGTTATAAAATGGTTCATGTATGTGGTGTTTCTTAACCTGCTTTTTCAAAAACTAAAACCAAACAAACGTCAACCCATTGAACTTCTTTCCATCTTATTCATCAGGCTTGAGAAAGGTCATCTTCAGTGCCTGTAGAGTTTATCTATGGACCCTAACATTTCTCTAATCATCCCTGCATTGTTGGACATTCAGGTGGTGCTTAGTTCTTTTCCTGTGTTTAAACCCAGCACTGTGTATACTCTGATAAGTGAATTCTTCCTTGTGAAGCCAAATCTTTGCTAGCATACAGAATGTTCTTAATTGTGGACTTGCAGGATCCACATGTGTACATTTTAAAGACTGTTTCTGTGTGTTGCCAAATGGCTCCTTCATAAGCATTGTACCAATTCGTATTCATGCCAGCCAGCTCAGCTAGTAAAAAGAATATGCCCATTTCCCCTGCATAGTCTCCTGGTCACTGTAATTGGGGTGTGTGTGTGTGTGTGTGTGTGTGTGTGTGTGTGTGTGTGTGTGCACGCGCGTGCACGTGTGCATGCGTGTGCATGTGTCTTGGCCAGCTTGATGGGCTGCAAATGGTATTTTTCTATCCTTAGCTGTTTTGCTGAATTTAAATACTGTTTATCACCTCCTTCTCCTGAGCCCACTTCCTGACCTTTCCCCATTATCAGAAAAATAATCCAGCTTCATTGTAGGAAAAAAGTCACAAAGCAGACAAGTCAACAGAAGAAAATTAATGTCACTAAGAATCAGTCTTAATGATCACTTATACCTCCCTGAATCATTCATCTACACCTGCCCAGTATTTTTCATGTGATGTATATGTGAATTGTAATGTATATACTGTTTCATTATCTGCTTTTTCACAATAAATATATGATATAGATATATATAGATGTATAGATAGATATTATTGAACTTCTTTTCATGTCATTAAATATTCTTCTAAAATAGTTTCCATGTCTATTTAGTATTCCAGGGAATGGGCTAGATAGAGGAGCAGATAGGTGTATACATCTGTATCTCTATGTACATATAGATATGGGTGTATTTGTTTTCACTAGTTCGTCATCACTGAACATTTGGATGGCTTCTTTGTTTTTTGTTTTCTTATTCAAAACCATGTTGCTTGGAGCATAGTGCACCAACCTTGGTTACATTCTAGATTTTTTTCTGAACAAACATTGTCAAAAGAAGAATCGAAGAGTTCAAATTTTGAAATATTTTTGGGGGTTCATTATTAAGTAACTATTCACAAATATAGTTATCAGTTTACCCTCATCAAGTACAACATTATGTGCGGACCTGGAAACCTGAACAATTTTCTAAACTTGCCATTGCAATCATTTTGGTTCTCTTCCAATATTTTATCAGGGTAACTGTAGTTTTTTTGTTTGTTTGTTTTTATTTATTTTAAACATTTATTTTTATACAGATAATATGGTATCATTTTTTTAGATTCTGTATATATGTGTTAATATACAGTATTTGTTTTCCTCTTTCTAACTTATTTAACTGTATAACAGGCTCTAGGTTCATATACCTCACTTCAACTGACTGAAATTCATTCATTTTTATGGTTGAGTAATATTCCATTGTATATATGTACCGCAACTCCTTTATCCATTCATTTGTTGATGGACATCTAGGTTGCTTCCATGTCCTTCATACTATAAATAGTGCTGCAATAAACATCAGAGTACATGTGTTTTTTTGAATTATGGTATTCTCAGAGTGGTAATCAGTAGTGGGACTCCTGGTTCATGTGGTATTTTTATTCTTAGTTTTTTAAGGAATCTCCATAGTGGTTACATTAATTTACATTCCCACCAGAAGTGCAAGAGGGTTCCCTTTTCTCCTCATCCTTTCCAGCATTTATTGTTTGTAGAGTTTTTGATAATGGCCACTGATTAACCTATTTTCAGGGCAGGAATAGGGACACATATGTGGACACAGGAGTGTAAGGGGAGGGTGCAATGAGTTGGGAAAGAAGTACTGACATATATACACCACCAAGTGTAAAATAGATAGTGGGAAGTTGCTGTATAATAGAGGAAACTCAGCTTGGTACTCTGTGACAACCTAGAGGGGTGGGATGGGGAGTGAAAGGAAGGCTCTAGAGGGAGGGGATATATGTATACTTATGACTGATTCGTGTTGTTGTACAGCAGAAACTAACACAATATTATAAAGAATTATCCTCCAGTTAAAAATAAATTTTAAAAAAGGAGAATATAAAATGATTAATAATTCTAAGTTGATAACAGAATTCACTTGGGTCATCTGGGAGCAAACTTTGTGACTTCAGGTTAAATTCTCTCTCTCATTGAGTATTCAATGAATGCACTGGTTGAAGTTTAAGCCCAAACATACTATATTATAAATAATTTACATATGAGCATAATCATATTTTAATATTTAATTCTCACTAAATCTCTGCTTTCTGAGAGATTAACAAGCAGATAGATTTTAACAGTGTCCATGTCTTGCATTCCCAGCACTTTTCATGAACCTAGTGCATAAAAGATAATAATTGTTGGCTGAGTCAAAAAATAAAACATAATAGAACCCTTGTTTAATTGATAAGAAAAAGTAAAAATCACTCCTAATTCTACCACTTGACACAAAGAAAAACTTTGAAGCACATGAAACATGTACATAAATAAATAATACCTTCAAAGGGTAATATGTATTGTTTCACTATGGGATAATTTCACTATAATTGGTCTTTCATATCATATTTCCAAATTATTCAATATTCTCTAATTTTGTTTTTAGTTTATATTCTATATTATAAATGAACTATAATTTCTTAAGCTTAGTCCCTTCATTATGCTTATGTTTTTCTGGGGTTTCCCCAGATAGTTTAACTCTACAGGGGACACATTTGTAGCTGAATATTTGCTGACATGTGGAGATATTTAACTGACTTATATAACTTGTTCATGGATTGGAAGAATTAATATTGTTACAATGATCAAAGCAAGCTACAGATTTAATGCAGCTCATACGAAAATACCCATATTTTTTATATAAATTAACAATCCTAAAATTTATGTGTCACCAGAAAAACTGAATAGCCAAAGCAATCTCAATAAAAAAGAGCTAAGCTGAAACTATAACTTTCCTGGCCTCAGACTAGAATACAAAGCTATGGTAATCAAAACAACATGGTACCAGGACAAAAACAGACTCATCTATTGATGGAGCAGAAAAGTCAGAAATAAACTCATGAATATATAATCAATTAATCTACAACAAAGGAGATAAGAACATACAATGAGGAAAAGACAGTTCTTCAATAAGAGGTGCTAAAACTGAATAGGTACAAGTAAAAGAATAAATTAGGACTCTTTTTCCGAGGATAAAGAGCTTCCCCAATGGTTCAATGGTAAAGAATCCACCTGCCAATGCAGGAAATGTAGGAGACATGGGTTCAACCCCCGGGTTGGGAAGATCCCCTTGAGAAGGAATTGCAAACCCACTCCAGTTATTCTTGCCTGAAAATACTATGGATAGAGGAGCCTGGTGAGCTACAGTCTAAAAGGTTGCACAGAGTCAGACATGACTGAGCGTGCACACACACACACAGACACACATACACTCATGTCATATACAAAATAGATTGAAACCCTTAATTTCAATAAACCATGAAACTCCTAGAAGAGGACATTGGCAGAACAATCTTTGACATGTCATAGAAATATCCTTTTGATATGTCTCCTAAGGCAAAGGAAACAAAAGAAAACATTTTTAAAAGAACCTAATTAAACTTAAAAGCTTCTGCACAGCAAATGAGACTATTGACAAAATGAAGACAACCTATGTAATGGGAGAAAAATATTTATAAATGATATGAACAATAAGGTGTTAATTTCCAAACTATATGAACAGCTCATATAACTCAATATTAAACAAAAATAATTTATAAAGCAGAGAAGATCTACATACACATTTTTCAAAAGAAGACATATAGATGACAAACAGGCATATGAAAAGATGTTCAATATCATCAATCATCAGAGAAATGCAAATCAAAATCACAATAAGATATCCACCCTAACCTCACATATGTCAGAATAACCATCATCAAAAAGATCACAAATAACAAATTTTCTGAGGATGTGAGAAAAGGGAACCCTGTAAAGCATTGGCAGGAATGTACATTGGTGCAGAAACTATGAAAATGAGTATGCAGATTTCTAAAAAAAAATAGAACTACCATATGATCCAGCAATATATGTATTTCTGGGTATATATTCAAACAAAACAAAAACACAAATTCAAGAAAAGATACATGTACTCCAATGCTCATAGTTACATTATTTACAATAGTCAAGATATGGTAACAACCCAAGTTTCCACCAACAAATGAATGGATAAAGAAAATGTAGTATATTCAATGGAATATTACTTAGCCACAAAGAATAACAATTTGCCATATGCAACAATATAGATGGACATGTAGGGATTCAGTTCAGTTCAGTTCAGTCACTCAGTCGTGTCTGACTCTTTGCAACTCCATGAACTGTAGCATACCAGGCCTCCCTGTCCATCACCAACTCCGGGAGTCCACCAAAACCCATGTCCATTAAGTCGGTGATGCCACCCAACCATCTCATCCTATGTCATCCCCTTCTCCTCTTTTCAAATGAGTCAGCTCGTCACACGAGGTGGCCAAAGTATTGGAGTTTAAGCTTCAACATCAGTCCTTCCAGTGAACACCCAGGAGTGATCTCCTTTAGGATGGACTGGTTGGATCTCCTTGCAGTCCAAGGGACTCTCAAGAGTCTTCTCCAACACCACAGTTCAAAAGTATCAATTCTTCGGTGCTCAGCTTTCTTTATAGTCCAACTCTCACATCGATACATGACCACTGGAAAAACCATAGCCTTGACTAGACGGACCTTTGTTGACAAAGTGATGTCTCTGCTTTTTAATATGCTGTCTAGGTTGGTCATTGAAAAACCAAGAGAGTTCCAGAAAAACATCTATTTCTGCTTTACTGACTATGCCAAAGCCTTTGATTGTGTGGATCACAATAAACTGTGGAAAATTCTGAAAGAGATGGGACTACCAGACCATTTGACCTGTCTCTTGAGAAACCTGTATGCAGGTCACGAAGCAACAGTTAGAACTGGACATGGAACAACAGACTGGTTCCAAATATGAAAAAGAATACCTCAAGGCTGTATATTGTCACCCTCCTTATTTAACTTATATGCAGAGTACATCATGAGAAATGCTGGTCTGGAAGAAGCACAAGCTGGAATCAAGATTGCCGGGAGAAATATCAATAATCTCAGATATGCAGATGACACCACCCTTATGGCAGAAAGTGAAGAGGAACTAAAGATCCTCTTGATGAAAGTGAAAGAGGAGAGTGAAAAAGTTGGCTTAAAGCTCAACATTCACAAAACTAAGATCATGACATCTGGTCCCATCACTTCATGGAAAATAGATAGGGAAAAAGTGTCAGACTTTATTTTTGGGGGCTCCAAAATCACTGCAGATAGTGATTGCAGCCATGAAATTAAAAGACACTTACTCCTTGGAAGGAAAATTATGACCAACCTAGATAGTATATTGAAAAACAGAGACATTACTTTGCCAACAAAGGCCTGTCTAATCAAGGTTATGGTTTTTCCAGTGGTCATGTATGGATGTGAGAGCTGGACTATAAAGAAAGCTGAGTGCCAAAGAATTGATGCTTTTGAACTGTGGTATTGTAGAAAACTCTTGAGAGTCTCTTGGACTGCAAGGATATCCAACCAGTCCATCCTAAAGGAGATCACTCCTGGGTATTCACTGGAAGGACTGATGTTGAAGCTGAAACTCCAGTACTTTGGCCATCTCATGCGAAGGGTTGACTCATTGGAAAAGACCCTAATGCTTGGAAGGATTAGGGGAAGGAGGAGAAGGGGAAGACAGAGGATGAGATGGCTGAATGGCATCACCAACTCCATGAACATGGGTTTGGGTAGACTCCAAGAGTTGGTGCTGGACAGGGAGGCCTGGCGTGCTGTGATTCACGGGGTTGCAAAGAGTCAGAGATGACTGAGTGACTGAAATGAACTGAACTAGGTTGGTCAGAACTTTCCTTCCAAGGAGTAAGTGTCTTTTAATTTCATGGCTGGGTATTAAAGTCCTCCACTATTATTGTGTTACTGTTAATTTCCCCTTTCATACTTGCTAACTAGCATTGTCCTTTTGTATTGAGGTGCTCCTATGTTGGTTGCATATGTGTTTATAATTTTTATATCTTCTTCTTGGATTGATCCTTTGATGATTATGAGGTGGCCTTTTTTGTCTCTTATCATGGTCTTTATTTCAAAGTCTATTTAATCTTATATGAGTATTGCTATTCCTGGTTTCATTTAGTCTCCATTTGCATGAAATACTTTTTTCCAGCCTTTCACTTTCAGTCTGCATGTGTCCCTAGGTTTGAGGTGTGTCCCTTGTAGACAGCATATATAGGGGTTTTGTTTGTAATCCATTTGGCTAGTTTCTGTCTTTTGGTTGGAGCATTTAACCCATTTACATTTAAGGTAATTATTATAAGTATGATCCTGTTACCATTTGCTTTGCTGTTTTGGGTTCATTTCTATAAATCTCTACAGTATTTTCTGTCTAGAGAAGATTCTTCAGTATTTGTTGAAGAGCTGTTTTGGTGATGCTGAATTCTCTGAGCTTTTGCTTGTCTGTATAGCTTTTGATTTCTCCTTCATATCTGAATGAGATCCTTGTTGGGTAGAATAATCTTGGTTGTAGGTTTTTCTCTTTCATCATTTAAAGCATGTCCTGTCATTCCTTTCTGGCCTGAAGAGTTTCTATTGAATGGTCAGCTTTTATCCTTATGTGGATCCTTTTGTGTGTTATTAGTTGCTTTTCCTTTGCTGCTTTTAATATTTGCTCTTTGCGTTTGATCTTTGTTAGTTTGGTTAATATCTGTCTTGAGGTCCTTGGGTGTTTTGTCTTAGGTTTAAACTGCTTGGGACTTTGGGTTTCTTGGTCTTGGGTGGCTATTTCCTTCCTCATTTTAGGACGTTTCCAACTGTTACCTTTTCAAGAATTTTCTCATGCCCTTTCTTTTTGTCTTCTTCTTCTGGGACTCCTATGATTCGAATGTTGGGGTGTTTGACATTGTTCCAGAGGTCTCTGAGGTTGTTCTCATTTCTTTTAATTCTTTTTTCTTTCCGCTCTTCTTCATATATTTCCACCATTCTATCTTCCACCTCACGTATCCTCATTTCTGCCTCATTTATTCTACTGTTGGTTTCCTCCAGAGTACTTTTGACCTTAGTTATTGCATTATTCATTACTGATTGATTCTTCTTTATTTCTCCTAGGTTCTTGTTAAACATATATTGCATCTTCTCATTCCTTGTCCCTAGTCTATTTATCTGCAAGTTCATTTTGTTTTCAAGATTTTGGATCATTTTTACTATCTTTATTCTGAATTCTTTTCCAGGTTGACTCCCTATCGCCTCCTCTTTGGTTTGGTTTGGTGGTTTTTATCATGTTTCTTCACCTGCTGAATATTTCTCTGCCTTTTCATTTTGTTTAGATTCCTGTGTTTGGGATGCCCTTTCTGCAGACTGGAAGTTCATGGTTCCTCTTAATTGTAGAGTCTGCTTCCCATAGGTGGAGTTGGACTAATGGCTTGTCAAGGTTTCCATGCTGGGTGAGCTTGTATCTGTGTTCTGGTGGATGAAGTTGGATCTCTTCTCTCTGGAGTGCAATGAAGTGTCAAGTAGTGAGTTTGGGTTGTCTACTGGTTTGGCATGGCTTTGGGCAGCTCATCTTTTAATGTTTAGGGTTGTTTTTCTGTTTTTCTGGATAATTAGCATGGTGTGTCTTGCAATGGATCTTGTTGGCTCTTGGGTGGAGCTCGGTTTCAGTGTAGGTGTGGAGACTTTTGGGTGAGCTCTTGTCCATTAATGTTCCCTGGATTCAGGAATTCTCTGATGGTCTAAAGTTTTGCAGATAAGCTTCCTGCCTCTGGCTTTTGGTCCTTCTCTTACAGTAGCCTCAAGGCTTCTCCATCCATACAGCATAGAAGACAAAACCTATAGGTTATTCGTCAAATAATTTTCCACAGCCAGGAACACCCATAGAGACTCACAGAGGTATATTGAGAAGAGGGAGGAGGGAGATAGAGGTGGCCAGGAGGAGAAAAGGGGGAGTTGAAAGGGGAGATACAGTCTAGCCAGTAATCATGTCCTTTAGTGCTCTCCACAGCCTGCAACACCCAGAGAGTTTCACAGAGCTATGTATAGAAGAGAAGAGGAAGGAAGGAGATAGAGGTGACCTGGAGTAGAAAAGGTAAAGTAAAAAGGGAAGAGAGCAATCAATATGGTAATCAAATCCCTACTTTTGAAGAGATTGTGCTGCCTTTCTGGGTGCCCGGTGTTCTCTGCCAGAGTTCAGTTGTTTTGTAGAAGATCTTCAGCATTGGAATAATCTTTTGATGAATTTGTGGGGGAGAAAGTGGTCTCCCCATCCTACTCCTCTGCTATCTTGGGACAGCCTCACCTCACTTTTCTTTTCTCAGCTATTTGTAAGACCTCCTCAGACAGTCATTTTGCCTTTTTCCATTTCTGTTTCTTGGGGATGGTTTTGATTATTTCCTCCTGTACAATGTCATGAATCTCTGTCCATAGTTCTTCAGGCAGTCTATCAGATCTAATCCCTTGAATCTATTTGTCACTTCCACTATATAATTGTAAGAGGTTTTATTTAGGTCATACCTGAACGATCTAGTGGTTTTCCCTACATTCTTCAATTTAAGTCTGAATTTTTGCAACAAGGAGTTCATGATCTGAGCCACAGTCAGCTCCCAGTCTTCTTTTTGCTGACTGTAGAGAGTTTCTCCATCTTTGGCTCCAAAGGATATAATCAATCTGATTTCAGTATTGACCATCTGGTGATGCGCATATGTAGAGTCATTTCTTGTGTTGTTATTAGAGGGTGTTTCCTATCGCCAGTGTGTTCTCTTGGCAAAAGTCTATTAGGCTTTTCCCTGTTTGATTTTGTACTCTAAGACCAAACTTGCCTGTTACTCCAGGTATCTGTTGACTTCCTGCTTTTGCATTCCAATCCCCTATGATGAAAAAGACATCTTTTTTTTTTTTGGTGTTAGTTCTAGAAGGTCTTGTAGGTCTTAATACAACCATTCAACTTCAGCTTCTTTGGCCTTAGTGGTTGGGGCTTTCTCATAGGAGTGTCTGATTTCTGCCCGCTGGTGGTTGGAGCTGGCTCTTGCCCCTCTGGTGAACAGGGTCATTTTCAGGGAGATTTTAAGCCACTTGTCTGCTGATGAGTAAGGTTGTGTTCGCACTGTTTGGTTGGGCTAATGGCAATTTCTGGAAGTACTTCCTAAAACTGCTGCTCCCAGTGTCTTTATCCTCACAGTGAGCCACAGCCACCCCCCACCTCTACAGGAGACCTATCTAATCCTAGCAGGTAGGCCTGTCCCCACCTCTTAAGAGGTCACTGCTTTCTCCCCACTGGGTCCTGGTGTGCATAAGGCTTTGGTATGCTTTCCAAGAGTGGAGTTTCTGTTTCCCCCAGTTCTGTGGAAGCCCTCCAATCGAACTCCACTAGCATTCAGAGCCAGATTATCTGGTGACTCCTCCCACTGCTGGATCCCCAGGCTGGGAAGCCTGATGTGAGGCTTAGAACTTTCACTCTTGTGAGATAACTTCTATGGTAAAGTTACTTTCCAGCTTGTGAGTCACCTACCTATCAGATATGAGATTTGATTTTATGCTGAGTGTGCCCCCTCTACAGTCTCATTGTGGCTGTGTGTGTGTGTGTGTGTGTGTGTGTTTGGATGTAGGGTATCTTTTTTTTTCTTGATATGTTCCAGTGCTTTTTTTTGGTCTATGGTTGTTCAGCAGTTTCTTGTGATTTTGGTGTTTTCATAAGAAGGGAATGAGCACATCTTTCTACTTTGCCATCTTGAACTAATCCACCAATGCTTACTTCTAACTGGAAATTTGTATCTTTTGGCCACTTTTCTCCATATTTCCCTTCTGCACTGTTTGTTTCTTGTAACCACAATTCTGATTTTTATTATTATTTTAGATTCCACATATAAGTGAGATTATATAGTATTTGACTTCTCTGGCTTCACTTACATGTTGTCACAAATAACAAGAAGTTCACATTTTTATGATTGAACAATATTCCATTGTCCATATATATGTATATATACACACACTTATATATCACAGCTTTGATATCCATTCATTTATTGATGGACACTTACATTGTTTCTGTGTTGTGGCTATTGTAAATAATGCTGCTGTAAACATTGGAATGTAGATACCTTTTTGAGTTAGTGTATTTGTTTCCTTTGAATATATTCACAGAAGTGGAATTGCTAGATGATATGGTATTTCTATTTTTAATGTTTTGAGGAAACTCCATGCTGTTTTCCATAGTGACTAAATCAATTTAAAATCCTTCCAACAGTGCACTAGTGTTCCCTTTTATCCACATCCATGCCAACATTTTTTTATCTTGTCTTTTTAATGATGGTCATTTTAACAGACATAA
This sequence comes from Antilocapra americana, assembly GCA_007570785.1. NCBI lineage: Eukaryota > Metazoa > Chordata > Mammalia > Artiodactyla > Antilocapridae > Antilocapra > Antilocapra americana. The sequence continues at coordinate 1,118,400 of ML660663.1, read as the reverse complement.
AGTGATAACCCATTGTGATTTTAATGAGAGTATTTCCCTAATGACTAGTGTGTTGAGTGTCTTTTTATGTGAAAGTGAAAGTCAGCCATGTCCAGTTTTTTTCCCACCCCATGGACTATACAGTCCATGGAATTCTTCTCCAGGCCAGAATACCAGAGTGGGTAGCTGTTCCCTTCTCCATGGGATCTTCCCAATCCAGGGATCAAATCCATGTCTCCTGCATTGCTGGTGGGTTCTTTACCAGCTGAGCCAACATGTACCAGTTGACTTTTCATATATCTTCTTTGAAAAAAGTCTATCCACATCCTTTGCAAATTTTTTCAATTAGGTTATTTGGGTTTTTATAATTGATTTGTATTGTATATATATTTTGCATATTAATTTCTTAACACATATATAGTTTACACATATTTCCCCCACGTCATATGTTGTTTTTTTCACTGTGTTAATAATGTCTTTTGCTATGCAAAAGCTTTCTAGTTTAATCAAACTCTCTATACAAATTTTTGTTGATTGTGTTTTAAGTGTCATATCCAAAAAAATCAATACCAAGGCCGTGTCAAGGAGATTTATTTTTATGCTTTCTCCTAGGATTATCCATTTTGAGTTGATATATATGAATGATGTAACATATAGCTTCAGACACTTTACTTAACATGTGAATATCTAATTTTCTCAGCACCATTTATTAAAGAGACTGTCATTTCTCCATTGAGTATTCTTAGCTCACTTGTAAAATATTAGTTGACTACATATATTCACTTTTTTCTGTTCTCTTATTCTGTTGCATTGTCCTGTGTCTGTTTTTATGCCAGTATCATATTATGTAGATTACTATAGCTTTGAAATATAGTTTGAAATAAGGAAGTGTGATGCCTTCAGATTTGTTCTTTCTTAGGATTTCTTTAGCTATTTGGGATCTTTTGTGGTTCCATATAAATTTTGGTAGGGTTTTTCCTACATCTGTAAAAATTGCCATTGGAATCTTTTTAGAAATCGCATTGAATCTATAGATGGATTTTGGTAGTGTTGACATTTTAACAATATTAATTCTTCCAATCCATGAACATGGGATTCCTTTCCATTTATTTGCATATTTTTAAGTTTCTTTCAATGTCTTGTAGTCTTCAGAGTAGACATATTTCACCTCGCTAGTTAAATTTATTCCTAAGTATTTTATTTTTGCAATATTATTGTAAAGGTGATCTATTTCTTTTTCAGAAAATGTGTTGTTATTGTGCAGAAATACTACTGATTGTTTCATGTTAGTTTTGTATCCTGCAACTTTACTGAATTCATTAGTTAGATTTAATAGGTTTTTGTTGAATCATTAGGATTTTCTTTATATAAAATTATGTCTGATGCAAATAGAGATTATAAGCCTCTTTCTTCCCATATCTGATATATTTTATTTCTTGTTCTTGCCTGATTACTCTAACTATGATTTCTAGTACTTTGTTGAGTAAGAGTGGTGAAAATGGAAACTCTGCCTTGTTCCTGATCTTCGAGGAGAAGATGTCATCATTGAGCATGGTGTTAGCTGTGGGTTTGTCACATATGGCCTTTATTGCATTGAGATGTGTTTCTTACATGCTTAATTTGTTGCATTTATACTGTGACCTTATAGAGCACCCAAGAACCTGAACAGCATAGATCTGGGAAGTTCATGAAACTCAGGGTCCACTTGGGATAGTGCCCTTGCAGAGCACTGTGGAGCCTGAGCAGTGTGAATCCAGGAAGTACACACCACATTGGGCTGTGGCAAACCCAATGTGGTCCATCCACTGCAAGCACTCCTCACACATGCCAGTCGTATTTTGTTTGCAGTGTCCCTCCCTCCATACAGCACAACTGAACAAGTGAGCCTAAATAAGTGGCCACCTTTGTCTCCTTGAGTCAGGGCAGAAATTAGGCACTGAAGAGACTTGCAAACAGAGGAAGCCAAAATAAAAAAGAAGGGGGAACTTCCCCAGAAGTGTCTGTTGTAACAGATTAAAACCCTGTAGTTAATGTTAAGACTTCACTTGAGAGGCAACTATAGATGTTGAGAACAAGTACAAGATGGAACAAGGGACTATCTGACACTGAACTGACTCCACACTGCCCACAAAAGCTCCAGAGAAATTCCTAGCTATATTTTTACTACTGTCAGTTTTCAATTCTTTTAAAAATTTTAGTTCTTTATTACTCATTTAACTTTCATTCTCATAGCCTACTATAACCTTTCCAAAAAAAACCATTATTTTTAAAAACAAATTCTGTATATATTTTTAAAATTTTTTGTGATTGATTTTGTTTTGTATTAATTATATTGTATTTTTGAGAGTCTAACTTCTATTCTAGGTTTTTAATCTTTGCTTTGTGATATTTGTTATCAATTTTGTACTTTTAAGAATTTAATCCTCAGTATCTATTTTCACTTAGGGATTTGATTACTGCCTTGATTCCTCACCCTCAATTTGACTCTCCCTTTTCTCCTTCTGGTCACCTCTATCTTCCTCCTCTCTCTTCTCTTCTCTATATAACTCTGAATCTCTCTGGGTGTTCCTGGCTGTGGAGAGTTGTTTCACCATTAACTTAGGGGTTTTATATTCTGTACTGTATGGATGGAGAAGTCTTGAGGCTACTGTAAGAGAAGGACCAACACCCAGAGGCAGGAGACTTAACTCCAGAACTTTAGAACATCAGAGAACTTCTGATTCCAGGGAATATTAGTAGACAAGAGCTCACCCAAAAGTCCCCACAGTGAAACAAAGCTCCACCAAAGAATTAACAAGTTCCAGTGAAAGACACCACACTAATTCTCCAGCAAAACAGGAACACAACACGGAACATTAAATGACAGGCTGCCCAAAGCCATGTGAAACCCATAGATACCCCAAAACCCACTACTGAATAATTAATTGCTCTTCAGAAAGAACAGATCCAGCTCCACCCAACAGAACACAGACACTAGTTCCCTCAAACAGGAAACCTTGACAAGCCACTGGTCCAACCCCACCCACAGGGAGCAGACTCCACAATTAAGAGGAAACATAAAATTTCAGCCTGAAGAAAGGGTACCCCAAACACAGCAATCTAAACAAAATGAAAAGGCAGAGAAATACTCAGCAAGTGAAGGAACATGATTGAAACCCACCAAACCAAACAAAAGAGGAGGAGATAGGGAGTTAGCCTGAAAAAGAATTCAGAATAATGATATTAATGATCCAAAATCTTGAAAACAAAATGGAATTACAGATAAATAGACTAGGGACAAGGATTGAGAAGATGCAAGAAATGTTTAACAAGGACCTAGAAAAAATAAAGAAGAGTCAATCAATAATGAACAATTTAATGACTGAGATTAAAAGCACTCTGGAGGGAACCAACAGTAGAATAACTGAGGCAGAAGAGAGGATAAGTGAGGTGGAAGACAGAATGGTGAAAATAAATAAAGCAGAGAGAAAGAAAGGAAAAAAAAACAATTAAAAGAAATGAGGACAACCTCAGAGATCTCTGGGACAATGCTAAATGCCCCAACATTCAAATCATAGGTGTCACAGAAGAAGATGAAAAGAAAGGGCATGAGAAAATATTTGAGGAGATAATAGTTGAAAATGTCCCTAAAATGGGAAAGGAAATAGCCACTCAAGTCCAAGAAACCCATAGAGTCCCAAACAGGATAAACCCAAGGCAAAACACCCCAAGACGCATATTAATCAAACTAATAAAAATTAAACACAAAGAGAAAATATTAAAAACAGCAAGGGAAAAGCAACAAATAACACACAAAAGGATCCCCAGAAGGATAAAAGCTGATCTTTCAATAAAAACTCTTCAGGCCAGAAGAGAATGGCAGAGCATTCTTAAAGTGATGAAAGAGAAGAACCTACAACCAAGATTACTCTACCCAGCAAGGATCTCATTCAGATTCAATTAATCAAAACCTTTACAGACAAGCAAATGCTGAGAGAATTCAGTATCACCAAACCAGCTCTCCAACAAATGCTAAAGGATCTTCTCTAGACAGGAAAAACAGAAAAGATTTATAAAAGCAAACCCAAAACAACAAAGTATATGATAACAGGATCATACTTATCAATAATTACCTTAAATATAAATGTGTTAAATGCTCCAACCAAAAGACAAACACTGGCCAAATGGATACAAAAACAAATCCCATGTATATGCTGGCTACAAGAGACCCACCTCAAACCTAGGGACACATACAGACTGAAAGTGAGGGGCTGGGAAAGGTACTTCATGCAAATAAAGACCAAAAGAAAGCAGGAGTAGCAATATTCATATCAGATTAAATTACTTTGAAATAAAGACCATGATAAAAGACAAAGAAGGATACTACATAATGATCAAAGGATTAATCCAAGAAGAAGATATAACAATTATAGGAGCACCTCAATACATAAGACAAATGCTAACAAGTATGAAAGGGGAAATTAACAGTAACACAATAATAATGCAGGACTTTAATACCCCCACTCACTTTAATACCCCACCTATGGATAGATAACCAAACAGAAGATTAGCAAGGAAACACAAGCTTTGAATGATACAATGGACAAATTAGACCTAACTGATATCTACAGGACATTTCACCCAAAAACAATAGATTTCACCTTTTTCTCAAGTTCACGTGGAATGTTCTCCAGGATAGATCACATACTGGGCCATAAATCTAGCCTTGGTAAATTTTTTAAAAATTGGAATCATTTCAAGCATCTTTTCTGATCACAACGAGGTAAGATTAGATGTCAACTACAGGGGGAAAAATGTAAAAAGCACAGACATATGAAGGCTAAGCAACGCGCTTCTGAATAACCAACAAATCACAGGACAAATCAAAAAGGAAATCAAAATATGCATAGAAACAAATATAAATGAAAACATGACAACCTCAAACCTATGGGATTCAATAAAAGCAGTGATAAGAGGGAAGTTATCTTCCAACAAACAAAAGCCTAGGACAAGATGGCTTCACAGATGAATTCTATCAAATATTTAGAGAAGCACTATCACCTATTCTACTCAAACTCTTCCAGAAAATTGCAGAGGAAGGAAAACTCCCAAACTCATTCTATGAGGCCACCATCACCCTAATACCAAAACCAGACAAAGATGCCACAAAACAAAACAGCTTTTTGGCCAACCAAATACAATGGAACATAATTCATCCATAAAAAAGGAAGAAATCTTAGCATTTGTGACAACATTTTTTGGACCTTGAAGCCATTTTGCTAAGAAAGAGAAAGAAAAATACTGCATGATCTTTCTTATATGTGAAATCTAAAATGACCCAGAGAGATGGAATCGGGAGGGAGGTGGGAGGGGGGGTTCTGGAAGGGAACACATGTATACCCATGCTGGATTCATGTCAATGTATGGCAAAACCAACATGATAATGTAAAGAAAATAAAATAAAAATAAATAAATAAATAAATGAAATGAAATAAAACCAAATTCAAAGAAAAGAAATCAGATTATGGTTGCCAGAAGTATGGGAGGTGGGGATAGGGGAAATTGGAGGAAGTTGATCAAAAGATTCAAACTTCCAGTTATAAGATAAATAAGTTCTAGTGATGACTATAGCTAACACTGATGTATGATATATAGGAACATTGTTAAGAAAGTAAATCCTATCAGTTCTGATCACAAGGTGAAGAAAACTATTTCCTCTTTTCTTCTTTCTTTTATTTTTATTGTATCTATATGGGAAGATGGATGTTAGCTGAACCTATTGTAGTAATGACTTTGCAATATTCAAGCTGTTTGCCTTAAACATATACAGTGATACGTCAGTTATTTCTCAATGCAATTGGAAAAATGTAGGCAAAACAATGTCCTTCCAAGGTAAACAGAGACAGAATTTCTTACCATCAGGCAATCCATAAAGGGAATAATGAAGTTTTTCAGGCTGAAACGAAGTGACACCAGACACCAATTCAAATACACATGACAAAACAAAAGCACAACTAAAGACAATTATTTAATTATAAAATCTATTATAAATGCACATTTTATCTCCTTTCTTAATTGATTTAAAAGGAAAATTTATATAATACAGTGTGTATACAATTGTATTGTAGGTTCTACAGCATAGAAATGTAATATATTTGACTGTCAGTTCAGTCTCTCAGTTGTCTCCAAATCTTTTATGACCCCATGGACTGCAGCACGTCAGGCTTCCCTGTCCATCACCAACTCCTGGAACTTAATCAAACTCCTGGCCATCGAGTCAGTGATACCATCCAACCATCTCATCCTCTGCCATCCCCTTCTCCTCCTGCCTTTAATCTTTCCCATCTTTTCCAATGAGTCAGTTCTTCTCATCAGGTGGCCAAAGTTTTGGAGCTTCAGCTTCAGCATCAGTCCTTACAATGACTATTCAGGACTGATTGCCTTTAGGATTGACCAGTTGGATCTCCTTGCAGTCCAAAGGACTCCCAAGAATCTTCTCCAACACTGCAGTTAAAAAGCATTAATTCTTCAGCATTCAGCTTTTCTTTATATACTCTCACATCCATACATGACTACTGGGAAAAACAACTTTGACTAGACAGACCTTTGTCGGCAAAGCAATGTCCCTGCTTTTTAATATGCTGTCTACGTTGGTCATAGCTTTTCTTCCAAGGAGCAAGCATCTTTTAATTTCATGGCTGCAGTCAACATCTGCAGTGATTTTGGAGTCCAAGAAAATAATGTCCCTCATTGTTTCTCCATCTATTTACCATGAAGTGATGGGACCAGATGTCATGATCTTAGTTTTCTGAATGTTGAGTTTTAAGCCATCTTTTTCACCCTCCTCTTTCACTTTCATCAAGAAGCTCTTTAGTTCTTCACTTTCTGCCATGAGGGTGATATCATTTGCGTATCTGAGTTTTTTGATATTTCTCCTGGCAATATTGATTTCAGCTTGTGCTTCATCTAGCCCAGCATTTCACATGATGTACTCTGAATATAAATTAAATAAGCAGGATGACAATATATACAGCCTTGACGTACTCCTTTCCCAATTTGAAACCAGTCTGTTGTCCCATGTCCAGTTCTAACTGTTGCTTGACAATTAGTTCTAACTGTTGCTGTCCAACTGTTTCTGGACAACATTTGAAAGAAGCAGCACAAAGAAGACAGTATAGCTATATAGCTGAACATATCCATGTACTGGAAAAGACAGAAGATGGTAACTTAAATCCACAGACAGAAACAAAGGAAATAAAAAATGGAAAAAAAAAGTCAATATAATAAACTCAGTAAATTTGTACTTGATTCCCTTTCTTCTCTCAGCTTCTTCAAAAGACATAGAAGGTTAATAAATGTTGTTATTTGATCACTAAATCATATCCGACTCTTTGTGACCTCATACACTGCATCATGCCAGGTTTCCTTGTCCTTCACTATCTCCTGGAGTTTGCTCAAACTCATGTCTAATGACTCAGTGATGCCCTCCAACCATATCATTTCTGTCACTCCCTTCTCCTCCTGCCCTCAGTCTTTCCCAGCATCAGGGTCTTTTCCAATTAGTGAACTCTTCACATCAGGGGGTCAAAGTATTGGCGTTTCAGCATTAGTCCTTCCAATAAATATTCAAGACTGATTTCCTTTAGGATTAAATGGTTGGATCTCCTTGTTGTCCAAGTGACTTTTAAGAGTCTTCTCCAGCACCACAGTTCAAATGCATCAGTTCTTCAACATTCAGCCTTCTTTCTGGCCTAACTCTCACATCCGTTCATGACTACTGGAAAAACTATAGCTTTGACCAGATGGACCTTTGTGGGCAAAATGATGTCTCTGCTCTTAATATGCTGTCCAGGTTTGTCACAGCCTTCCTACCAAAGAGCAGCTGTATTTTTTTTTTAATTTCATGGCTGCAGTCACCATCTGCAGTGATTTTGGAACCAAAGAAAATAAAATCTGCCACTGTTTCCATTTTTGCCCCATCTATTTGCCATGAAGTGAGGGACTGGATGCCATGATCTTAGTTTCTTGAATGTTGACCTTTAAGCCAGCTTTCTCACTCTCATCTTTCACTTTCATCAAGAGGCTCTTTAGTTCCTCTTTGCTACCTGCCATTAGGATGATATCATCTGTCTATCTGAGGTTGTTAATATTTCACCCAGCAATCTTGATTCCAGTTTGTGATTCATCCAGCACAGCATTTCACATGATGTGTTCTGCATAGAAGTTAAATGAGCAGGGTGAAAATATACAGCCTTGATGTACTTCTTTCTCAGTTTTGAACCAATCCGTTGTACTATGTCTGGTTCTAACTGTTGCTTCTTGGCCTGCATACAGGTTTCTCAGGAGATAGATAAGTTGGTCTGGTATTCTCATCCCTTTAAGAATTTTCCACAGTTTGTTGTGATCCACAGTGTCAAAGGCTTTAGCATAGTCAGTGAAGCAGAAGTAGATTTTTTTTCTGGAATTGTCTTGCTTTTATATGATTGAACAGGTGTTGGCAATTTGATCTCTCATTCCTCTGCCATTTCTAAATCTAGCTTGTGCATCTGGAAGTTCTTGGTTCAAGTACTGTTGAAGCCTAGCTTGAAGGATTTTGAACATTACCTCCCTATCTTGGGAAATGAGTGCAATTGTATGGTAGTTTGAACATTCTTTGGCATTGCCCTTCTTTGAGACTGGAGTAAAAACTGCCCTTTTCCAGTCCTTTGGCTACTGCTGAGTTATACAAATTTGCTGGCATATTGAGTGCAGCACTTTAACAGCATCATTTTTCAGGATTTGAAATAGCTCAGATGGAATTCCATCACCCCCATTACATTTGTTTGTAGTAATGCTTTCTAAGGCCCACTTGGCTTCACACTCCAAGATGTCTAGCTCTAGGTGAGTGACCATACCATCATGGTAAGTAGAGTCATTAACAGTTTTTTGCAAAGTTATTGTGTGTATTCGTGTCACCTCTTCTCCATTGCTTCTGCTTCCATTAGATCCTTGCTGTTTCTTTTATTAGGCCCATCTGTGTAAGAAATGTTCCCTCGACATTCTAATTTTCTTGAGATTTCTAGTCTTTCTCATTCTATTATTTTCTTATACTTCCTTGTATTTTTCACTTCTAAAGGCTTTCTTATTTCTCCTTGCTATTTTTTGGAACTCTGCATTCAGCAGGTATATCTTTCCTTTTCTCCTTTGCCTTTTGCTTCTCTTCTTTTCTAAACTATTTGTAAGGCCTCCTCAGACAACCACTTTGTCTTCTTGCATTTGTTTTTCTAGGGAAGGCTTTGGTCACTATCTCCTGTACAATATTATGAACTTCTGTCCATAGTTCTTCAGGCACTCTATCACATCTAGTCTCTCAAATCTATTTGTCACTTTGCCTGTTACTCCAGGTATCTCTTGACTTCCTGCTTTTGCATGCCAATCCCCTATGATTAAAACGACATCTTTTTTGGGTGTTAACTCCAGAAGGTCTTGTAGGTCTTCACAGAACCACTCAACTTCAACTTCTTCATCATTAATGATTGGGACATAGACTTGGATTACTGTGATATTGAATGGTTTGCCTTAGAAATGAACTGAGATAATCTTCTTTATCCTTCATCCTTCTTCTAAGGTATTCTTGCCCACAGTAGTAGATATAATGGTCGCTTGATAATAATTAGAATGATGTAATCTTGGATATTTAACATAAAATGAATGCACTATATATAGGAATAATAGCACTAAGAAGCAAAAAGTACTTAAAATTATGTCTCATATGATTTGTTAGTATAAATCTGAAGAAGTTTCTGATAAGTTAAGATATATATTTTAAGCCCCAGAGTAAACAATGCGAAAGTTCCTAACAGCTAAAGCAAAAATTCATTTTATTCACATAATATCAAAGACAGCAGCAAAGTATGTATAAAAGAACCAAAACAACTAATGAAATACATTGAAAACAAAAAATAAAATGGCAGATGTGAATCCAACTCTATCAATAATAATATTAAACCTGAATGGATTGAATAATCCAATCAAAGGCAGAAACTCTCAGATTGGATTAAAAATCAAGATGCAAGTATATGTTGTCTACCTGAGTGACACTTTAGAATCAAAGATATAAAAGGGTTTAAAGAAAGCTTAAAAGAGGTAAAGTGGCTATACCAATATTGTACAAAGTAGACTTCTTAAAATTTTTATTTATTTTAATTGGAAGCTAATTACTTTATAATATTGTAGTGGTTTTGCCGTACATTGACATGAATCAGCCATGAGTGTACATGTGCTCCCCATCCTGAACTCCCCACCCACCTCCTTCCCCATCCCATTGCTCTGGGTCATCCTAGTGCACTAGCCCCGAGCACCCTGTCTCATGCATTGAATCTGGACTGGCGATTCGTTTCACATATGATAATATACATGTTTCAATGCCATTCTCCCAAATCATCCCACCCTCGCCCTCTCCCATAGAGTCCAAAAGACTCTTCTATACATCTGTGTCTCTTTTGCTGTCTTGCATATAGGGTTATTGTTACGATCTTTCTAAATTCCATATATATGCATTAGTATATGCTATTGGTGTTTTTCTTTCTGGCTTACTTCACTCTGCATAATAGGCTCCAGTTTCATCCACCTTATTAGGATTACTTCAAATGTATTCTTTTTAATGGCTGAGTAATATTCCATTGTGTATATATACCTCAGCTTTCTTATCCATTTGTCTGCCGATGGACATTTAGGTTGCTTCCATGTCCTAGCTACTATAAACAGTGTTGAGATGGACATTGGGGTACACATGTCTCTTTCAGTTCTTGTTTCCTCAATGTGTATGCCCAGCAGTGGGATTGCTGGGTCATATGGCAGTTCTATTTCCAGTTTTTTAAGGAATCTCTACATTGTTCTCCATAGTGGCTGTACTAGTTTGCATTCCCACCAACAGTGTAAGAGGGTTCCCTTTTCTCCACACCCTCTCCAATATTTATTGCTTGTAGACTTTTGGATAGCAGCCATTCTGACTGGCATGAAATGGTACCTCATTGTGGTTTTGATTTGCATTTCTCTGATAATAAGTGATGTTGAGCATCTTTTCATGTGTTTGTTAGCCATTTGTATGTCTTCTTTGGAGAAATGTCTGTTTAGTTCTTTGGCCAATTTTTTGATTGGGTCATTTATTTTTCTGGAATTGAGCTGCAGGAGTTGCTTGTCTATTTTCGAGATTAATTCTTTGTCAGTTTCTTCGTTTGCTATTATTTTTCTCCCATTCTGAAGGCGGTCTTTTCACCTTGCTTATAGTTTCCTTTGTTGTGCAAAAGCCTTTAAGTTTAATTAGGTTCATTTATTTTTGCTTTTTAAGAAGTTGCTATAGATAAACAGGAATGCTAAGATGATGATGTTAATTGTGTTTGTCACTCAGTCTTGTTTGACCCTTTTGCAACTCTATAGACTCTAGTCCACCAGGCTCCTCTTTCCATAGAATTCTCCAGGCAAGAACACTGGAGTAGGTAGCCATTCTCTCTCCAGGGAATCTTCTCAACCTGGAAATCGAATCTGGGTCTCCTGCATTGCAGGCAAACTCTTTACTGTCTGAGCCACCAGGGAGGCATAGGGCAAATAATGATAATGTTTGATAAAATGATTTAAGTTTCAATCCCTCAGGAAGAAATAAAAATTATAACATATATGTAAAAATAGATCCCTAAAATAAATGAAGCAAAAAGTAAAAGAAATAGAGAAATACATAATTTAAAATAATGATGGGAGACTTCAATGAGTCATTTTCAATAATGGATAGAACTACCAGGGAAAGATCAACATTAAAATAAAAAACTAAAACGTTATAAACCAACTAGATCTAACAGACACCTGGAGAACCCTCTGCTAAACAATAGCAACATAACTGTCCATCAAAGTTGAATGGACAAAGATGTGGTATACACACACAACAGAATAGTACTCAACCATAAAAAGAATAAATTTATGGTATTTGCAACAACATGAGTAGATTTGGAGTGTTATTCTAAGTGAAATAAGTCAGACAGAGAAAAACAAATATTGTATGCTATCACTTATATGTGGAATGTAAAACTGAAACAAATGTGAATATAGCAAAACAGAAATAGACTTACAGAACTAGTGGTTACCAGTGGGAGAGAGAAGGAGAAGGCCAAGATAGGGGTAGAGGATTAAAAGGGGAAAACTAGTATATGCAAAATAAATAAGCTAAAAGGATATATTGTATAAATACAAGACAGATAATATAACCAATATCTTAAAATAACTATAAATGGAATATAACATTTAAAACTTTTGAATTACTGTGTTGTACACCTGAAACTTACATAATGTGGTACAACTATACCTCAATAAAAAAATTATATGAAAACTTAAAAAAAGTAATGAATTAGTGGTCCATGCTACAGCATAGGTGGATCTTGAAAATATGCAAAATTTTAAAAGCCAGTAACAAAAGACTACCTATTATATGAGTTCCATCATATAGATATTCATTACTGGCAAACCTGTAGAGATCAAAAATAAAATAATGGTAGTGTATGACTGAGTGGGTTGGGGAGAAATGAGGAGTAACTGCTAATGGATATAAGTTTCATTTATTGGGTGATGAAAATGTTCTAAAATTGATTGTGGAGATAATTGTGAAACTCTGTGAAAATACTAAAAAACATTTAATTGTATACTTTAAATAGATGAACTTATGATATTAAAATCATATTTTTAAAAGCTTTTATAAAAAGGTAATATAAGCAGAGACTATTTTCATCTGGAAAATTGTGAGTACTTTTACTACATCTTTGGGTCCTCAGTGCCCTCCTCATTCCTGATCATCCAATTATGTTCATGACATCAGTGACTTGTAGTACAAGACCATTGTAATACTTATGTGTTTTAAGTAATTAAACAGAATAGAATTATAAAGCTCTCTAGTAAATAACAAGTCCAAACTGGGAATCAGTATGGAAGACTTCCTAGAGGAGGAGAATTGTTCAGAATGATAAGTAGGAATTATCTCTGCAAAATGTAGCTGCAATTAGGCAGTTTGGAGGAGAAAGAGCTTAGGGCTTTGCAAGAACTGTAGGTGATTTGACAACAATGGCATATGGAACTGTTGGTCTGGAATGGACTATGAGATTGGGAATGAGGCTGGTAATCAAGTGTTCAATAAGGAAAAGTCTTGGATTCCAGGCCATAAATTGCCACCTCCATGTTGTTGTTGTTTAGTCAGTAAGTGGTATCTGACTCTCTTGTGATTTCATGGATCATGGCCCTCCAGGCTTCTTTGTCAATGGGATTTCCCAGGCAAGACTACTGGAGTGGGTTGCCATTTCCTTCTCCAGGGGATCTTCCCTACCCAGGGAATGAACCCATGTTTCCTGAATTGGCAGTTGTGTTCTTTACCACTGAGCCACCTGGAAAGCTTCTCCATACTGAAGGTAAAAGAATTTCACTGAAAAAATTTAAGCATAAGTATTTCATGAAAAGATACTAAGTTTTAGATGCTTTTTTCTAGCTGCAGTGTACAGGATAAATTAGGAGTGACCAAGACTACAGAGTTCACTTAGAACATGCCATAATATTCTGAGCGAGAGATTATAGAGGCCTGAACTAGAAACAAGGAAGTGGGGATGGAGAGAAGAAGGGACATTCCCAAGATATTATGGAGATAAAACCAACAGAATTTTTGTGTTTAATTAGACGTGAGGATTGATAGAAAATAATACCTACCTCTGCAAGAATTAAGAAGCATAATACATGTAATTATTTTACATGTAGGTGCTTTTAAAAACCTTAGGTTATATTTTTAAAATTAATTTATTTAATTGAAGGCTACTTTACAATCTTGTGATGGTTTTGCCATACATCAAATGAGTCGGCCATAGGTATACTTAGTTTATTATTTTAATTCTGTTTATACCATAATATTTTATACATTTAGTACTTTTATATATTTTGTACATAATGTATTAATTTTTTAAAATTAATTTATTTTAGAGGATAATTACTTTACAATATTGTGATTTTTTTTCCATACATCAACATCAGTTGGCCACAGGTATACATGTGTTCCTCTCATCCTGAAACCCCCTCTGACCTTTCCCCTCACCCTATCCCTCTGGGTTGTCCCAGAGCACTGGATTTGGGTGTCCTTCATGCATCAAACTTGCAGTTCAGTTCTGTTCAGTTGCTCAGTTGTGTTCGACTCTTTGTGACCCCATGGACTGCAGCATGCCAGGCTTCCCTATCCACTGAACTTGCACTGGTCATCTATTTTGCATACGGTAACATACATGTTTCAGTGCCATTCTCTCAAATCATCCCACCCTTGCCTTCTCCCACTGAGCCCAAAAGTCTGTTATTTACATCTGTGTCTCCTTCACAGTCCTGCATTTAGGATCATCAGTACCGTCTTTCTAAATTTAGTATATACGCATTAATATACAGTATTTGTCTTTCTTCTTCTGATTTACTTCACACTATAATAGGCTCCTGGTTCATCCACCTCATTAGAACTGACTCACATGCATTTGTTTTAATAGCCAAGTAATGTTCCACTGTGTATATATACCACAACTTCCTTATTCATTCATCTTTGATGATGGACATCTAGGTTGCTTCCATGTCCTAGCTATTGTAAATAGTGCTGTGATGAACACTGGGGTACATGTGTCTCTTTCAATTTTGTTTTTCTTGGGGTGCATGCCCAACAGTGGTATTGCTGGATCTTATGGCACTTCTATTCTCAGTTTTTTAAGGGATTTCCACACTGTTCTCCATAGTGACTGTATCAGTTTGCATTCCCACCAACAGTATGAAAGGGTTCCCTTTTCTCCACACCTTCTCCAGCATTTTTATTTGTAGTCTTTTTGATGATGGCCATTCTGACCAGTGTGAGATGATACCTCATTGTTGTTTTGATTTGCATTTCTCTAATAATGTATACTCTGTACTATTTTATATACTCTGTACAGGGGTAATATATTTTGTAATAATATAACATTTTTTCCATTTAAACTGAAATCATTCTTATTACATATCTTAAAAGAATCTTCACTGTATTCAGTGTTGGGTTCCTACAGTGATAGCTGTTAAGTGGCTTTTTCCACATATTACTATGCTACCACTCTGGCAATGATTTTTCCTTGTAGTTATTTAGCTGGCTGTCTCTCTCCCCTCTCCTTTCTCCTCTCCTCTATCCCTGGCCACCTCGATTACTTTCAGCTTATTTTCTCAGTGGCAATGGGACAGATTTTACACTGATTAGATCAAAGCAGAAGCTAGATTCCTCCTTGTGCCAAACATGAACTACAAATAGATATCTACACCAGTGCACTGAGGAGGGGGGTGGTATTTCTGAACCCCCTTATATAATGGGATACACAAATGTAGTCAATTTTATAATATCATTTCTATGAATAAATAACAGCAATCCATACCCTACAAGCATAAATCCAAAAGCAATGGTTTCTTTGTCCTGCAGTCCTTGCCAAATTTTCAAAGCTATCTTGACTTAGAAGGAGAGTCTTTGATAGAATTAAATAGCATAAATAAGCTTATTTCTTCTCCCAGGCAGGGACTTTTCCCCTAGCTTTTATAAAGCTTTTTAAAAATGTCTAAATTCTAAATTATTCATTAAATATGATTCAGTTTCTTCCTTTAAAATCAACATCTCTGAACTTTTTCTAAATTTTTAAGTGTTAGCTCACAGCCTGGACTAGACAAAGGACTATTAAATGCCATTTAATGGGGAAGAAAAACAATTTAACTGCAAAATATTCAGCATAGTATTGGATTTAATGGGGAAAACATAGGAATTACTTCAATATTCAAAATGAGGACACTCTTAAAAATATTCCAGTTCTGTACATGTAACTTCCTCCATGATAGATCACAAGCTAGGCCACAAAACAAGTCTCAAAAATCATCTAGGAAATGCAAAAACATAATGAGATATCGCCTCACAGCTATCAGAATGTCTACCATCAGAAAGACAAGAAATAACAAATGTTGGCAAGGATATGGATAAAAGAACCTTCATGCACTGTTGGCAGGAATCTAAATTGGTGCAACTACAATGGAAAACAGTATGGAGATTCTTCAAAAATTTTTAAACAAACTACCATATAATCCAGCAGTTCTACTCCTGATCATTTATCCAAAGAAAGCAATTCAAAAGGTATGTGTGCCCCAACGTTACCTACAATACATTTATAATAGGCAAGATGTGGTAGCAACCTATGTGTCCATCAACAGATGACTGGCTAAAGATGTGACACACACACACACACACACACACACACACACACACACAGACATTTATATATATAATAGAGTATTATTTGACCATAAAAATGAAATTTTGCCCCTTTTCAACAATATAATGGACCTAGAGGGTTTTATGCTCAGTGAAATAAGTCAGAGAAAGATAAATACTGTATGCTTTCATTTATATGTAGAATCTAAAATATAACACAAATGAATAAATATAACAACACAGAAACAACTTCATAGATACAGATGACAAACTAGTGGTTACCAAAAGAGACAGAGGTGGGGGATAGGCACAACAGGTGAAGGCAATTGAGACATGCAAACTATTAGGTACAAAATAAAAAAGTTACAAGGATGTAATGTACAACCTAGCATGTATAGTCACTATCTATAATTTTTATTTATTTATTTATTTTTTAAACAAGAAGTTTATTTAAACAACAAGACGCTTGACTTGAAGGGAAAACTATCTAGGATTCATTTCTTTTAGAGTAATTTATCCCTACTTAAAGACAGATTGCCCTACATGTAATAGCTACGTACAAAAAAGTTATAAAATTGTCCTTGGTTTTACAATGATAAATGAAAAACATTAAAATTCTCCAATCGAACAAGGTATGCAAGAATTTTTATGTTGTTCTTTTTTTTTGTTAAACAGTGAGAGCAAAATAACTTACTGGAATATAAAGATAAGAGCTGATGAGCATGCCACTAATGGAGAAAAGGGGGTATTTTCACAGAATCAGTATTTTTCCCCATCCCATCTCCATTTGATGTCGATCAAAACATACCATTGGCCATTTAGTTAAAAAAATGCAATATGCTTGTGCACATACACCAGTTACTTTATGTACAATAAAGGAATGGGGAAGGGGAAAATGAAAGAATAGAGAAACTATACTGTAGTAGTCAGGATGTGGTGGAACCAAATTGTGGTTTTCTAATTGAGAATGTCTTCTTGGTCTGGAGGAACAGAATTCTGGAGTAAAGTAGCAGGTTCCCTTTTTAGTAGACACCTCCTGTCTGCTGCTGGAATACGTCAATTGTATCTTCATCTTCCATCTCCAACTGTGCAGGTGTGTCTGTTTCATTGATTGGCTGCCCGTCAAATCGGAATCTGATCTGCCTCATTGACAAACCCTGTCGTTCACAATAGGCTTTCATTAGTTTACTAAGTGGTGTATGCCTCTTAATCTTAAACTGCACCACAGAACCATCCTGCCCCGCCACCTTCAAATTAATATGATCGTTGTTCTCAGTCTTGACTCCTTCCTTGGGCTTTTCGTCCGCCATAGCGAGCGCCGGAGTCGCCTCAGCTGCCGCTTCACAAAAGAGGTACCAGGTCCACACGGCTATAATTTTTATGATGCGTAATTTATATTAATAAAAATATCAAGTTACTATGTACTATGCACTATGGTGTACACCTGCAACTAATATAATATTGCAAGTCAGTTATATTTCCAAAAAAAATCCAGTCTTGTAAAATGATGGTGAGGTTTAGAATAAAACTGAAGAGGCTTAGATGCCTTAGGTATCTTCATAATATATTGAAAAGCAAATTATGGGATAAAATATGTCCATAATTGTTAAAACTGCTTATAGATTGATCATAAAAAATAGTAAATATATAGGAAATAAATGTCTGAAGTGATTCTTATGTATATTTTGATGTGCTTGATGTCATTTTTAAATGCACATTTAAATGAAGCAATAAAAATGTACAAATAATTTTCATTTCACTAAACTTTTAAAAAATACTTTGGCCAATTTAAGAAGCTGGGCAGGGGTATGTGCACTCTCCTACACTACCAGATGATACAGACTTTAAGAGTGAAATGTGGGCAAAAGGCACCAAAAAGTTTTTACATGTCCATATATATCAATGGAGAAGGAAATGGCAACCCACTCCAGTATTCTTGCCTGGAGAATCCCATGGAGGGAGGAGCCTAGCAGGCTACAGTCCATGGGGTCGCAAAGAGTAGGACACGACTGAGGCACTTCACTTTTCACTATACATCAAACCACAATTCAAATAGTAAGGAATATAAAATAATTAAATATTTCAAGACATTCAGTACAAGAGTGCTCATCATAGAACTGATCTTACAAGTAAAACTTCAGAGTTTATTTTAAACATAGCCCAAGAAAGCTTGGTCGTAGAAATTATAGCTCATCTCTATGATGGCATATAATCAGAAATATGGTCCCAGAGAATTATTACAGTGAAAATAACTTTCAATGAAAAAATTCATATTTTATTTAAAATATAAAGTTATGTAGATATCTATTTGTGGTGCTGGAGAAGACTCTTGAGAGTCCCTTGGACTACAAGATTAAACCAGTCCTCTTAAAGGAAATCAAACCTGAATATTCATTGGAAGGACTGATGCTGAAGCTGAAGCTCCAATACTCTGGCCACCTGATTCAAAGATATGATTCATTAGGAAAGACCCTGATGCTGGGAAAGACTGAAGGAAAAAGGAGAAGGGGGCACCAGAGGATGAGATGGTTAGATAGCATCACCAACTCAACTGACATGAATTTGAGCAAACTCTAGGAGATAATGGAGGACAGAGGAGACTGTGGTGCTACAGTCCATGGGGTCACAAACAGTTGGACACAATTTAGTGACTGAACAACAACAACGAACAGATATTTATTTACTTAAACTGTATTTTGTCAAGCAGTGGTATTAGGAGTGACTTTTGCTATATAAACAAAAATATTTTCTATTATACTCATGTACAGATTGTATAAAATATGCTTAACATAGCCCAAGAAAGCTTGGT
>ML660663.1:1082147-1099290 GCA_007570785.1 Antilocapra americana | reverse complement strand
GATAAAATATTGAGAAAATACAGAAATGACTGCAATACCAAGTGCAGAATATAATACAGGTAATCTAGTTCCCTTACAATATTTGGTGCATCTTACAAATATAAAATACTATCTTTACAGATGACCATTTACTAATGCACTTCCCCACCAAACTGCCTGTATAGTTTGATACTTAATTTTTCTCTCTGCAATATTTGTTTAGGAAATGATCTGGAAAGTGAGCAAGATTTGTGTACTATAATTCACTTGATAGCCTTGTATAAGGAAAAATGAGCAACAACCTAGAAGTGCAACAATAAGGAAACAGTTAAAACATGTATAAACATGAACACAGAGATAGACATGGATAACTTGTATGCTTCATAATTTTTTCCTTCAATGAAGCTGAATAATTTTTCTGAGAAAAGGAGAAAGGGCAGTAAATTATCATATGTATCTACTTATTTAGTTATTAATTCAATGAAACATTAACAACCAGAAAAAATATTTTTAGATTATCTTTAATGAAATGAAGTTAAAGAGTATTGTGTGTATAAATACACACACATATTTAGGTGTCAAAAAGCAAGTATAAAAACAATATGTACATTATTATATACATTCATGACAAATGAATCAGAAAAATACTAGAGAGATACAGCCTAATATGTTTCATGTACTTCATAGTAACTATGAGATAGATGCAGAAGAAAATGATTCAGGGAGTTCATTAGGACTGATTACTTGTGAAATTAGTTTTCTTCTGTTGACTTGTCTGTTTTGTGATTTTTTTTTCCTACAATGAAGCTGGATTATTTTTCTGATAATGAGGAAAACAGCAGGAAGTGGGGTCAGGGGAAGGAGGTGATAAACAGTATTTAAATTCAGCAAAACAACCATCAAGTGGGCCAAAACACAGGCAAACACATGCACACACACACACACACACACCAATACAGTGACCAGGAGACTATGCAGAGAAAATGGGCATACTATTTTTACTAGCTGAGCTGGCTGGTATGAATGTAAATTGGTAAAATGCTTATGAAGGGGCCATTTGGCAACACACAGAAACAGACTTTAAAATGTACACATGTGGATCCTGCAAGTCCACAATTAAGAACACCTTGTATGCTAGAAAAATTTGGCTTGACAAGGAAGAATAAACTCATCAGAGTATACACAGTGCTGGGTTTAAACACAGGAAAAGAACTAGGCACCACCTGAATGCCCAACAATGCGGGGATGATTAGAGAAATGTTAGGGTCCATAGATAAACTCTACAGGCACTGAAGATGACCTTTCTCAAGCCTGATGAATAAGATGGAAAGAAGTTCAATGGGTTGACGTTTGTTTGGTTTTAGTTTTTGAAAAAGCAGGTTAAGAAACACCACATACATGAACCATTTTATAACACTGTGTTAAAAGGGAAGGTGGGGTGGAGATGAGGAAGGGTGAGAGAGAGAGAAAGAGAAGGAGAGAAGAGAGCCTGTAAAACGGCACACCAAAATGGTAAAAGTGGTTGTCTCCGGGTAGTAGGGTCATGGGGAGCAATTACTCTCTTGGTTTTCCCTCATCTGATTTCCTTCTATTTCCTGGTGTATCTACTATGACATTGCATCACCTGTGCAATAAACAAAGAGAGAAAGTGCTTTTTAAACCAAACCACAAGGAGAAGAGGCAGCCTTGAACTATCAAGTGGCACAGATTAGCAAGATTATTCTAATAATAAGGTGGGTGTGGGGGGGAAGGGAGGGAAGGGGGAAGTCAAGAGAGAGAGACGGAGAGGGACAAACAGGAAGGCAGAGGTGGAGGGAAGGAAGGAGGAAGGAAGGGGTGAGAGAGAGACCTGCACTCCCAATACAATACACTGCTGGTGGGTTGGGGGAAAAGGGGGACAGGGTCGGGGGTGGTTGTAAACCAGGAGGGAGCCAAGGTTTGGCTCTGCTGGCTGGCTCGCTCCTGGGATGTTTTCATCGCAAGGTGGCCTCCTCATCGGTGTCCTCCTCGAAATCCTTGACGTCAGCACTGGTGGACTGCCTGGCCCAAGCTCCCCTTTCGGCCTCTCGTTCTTTATGCGACTTGAATCTCCCAACGAAAATTTTGCGGTAGTTCAGGAACATGCCATTCATCGCATCTATGGCCCGCTCGGCAGACTCCTGCTTCTGGAAGTGCACAAACCCATAACCCTTGGGCCCCTTTTCGTCGCAGGCCACTTTGCAGGACAGGATGTTGCCGAACGCCGAGAAGATGTTGTACAGAGCCTTGTTGTCGATGGTCTTGCCTAGGTTCTTGATGAAGACGTTACCCACTCCGCTCTTGCGGAGCGACGGGTCCCTCTGGGACCACATGATGCGCACCGGCCTTCCCTTGATGACATCAAAGTTCAGGGTCTCCAGGGCTCGCTTGGCATCCACCGGTTGCTGGTAGTTGACATACGCATAGCCCAACGAGCGGCGGGTGATCTTGTCCCTGCAAATGCGGATGGAGAGGATGGGCCCGGCCGGGCTGAACTTCTCG
Source organism: Antilocapra americana (assembly GCA_007570785.1). Taxonomy (NCBI): domain Eukaryota; kingdom Metazoa; phylum Chordata; class Mammalia; order Artiodactyla; family Antilocapridae; genus Antilocapra; species Antilocapra americana. Next base: position 1,096,791 of record ML660663.1, on the reverse strand, counting down.
TACAACATTGCCTCTGTCACCTCAGGGTGCAGGTCGCCCACGTACAGCGAGGCCATAGGAAAGTCCGGGTTCCCCTCAGAGCCCCCTCCCGTTTCCGCATCTGCATCCGCGGCGGCAACCGCCGCCGCCGCTGCTACCGCCGCTGCAACGTGAACAGCGGCATCCGCATCCATCTCCCCGAAGGCGGGCGGCGCAGCAGAGGCTGCGGCGGCGGCTTCGGCCGCGCTGGCCTCAGCCACAGCCACGGCCGCTGCCGCCAGGGCGGCCTCCGCCTCCTCCTCCGCCAGGGCTGCGACCGCCTCCCCCAGGGTGGCCTCCGCCACTGCCTCTACTGAGGCCTCGGCCTCCACCTCTGCTTCCGCCTCCGCTACGGAGGCCTCCGCCACCGCCTCTGCCACGGTCGCCGCCGCAGCCTCCGCCGCTGCCGCAGCCGCCGCTGCCACTGTCGCCGCTGTCGCCACGGTCGCCGGTGCCGCCGGGCCGCTGCCGCGACCACCCTTCCTGCGAGCCTGCGGGGAGGGAGTGAGAAGCGGGAGAGGGCTGGAGGGCAGGTGGGCGCCGGAACCCGGGCTGGGGGCGCGAGCTGGGGCGGAGGACCCCGGGCCAGTCGATCTACCGAGTCCCTGTCACCTGGGATGGCTAGCGCTGCCAGGAGCGCGCCGGTGCGAGTCACCGCAGCCTGCAGCCCGCTGCTGCCGCCGCCGCTCGGTCGTGGGTTAGCGTGCGGGGCGCCGGCGGGCGGCGTGTGGTGGGGGGCGGGGGGGTGTTGGCGTCTGTGGTCCGGGCAGCTGGGAAGGCTTCTGTCTCTTTGGTTCCCCCTGTGGCTGCTGCGGGGCTGCGGGGCTGCGGGGCAGCGGGCGGTGGGAGGGGGCGGGAGCGGGAGGCTTGGTGTTGGCGAGAGGGAGTGTGGATTCTCAGCCTCTCGATCAACTGGATGTGTATGAAGAGGAAGCCAGGGAAAGGGTTCCATGTGGACCAACGGAATCTGACATAGATTTAGGGAGTTTTGTTTTACCGTTCGTCTCCCCATAGAACATTTAAATGATTAAATCAAGCACCTTGCAAGAGAAGGAGGGCGGCATTGAGAAAACACTTGCCCGGTCTAAACAAAGCCAAACAAAAATGGTTTTCTCGCGTTTAGGGGTTGGTTCTTCCCCACCTCAACGCACACACGCTCCCCAACATTACCGCCACCGAGGCAACAACTCCTCTTCTGAACTGGAGCTGAGGCTAATGGGACACTCTCCCCCTCCAGCCCTGCAGCCTGCTGACCCATTTTTTCAGAGATTCCTCTCCCTTTTCCAGCTCTTTCCTTCCTCTACAACACTTGAAGAAGAAATAAAGAACACAGGAACACGTACTCATTTATTCATAATGCCATGCCACAAATATTTATGGAGCCTAGGAATATACAGGGGTCTGAAGCAAGAGGAAGTGGACCGGTTTTGAGATTGACCTTGGGAGCAGACAGTGTGGGCTGGAAACCCTATCTATCCCTGCTCCGGACTATGGGAGAACTAGGGACCTGGGCTTCTTCAGCCCCCCAACTCCTCCCACCCACTCAGTCTCAATTCATGCAGCCAGGAAGCAGGGGAGGAATCAAGAGCACTCTCTTGTTAGTGCCATCCTCCACGATGGGTGAGGAAAGTCACATTAAGAGCTGGGGACAGGACCTGGTCCAGAGCCAGGCATTTGTTTCTTCTTGTCTCTGCCCTCGACTTGCTGACATTCCCAATGTGGACCACGAACCGCACATCCATGTTCAACACAAAAACAAAACCGGAAATCTCTCTAGGATGAGGTATCTCTTCCCAGTTCACCAGTTAATATTTAGGGAAGCCTTACCCACCACTTGGCACTGGGGGCTTAGAGACAGGCAGTGAGATACGTGAGTAGTGAATGTTGATGTGTTGGAGGTGTGGGGCAAGGTGAGGAAAGGTGAGCAGTGTGTATTGGAGCAGAGAGGCCACACAAGGCCAAATGCTGAGAGGATAGATAGGCAAGCAAGCAACCATTAGAGTAGAGTGCAACAGAGGCTAGAGTCCTACTTCTTCCAGAAAGGAGGATCCACCCAATAACCTTTTCTGGTGCAAATCAAGCAAGACTGCACAGAAGACTAAACCCCCAAGGTGGCCTCTGAAAGAGGAGTAGCAGTCCAGCACGTTGAGGCAGAACGGAAGGCATTCCATTCCCACAGACAGAGGGATTAGTCTGTGTCCAAGGCCCTATAGCCTGCTAGCACATGCTATAGGGCCTTCTCATCATGCCTAGTCATCTGATGTGGACAGAGCTCGTGATTTCCAGGAGTGTATGGTAGAAGATGGGGTTGGAAGGTGTGGGGGCCCTGAAAACAAAGCTGAGATGCTTGGACTCTATACCCAAGCTCACGGGGCCCACTCAGCACATTCAAGGAGGGACTTGGTATGATCAGGTCTTTAATACAAACTAAATATCAACACAGAAAGTAGCTAAGAGTAGATACTAAAAGTTCTCATTAAAAGGGGAAAACAAAGTGTAACTGAGGTGATGCATGTTTATTAAACTTCTTGTGGTAATCATTTTAGTGATATGTACATGTATCAAATCATTTTGTTGTGCACTTTAAACTTATATAGTGTTATATGTCAATTATATCTCAATAAAACTTGGGGGGGAACCCGTCGATATACGTATAAATGTACGAGCACACACACACACACAGTCAGCACTGAGACAGAGCTGACAGAATTAAAAAAAAAAAAAGACAGTCAGATGTGGCCAGTTCCAAGAACAACTCTTCCCTCCTTCCCCCCTTTCCCTCCATAAACAGGGGTTTCACAGTTACCACGAGCCAGGCATTGAACTGTGGACTTCAGGGTCAAAGATAAAAACTGATCGAACCATAAAGCCTTTCCTCAGGATGTCTCACTCCACTAAAGCTTGGGCTGCCCATACAAATAAGAGCAATGCTAGCAGAGGGCTATATGCGCTATGTGATTGGACTGTGGTGGCCATGGAGTTTCATCTGCCCAGCACATATTCTCTCCTCCCCCTCACTCCAGTCCATCCACCTTCCTTGGGTATATAAAGCTGTTTTCTGTGGTGGCAGCATTGCCTTAACCTGAATAACCGTGCACCTTCAGAACTGACTGGGTCACCATGAGGTATGAAACAGTGCGAACTTTCTCACTGCTGCCTGGAAAGCATCCCAAGAAGACTGAGAAACAGACATGTACCTCGCCAGCGTGGAAAGTCTAGGCCTCTACCCCTAGACAGGGCTAGTGCCAGCAAAGGGCAGGGCACAGACTTAGGAAGAGTCTGCTGCGCAGCTGGTGTCTTGACCAAGGTGGTCACTGTCACCACTCTTAGGAGACACCTCCTGAGAATCTAGGTTGCTTGTAAGCAGGAGGCAGATGAGCTGTGCCTCACCATTTCAGGTGGCTGCCAAGAGGGACCCAAGGAGGCAGAGGCCAAGGAGGAAGCCACGATTGCTGGTGGGTAGGGGGTCAGGGGGTGACAAGAAGAACTTCTCAGCCCATTGTTTGGAGGCAGAAGGGACAAGAGGGACCAATTCAAGGACCAGCACTCAACAAGTTCTCTTTCTCTGGCTTTGACTTCCAGCCCACAGAGCCAACAGAAATCGGTGAAACAGTAGGGAGAAAGAGGTGAAGAAAAGTCATGCTTGGTCAGTGAATCCACAAACTTGTCAGAAGACAATTCCTAGACCCTTGACCCTCCAGCAACAGGAACAGGGCTACTCCAGTGACAAGGAGAGCAGCTGGGGAATACTCTTCAAGTCCTTCCTCACAGAGGCTTCTATGACGTCCCCTTCTCCTTCTTTTCAGTTCCTGGTGTGAGACCTAAGTGCGACATCTCACCCCACCTGTAGCCATTTTCCCTTTAAAAAGCCTTGTACCATGCGGCTCAGGGCCGCTGCCCTCACTCCGCTGCGTCGGTGTGTGTGTTGTGGTCCAGACCCGGGTCCGCAATAAACTTCCTCATGCACTTGCATCGGTGTAAGGCCTCCTGGTGATTTGTGGAGATTAGGATCTGGGCATAACATTTGGGGGCTCGTCCGGGATCTCCGTGGCACCAGGACGCCTTGACCGGAGGAAATTTTCGGCTAACCGTGCTTTGTTCTGATTCCACCCTCTTTAAATTCAGAGCAGTCAAAAGTGGCTAAGGCGGACGTGCCGGGGGCCACCACTGCTGGGATCCGGGAGACGTTCCGGCCCCGCGGGAAAGGACTTCGGTCCGTCGGGTGAAGGCAAAAGCCCTCACATCAGGTTACTTTTGGAGGAGGCGGCTGAGGTGTTCCTAAAACACCGCTCCTCACCGGTTTCTGTTTTCACTTTTTGTCTGAAAACCCCGTCTGGGTAATAATCTGTGTTCTTGGTTCGTTCTTGTTTGTGTGCCTGTGTCTTTATTTGACTTTGACGGACGCTATGGGACAGTTAATTTCCACTCTCCTGGACTTAATAACAGGACATTCTAAAGAGGTAAAGGAATGAGCTCATGCCGCTGCGTCACCCACGGCTCCCCCTTACCCCATTCTGCAGGGAGGAACAGAAGAAGAAGTCATCTTCCCTTCGGTTCCACCTCCATACCAACCAGCGCCCCGACCAGTGCCCCAGCTGGCTTCGCTAGAGCAGGCCTCTGGCCCAGCCCGGAATACTAGGGGAGCTCTCCAGAGAGGACCTCCCCCTGAGGCAGATTCTACGATTCTTGCCCTGTGCGCAGCTGGCCCTGTAGAACCAAACGGGGACCAACTACATCACTATTGGCCCTTTGCTACAAGTGACCTGTATAATTGGAAGTCCCAGAATGCCCCTTTCTCTGACAATCCCAAACAACTAATTAACCTCCTTTAAACTGTCCTATTTACTCATCAGCCCACCTGGGATGATTGTCAGCAATTGTTACAGGTGCTGTTTACCACAGAAGAGAGAGAGAGGATTCTCCAAGAAGCCCGGAAGTTTATTCCAGGCCCTACGGGTGTCCCGACTACCATTCAGGCGGCTATTGACGCCGCCTTCCCCCTCACTCGTCCTGAGTGGAACTACAATACCGCTGAAGGTAAGGAGAGGCTCCGGGTCTACCGCCAGGCTCTATTGGGAGGTCTCCGAGCAGCCGCGAGGCGTCCTACTAATTTGGCTAAGGTTTACGATTTGAGGCAGGGCCAAGAAGAGAGTCCAGCTGCCTTTCTAGAGCGGGTGATGGATGCATTTCGCCAATTCACCCACATAGATCCTGAAAAACCCAAGCACCTCGGGACAGTGGCACTGGCTTTCATTAATCAGGCAGCACCTGACATCAAAAAGAAACTGCAAAAAGTGGAAAGACTAGGAGAAAAGCAGCTTAGAGATCTGGTAGAAATAGCGGAGAAGGTTTACGAAAATAAAGGCATAGCCAAAGGAGTCTTACTCCAAAACCCGGGCCCTTGGAGGAGACCGGTTGCCTATTTCTCTCAAAAGCTGGATTTGGTGGCTGCCGGCTGGCCGGCTTGCTTGCGAATAATTGCCACCACAGCATCATTAGTAAAAGACGCAGATAAATTGACTTTGGGACAGACTTTATATGTGACCACCCCTCATGCCATAGAAGGGGTCCTCATGCAGCCCCCAGACCGCTGGCTCAGCAATGCGAGACTCACCCATTATCAGAGTCTATTGCTAAATCCAACTAGAATCATTTATAGGGCCCCGGCCACCTTAAATCCAGCTACTTTACTGCCTGAACCTGAACTGGATGCTCCCCTTCATGACTGCACCGAGATCTTAATACAGACACAAGGAATACGTGCTGATCTGCAGGACCAGCCTCTGCCGGCTGCAGACTGTACCAGGTATACAGATGGGAGCAGTTTCATCAGAAATGGACTGAGGTATGCGGGCGCAGCGGTTGTAACAGAAACTGAGGTTATCTGGGCCGAGCCCCTACCCCCAGGGACATCAGCTCAACGTGCTGAGCTAACCGCATTAGCCAAGGTGTTAACCCTGGGCAAAGATAAAAAGCTGAATGTTTACACCGACAGCCGATGCGCATATCCATGGGGCAATTTATAAAGAAAGGGGCTTGCTGATGGCGGAAGGGAGGGCAATCAAAAATAAGGAAGAAGTCCTGGCCCTATTGGCAGCTATATGGTTACCAAAAAAACTGGCTATTATACACTGCCCAGGACATCAAAAGACTAATAATCCAGTCACGAAGGGCAACCACTTCGCTGACCAGATAGCCAGGGAGATTGCCCTCCAGTTAGAGGTTGTAACGACCACCACACTCGCGCTCCCAGATCCAGGAAATCCTAGTCTGCCTAAAGACCCTGAGTACACTCTTGAAGACTTGGACTGGATAGCTGGGATGCTCACGTCTCACTGTGTACAGGGGTGGTGGCAGACTGCCAATTGTAAAGTCATCCTGCCTGAGAAACTTGGAAACCAATTTTTGTCAAAAATACATCGGGCCACCCATATGGGCACCAGGAAGATGCAGGACCTCCTGAGACAGGCCGAGATCAGAATCAAGGATGCTCCTTCTAAGGCTGAACAAATTGTGGCTAATTGCAAAGCCTGTCGATTAACAAATGCAACGTGGAGCCCATTCGACCCCGGATCCAGACAGGCTGGGACCTTAGTGGGAAGTGGATTTCACTGAGGTAAAACCCAGGCAATATGGATATAAATACCTTTTAGTCTTTGTAGACACCTTTTCAGGGTGGGTGGAAGCCTTTCCCACCAAGCAAGAAACGGCCCAGATGGTTGCTAAGAAGCTGCTGGAAGATATCCTGCCAAGGTATGGCTTCCCCACGTTGCGAGGGTCAGACAGAAGACCGGCATTCATATCTAAGGTAACTCAAGGGTTAGCTACTGCACTTGGGGCAGATTGGAAATTACATTGTGCATACAGGCCCCAGAGTTCAGGACAGGTAGAAAGAATGAATAGAACCCTAAAGGAGACCTTGACTAAATTGACAGGGGAGACTGGCGGGGACTGGGTGGCTCTCCTTCCCTATGTGTTGTTCAGGGTCCGAAATACCCCCTATAAGCTTGGCTTAAGTCCTTTTGAAATTGTATTCAGAAGCCCCCCCACCCATTGTGCCCAGCCTTCAGTCTAAGTTGATAAGTGATCTAGATGCTGATGATACTGACCTTATTCATTCTCTTCAGTCTTTGCAATAAGTCCATAAGGACATCTGGACCAGGTTGAAAGCCTTGTATGAGACAAACCTCTCCCTGAAACCCCACTGATACCAACCAGGAGACTGGGTGTTCATCAAAAGACACCGGGGGGAGAATCTTGAGCCCCGCTGGAAAGGACCACATATCAAGGTAGACGGCATTTCTACCTGGATCCATCACTCCCACACGCACCCAGCTGACTGCTCCATACTTCAAGAAGAATTTCTCTCACCAAGATGAATTGTCTCAAGGAACCCAGACAACCCATTGAAAGTGCGCCTACAAAAGACTTAATGCTGTTGTTTATAACTATTGCGGGGTCCTGCCCTCATGATTATATGGAAAGCCTTGGGCGTTGGTGGGGAGGGAAGGGAGGCCTTGCGTTCACATACAAGACTTTCGTCCACTCCTCCTGCTACGACACCCATAGCCTCCAGGAATGTACCTATGAAGGGAAACAATATTGGACGATGATGAGGAAACTGATGATCCCAACAATGCTCAAGATTGAGCCCCACTATTTACTAGAAAAGGGGGGATGTGAGACCTAAGTGTGATGTCTCACCCCACCTGTTGCCATTTTCCTTTTAAAAAGCCTTGTACCATGCAGCTCAGGACCGCTGCCCTCACTCCGCTGTGTCGGTGTGTGTGTTGCGGTCTAGACCCGGGTCTGCAATAAACTTCCTCATGCACTTGCATCGGTGTAAGGCCTCCTGGTGATTTGTGGTGATTAGGATCTGGGCATAACACTGGTCACATCTGCAATCAAAAGTGTTCTGACTACTGGCTGCTGTAACTGAGGCATAAGTGAAGGGCCCTGTGGGGTGTCAGTAGAGGGAGGGAGAGGTCCCTGCAGTGGGTATTTGTGGAGGGCTACCCTGTACCAGGCATTCTTCTAGACAGAGAGCCCCTGCATCCAAGGAACATAAACGTGGCAGAAAATATGAAAGCACTTAAAGGTTGCTACAAATGCCTTGAGGGAAATAAATGAAATGATTGGGTACATATCACCTAGAAGCCAAGAGAAGTGGCAGCGGTCAGGGATGGCCTTTCTGAGGACAATGATATGTGGTCAGTTCTGCTGGGAAACAGGGGGAAAGCTGCCCAGCAGGGAGAACTGCAATTCATCTGGCCCTGTAGCAGAAAATAGGGGCGCTGGAGGGGCAGAAAAGATGCCAGTGTGGCTGGAGCCCAGTGAGAGAGGGGATGGAGGGAACAAAGGACAGTGCAGTGGTGGGAAGGAGCCAGGATGGAGTTTCGTTTTCACTCAAAGAGCTCTGAGGAGCCAGAAAGAGAGAACTGAATCAAGGGAGTGCCACGATTTAACTTTATTCAGTAATTTCTGTCTGACTGCTCTCTGTGGAAAACACCATAAGTGGGCAGGGCACAAAGCAAAGCAGGGAGACCAATTTGAACCCTCTTGCAGTAGCCCACTTGGGAGATGGCAGTGGCTTGGTCCAGAAAGGCAACATGAATTTAGAGAATAGTCCATGGGTTCTCATGATAGTTTGGAACGAGAACAGACATCACTTGCTGGTGGATTGAAGGCAGTTGGTGAACAAACTTAAGACATGAACGATTACTATGAGTATTTTCTTGCAAGTCTTGGTAATGAAGGTGTTATGTATAGTCACAGAGAATACAGGGAGTGGATGTGATAGGTTTGGAGAAGGAAGAAAGACAATTTGGCATGTGTGTCAAGAGTTCCTATTTGCACTTGTTAAGTGTCTGAGGTTTGGAGAAGTCCATTTTCCACGTAGGCTGCAAAAGCAGAATTATCAAGACAACAGGTCACAGATAGTGTTTAAAGCCACAAGACTAGGAAGAATCACCTCGAGTGGGTACTATTAGGAGAGGAATGTGCAGGGCTATTCCCCGAGACACGCCAACATGTGGAAGTTGGGTTGAGGATGACAAGCCAGCAGAATATACTGAGAAGGACTGAACGGTAAATGGGCCGGCCCTAAACCTGACTTCTCTCCAAGGTCGTGCATGGTCCAGCCTCAGTGCCCTCAGTCAGGTCCTGCTTTCAGTGTTCCAGGCCGTATATGCATGGGAGTTGGTTTAAAGCGGGACAATAAGAACTTTGGGTGCTAGGGTGTAGACTTCTCTTCCTGTTCACTGCAAGGTGGGGCAAACTAGGATACAGAGTAAGCACTCATCAACTGGAGGATGACTGAAAATATTGTGGTATAGCCATTCTATGGATTCTCAGGCAATCATTAACAAGAACTTCCCTGGTGGCTCAGATGGTAAAGCATCTGCCGACAACGCAGCGGACCCAGGTTCAGTCTCTGGGTAGGGAAGATCTCCTGGAGAAGGAAATGGCAACCCACTCCAGTATTCTTCCCTGGAAAATCCCACTGACGGTGGAACCTCGTAGGCTACAGTCCATGGGATCACAAAGAGTCGGACCTGACTGGGCGACTTCACTTTCACTCTCTTTTCAAAATATGTAGGAAAGCAAACTGCAGAGAGGGGACAGTATATGGTCCCATTTGTGTGTTGGGCATCGGGGCATGGGAGAGAAGATAAGAGGTTGTGATCTCACACTTATTTGTATGCTCATCTGACAACTCCACCTGGAGGTTTCATAGGCCTTAAGGTTTCATCCTTAAATGGCAAAAATGGAACTCCTGAGTTTCTTTTATCTCTTGTCCTCAGCTCTCCCTAACTTGGCTTCTCACACAGAAGCCTTCTCCTTCTCGATGAATAACACCACCATCCACTCGGAGTTTCAAGTGAAATAAAAATGGACAGGACCCTTATTTCTTTTCTCTCCCACACCCATATCGTCCTCTGGTCACTATCTCATCCTTCAGCCTTTCCTATCACCTCTACCACTCAAACACCACTTGAACCTCTCCAACTTCAGTGGAGTCCACCATTGTGCCTCTCGTGGGGTCTGCCAACTTTCTAACTGGTCCCCCACTTGCAGCAAACTTCCATCTCCATCCAGTAGCCAGAATGATCTTTCTGAAAAACAAATGGTGCCTTTTGCCTCCCCCACTCAAAACCCCAGGGCTGCACGACGCTGGAGTGGTGAGGAGATACCCCATGTCCCAGGTCAGTGGCAGTGGCTGTGAGGAGATACCACATGTCCAAGGCAAGGAGAAGCGGCTGTGCTTTGCTGGAGGAGCTGTGAAGAGATACTCCACATCCAAGGTAAGAGAATCCCCAGTAAGATGGTAGGCACGGAGAGAGGGCATCAGAGGGCAGACAAACTGAAACCACAATCACAGAAAATTAACCAATCTAATCACATGGACCACAGCCTTGTCTAACTCAGTGAAACTAAGCCATGCCATGTAGGGCCACCCAAGATGGACGGGTCATGGTGGAGAGTTCTGACAAAATGTGGCCCACTGAAGAAGGGAATGGCAAACTACTTCATTGTTCTTGCCTTGAGAAACCCATGAACTGTATGAAAAGGCAAAAAGATAGAACACTGAAAGATGAACTCCTCACTGGAGATCAGTGGAGAAACAACTCCAGAAAGAATGAAGAGACGGAGCTAAAGCAAAAACAACACCCAGTTGTGGATGTGACTGGTGATAGAAGCAAGGTCTGATGCTGTAAAGAGCAATATCGCATAGGAACCTGGAATGTTAGTTCCATGAATCAAGGCAAATTGGAAGTGGTCAAACAGGAGATGGCAAGAGTGAACATCGACATTTTAGAAATCAGTGAACTGAGATGGACTGGAATGGGTGAATTTAACTCAGATGAGCATTATATCTACTACTGTGGGCAGGAATCCCTTAGAAGAAATGGAGTAGCTGTCATGGTCAACAAAAGAGTCCAAAATGCAGTACTTGGATGCAATCTCAAAATGATCTCTGTTCATTGCCAAGGCAAACCATTCAATATCACAGTAATCCAAGTCTATGCCCTGACCAGTAACGCTGAAGAACCTGAAGTTGAAGGGTTCTATGAAGACCTACAAGATCTTCTAGAACTAACACCCCCAAAAGATGTCCTTTTCATTATAGGGAACTGGGATACAAAAGTAGGATGTCAAGAAACACCTGGAGTAACAGGCAAATTTGGCCTTGGAGTACAGAATGAAGGAGGGCAAAGGTTAATAGAATTTTGCCAAGAGAAAGCACTGGTCATAGCAAACACCATTTTCCAACAACACAAGAGAAGACTCTAGACATTGACATCACCAAATGACCATCATTGAAATCAGACTGATTATACTCTTTGCAGCCAAAGATGGAGAAGCTCTATACAGTCAGCAAAAACAAGGCTGGGAGCTGACTGTGGCTCAGATCATGAACTCCTTATTGCCAAATTTAGACTTAAAGTGAAGAAAGTCCGGAAAACCACAGGACCAGGTATAACCTAAGTCAAATCCCTTACAATTATACAGTGCAAGGGAGAAATAGGTTTAAGGGATTAGATCTGATAGACAGAGTGACTGATGAAGTATGAACGGAGGTTCGGAGGTTCATAACATTGTAGAGGAGACAGAAATCAAGACCATCTCCATGAAAAAGAAATGCAAAAAAGCAAAATGGCTGTCTGAGGGGGCCTTACAAATAGCTGTGAAAAGAAAAGAAGCGAAAAGCAAAGGAGAAAAGGAATGATATACTCATTTGAATGCAAAGTTCCAAAAAATAGCAAGGAGAGATAAGAAAGCCTTCCTCAGTGATCTATGCAAAGAAATAGAGGAAAACAAGAGAATGGGAAAGACTAGAGATTTCTTCAAGAAAATTAGAGATGCCAAGGGAATATTTCATGCAAAGATGGGCTTAGTAAAAGACAGAAATGGTATGGACCTAACAGAAACAGAAGAAATTAAGAAAAGGGGACAAGAATACACTGAGTTCAGTTCAGTTCAACTGCTCAGTCGTGTCCAACTATTTGCAAACTCATGAACTACAGCACATCAGGCCTCCCTGTCCAGCACCAACTCCTGGAGTTTACCCAAACTCATGTCCATTGAGTCGGTGATGCCATCCAACCATCTCATCCTCTGTTGTCCCATTCTCCTCCTGCCTTCAATCTTTCCCAGCATTAGGGTCTTCTCCAGTGAGTCAGCTCTTCACATCAGGTGGCCAAAGTATTGGAGTTTCAGCTTCAGCATCAGTCCTTCCAGTGAACACCCAGGACTGATCTCCGTTAGGATGGACAAGTTGGATCTCCTTGCAGTCCATGGGACTCTCAAGAGACTTCTCCAACAGCACGTTCAAAAGCATCAATTCTTTGGCGCTCAGCTTTCTTTATAGTCCAACTCTCACATCCATATGTGACCACTGGAAAAACCATAGCCTTGACTAGATGGATCTTTGTTGACAAAGTAAAGTCTCTACTTTATAATATGCTGCCTATGTTAGTCAGAACTTTCCTTCCAAGAAGTAAGCCTCTTTTAATTTCGTGGCTGCAATCATCATCTGCAGTGATTTTGGAGCCCCCCAAAATAAAGTCAGCCGCTGTTTCCACTGTTTCCCCATCTATTTGCCATGAAGTTATGGGACTGGATGCCATGATCTTAGATTTGTGAATGTTGAGTTTTAAGCCAACTTTTTCACTCTCCTCTTTCACTTTCATCAAGAGGCTCTTTAGCTCTTCTTCACTTTCTGCACACTAAAGAACTGTACACAAAAGATCTTCATGACCAGGATAATCACGATGGTGTGGTCACTCACCGAGAGCCAGACATCCTGGAATATGAAGTCAAGTGGGCCTTAGGAAGCATCATGACGAATGAAGCTAGTGGAGCTGATGGAATTCCAGTTGAGTTATCTCAAATCTTAAAAGACGATACTCTGAAAGTGCTGCTCTCAGTATGCCAGAAAATTTGGAAAAGTCAGCAGTGGCCACAGGACTGGAAAATGTAAGTTTTCATTCCAATCCCAAAGAAAGGCAGTACCAAGGAATGCTCAAACTACCTCACAACTGCACTCATCTCACAAGCTAGTAAAGTAATGCTCAAAATTCTCTAAGCCAGGCTTCAACAATATGTGAACCATGAACTTCCAGATGTCCAAGCTGGTTTTAGAAAAGTCAGAGGAACCAGAGATCAAATGGCCAACATCCGATGCATCATCAAAAATGCAAGAGAGTTCCAGAAAAACATCTATTTCTGCTTTATTGACTATGCTAAGCCTTTGAATGTGGGGATCACAATAAACTGTGGAAAATTCTGAAAGAGATGGGAGTACCAGACCACCTGACCTGCCTCTTGAGAAATCTGCATGCAAGTCAGGAAGCAACAGTTAGAACTGGCCATGGAACAACAGACTGGTTCCAAATAGGAAAAGGAGTACCTCAAGGCTGTATATTGTCTGCCGGGAGCCGTCAGGATGCTCCCTTGCTCGGATGACAAGGTCACGAGACTAAGAAAGTATTTGCAAAGCTGACTTTCTTTATCGGGGCATCTTGGGCAAGCCCCACCCTTGTATTTTTCTTGGAAGTTCTGTCCATGTTCGGAACATTGGCTCATTTCAGTAGGTCAGTCACAGTTGGAAAGAATTTGTCCTGAGATAATCCCCCCAGAGCTTATGGACCAGAGGATCTGGGAAGGTGGATCACCTTCCCCGGGGGCTATGGAGGAATGAAAGGAATATTTAAATGGATTACTACTCCTTACTGGGGAGTTTACCAAGAGTTCTCTGGAGGTCATGGCGAGACCACCACCAGAAAGGCTCGTACTTGGGTCACCTTTCCACCTCCCATTCCCCTGACCACTCCACAGAGGAGGCTCGCTTCCTTGAAGAAATCAGGCTCGATTGAGACTTAGGAATGCTCATAACTGTGGCCAGCATAGTTGGAGGTATTGATTGCTTTAAGATATGTAGACATAGGAATTCATTTTAGTAGTTGTAAGGTTAATAGGACTTCATTGTTAAAGCAGTGCTGCTAAACTGTCTCTTTGTCCTCTTTTCTCTTTCCTTGTAAGAACCAAAATAGGTTAATAGAATAAAAGTTTCAAGCTTAAGCCCTTCTTTCTAGCTTACATTCAAATGGTAAACATACTATTGTTAAGTCTAATTATGCAGAAATCCGACCTTTTGCAAGGAAAATGAGCTTAATGTTAAAGTTGTTGATGGTAGGCAAAAAACAAAAGATTGTATAAAATATTTGTGATGTAATGGGGATGTTCTTTGGCTATAAAACTGTAAGCTAACAAAAATAAAGTGAGAGACTTCTCCACCGCCTTTTGGAGAGACTTCTCCATCACCTCACAAAACTAACAGCAATAGAGAGAGACTGCTCCATCACCACACATCGACTCAGCTCAGTTCTTCTTCCGCCGACGCCACCCATCCCTCAAGACCCCCGGACCCTGCCGAGGCTGGACCCCGGCAATTGTCACCCTGCTTATTTAACTTATATAAAAAGTACATCATTAGAAACACTGGGCTGGAGGAAGCACAAGCTAGAATCAAGATTGCTGGGAGAAATATCAACAATCACAGATATGCAGATGACACCACCCTTATGGCAGAAAGTGAAGAGGAACTAAAAAGCCTCTTGCT
>ML660663.1:1003779-1071261 GCA_007570785.1 Antilocapra americana | reverse complement strand
TTCAAGAAATGGGTCCATTTCATCTAAACCATCAGATTTATTGGCATAAAGTTATTTGCAATGTTTCCTTATTATCATTTTAATACCTACAGGTTCTGTCATGATGCCATTTGCTTCATTGTGAGGTTGACAATTTGTGTCTTCTCACTCTTTTCCCTGAACTGTTAACCTGAAGGCTTATCAGGTACATTGATCTTCTCTCCAAGGGAATAGCTTTGTTTTGATTCATTTTCCCTCTTGTTTTCCTGTTTCTGTTTTACTGATGTCTGCTCCTTAAGTGATCCTTATTATTTCCTTTCTTCTTTACTTTGGCTTGTATTTGGCCTTACTTTGTCTTGTATTCTCCCTCCTTTCTTAAAATGGCAGCTGCAGTCACTGATTTGAGACATTTCTTCTTTTCTTTATATATCAAGAGTGTTTCTTGTAGACAATGTATGGTTGGGTTTTGTCTTTTAGACCACCCTGACAATTTGTCTTTGAATTTGTATATTTAGGCCTTTCACATTTAAAGTCATTGTTGATGTAGTTGAATTAATGTCTGCCTATATCTGTAATTGTTTTCTATTCATTACATTTGTTCTTTCTTTTTTCTTTCCCTCTTTCTCTGCCTTCTCTGGGTTCAATAGAGCATTATATATGATTCCATTTTATCTTCTCCCTGAGCAAATTGATTATGATTTTAGACAAATTTAAGTGGTTACTCTAGAGTCTGCACTATATATTTATAGCTACTCAAAGTTCATATTCAAATAACATTATACCACCTCAAGTGTAGTACAGGCACCTTAAAACATAGTCTCTTCTCCATTCCTCCCTCCTGTTTCTAATGGCAATTCATTTCACTGCCATTCATTTCACTTATCTGTGTGGTATAGTTATTGAATACATTGTTACCATTATTGCTTTAGTTTTCTTTCTCTCTGAGGAACTTCTTTTATGATGTTCCCTCAGTTTGGCTTTGTCTGAGAAAGTCTTTACTTTGCCTTCACCCTCAAAGGGTAATCTCATTGAATGTAGATTGTTTGCTTGATTGATTTTTTTCTTTCAACATTTTAACTGTTTCACTCCACCCTCTTATTGTGTGTGTGGTTCTTGATAAGAAACCCAATGTGACTCTTATCACTGTTCCTCTATACTTATGGCACTTCCCTGCTTCCAATGGTTTCTTTCAAGATTTCATCTATTGTCTGTTTTCCTTCAGCTTGAATATGATATTCTAGTTTTTTGGTATTTATACTGCTTGGTGTTTTCTGAGCTTCTTAGATCCATGTTTTGGTGTCTGTCATTAAATTTAGAGATATAGTGTGGGTGTGGGGACGTGAGCAGGAACCAGCATCCTGAGTTGATGGACTTTAGAGCTGAGAGATTAAACCCTGAGATGGAAAATCACTCTTTGCAAACAGCTGCTCTTGGGTTTTGGATGAGCCAGAGTAGGCTCCATCTGTGGCAGATCTCGGAGCTGTCCTGGACTCCTGTGTAGCCACAGTGCCTTATATTCATCCCCTTTAAGGAGTGATGGAGGAGTGGGTAAGTGTCACATTCACTGGAGCTGATTCCCAGGAGTCACTGAGCAGACAATCTCCTCTGTAGCATGAGAGAGTCAGAGCTCATTGTTATTAATATAAAGGCACTGACATGATTACTGTTAGGTTTCATAAAAGCAAAGACTTAATACATCAGAATGTACAAGTATTTACATAGAGGTAAATCTGTTTGTAGAGGTGAAAGACAAAGCTGAGTTAATTTGGAGTCAAGCTCAGAAGAGCCTTCAACCAACTGAATCTTGTTGACACAGATTTTTTGAGCAGGGGAAAGATCTGATTAAAACACAACCTTACCAAAATTACAAGGGCCAGAGCTACCTTGTTTCTTTAAAGGATCAGTATTCTCCATGCTTTATATTGTCCTGGTGAGGATAATGATGATAATAATTTGCCTAAAATTACTTGGTTTTAGAGGCTGATATGCCTTTTTCAGTTCCCTGCCTGTTGGCCTTGGGATGTCTGTTTTGTGCCTCTGAACACAGACACCATGGATTACTGGCATCAGTTCTCTCAGAGCCTACTCTAGGATGTGTAGGGTCCAGAGAACATTCCACTGTAACTTCTCACTTACCTTGTTTCTTCTACTGATTTCAAGAAAAGCCTGGGAGTGGGAAAAAAAATATAATATGGGACTGTGCAATCTGAGGGAAATGGAAGAAGCATTTTTGAAGGGCTCTGTCTTAATCTGAGTGAGGATAGTTGGAGGCAGATTATATGTACATCAATCTAAGGTCTACCTTTAGGATCCCAAGCTATCTCCTCCCTATTCGAAGCTCAGGTTTATTGTCAGGTATGAAGGGTGTATATGTTTGGGTAGGAAGAAATATGTTTTCTTCGTCCTTACATTGAATTGCCTCCTTCAAAAGGCATAACAAGTATCTGAAAAATCACTATCTATAGACCATAGTCCTAACAGGTATTTATGAACAAGAAATACTGTCTTATGTCTAGGACTCAGTATGTGGGTACAAGTCTATGGGTATATAGTAAACATCTCCCAATCTCCAAAAGCCAACACTAACCCAATAAAATTAATATCTTTCTGAGGAGATATAAGAAAGATACTGATGTGAAAAAACAACAAGCATTTCTAGATTTATTTTTGTCTTAATGAGAAAGGAATGAGAGAAGGCAAGGGAAAGGGGCAGCAGGGATAATGGTTCAGCGTTTTGTAGAAGTGGATTCTACAGAGTGTGTTCTTCCCTGGGCAGGCTGAGATTATTAGAGCTTCCCTCCCTGCAAAACTAAAGGCCATACTCTGGAGGTTCCAGGAGGATTTAATTCTTTGTACATTAAGGAATGCTATTAATGTGGTTTGATAGATGCCTCTATGAGATCCACTCAGGCATTCTGTGTCTGAAAAACCCACAATTTGTTCATGGGCCTGCTGATTTTTGGTGTTGCGACATCTTATAGGGCCTTCATATTTAGTTGGGTTGAAAGGGACAAATATATTCCAATCCCTGGGATAGACTTGCCTGCTGATATGGAAAAAAAACACTCATCATATGAAAATGAATAATCTGCAGTCAGAGACGAAGGTGCCTGTTGGAGGGGTTGTCTTGTGGTGGTGTGGGTGTGCTTGGGAGTTGACTCTATGCATGTGGGGCTAAGAGTGTTTCTTTGAATTGTGAGATATTTTTCACGTATACCTCCACCATCCCCTTCCAGATAACCACGGTGAAATTCTTCTCAGATATGAAGACTCCGTGTGGTGTTGAAAGAAGAGAGATATTATTCCTTTCTCATTCCTGACTTACTCCTTTCCCCATCAGGGTCAGAGCCCTCTGCTGTGGAAAATTCACTTTAAAAAATGTATTCATTATTTATTGAAAGATAATTGCTTTACAGAATTTTATTGTTTTCTGTCAAACCTGAACATGAATGAGCCATAAGTACACATATATCCCCTCCCTTTTGAACCTCCCTCCCATCTTCTTCCCCATCCCATCCCTCTATATTGCTAAAGAGCTCCTGTTTGAGTTTCCTAAACCATACAACAAATTCCCCTTGGTTATCTATTTTACATATGGTAATATAAGTTTCCATGTTACTCTTTCCATACATCTCACTCTCTCCTCCACTCTCCCCAACTCCATAATTCTATTCCCTATGTCTGTTTCTCCATTCAGTTCAGTTCAGTCATGCAGTCGTGTCTGACTCTTTGCGACCCGATGGACTGCAGCATGCCAGGCCTCCCTGTCGATCACCAACTCCCGGAGTTAACTCAAACTCATGCCCATTGAGTCAACAATGCCATCCAACCATCTCATCCTCTGTCGTTCCCTTCTCCTCCTGCCTTCAATCTTTTCCAGCATCAGGATCTTTTCCAATGAGTCAGCTCTTCGCATCAGGTGGCCAAAGTATTGGAGTTTCAGTTTCTACATCAGTCCTTCCAATGAACACTCAGGACTGATCTTCTTTAGGATGGACTGACTGGATCTTGTTGCTGTCCAAAGGACTCTCAAGAGTCTTCTCCAACACCACAGTTCAAAAGCATCAATTCTTCGGCACTCAGCTTTCTTTATAGTCCAAGTCTCACATCCATACATGACTACTGGAGAAACCATAGCCTTGACTAGATGGAACTTTGTTGACAAAGTAATGTCTCTACTTTTTAGTATGCTGTCTAGATTGGCCAGAACTTTTCTTCCCAGGAGTAAGTGTCTTTTAATTTCATGGCTGCAGTTATTATGTGCAGTGATTTCGGAGCCCCCCAAAATAAACTCATCCACTGTTGTAATATTCTTTGTTAAAGTCTATTTTGAGGAAGCGGTCTCAAGATGGCAGAGGAATAGGATGGGGAGACCACTTTCCCCCCTACAAATTCATCAAATAATCATTTGAATGTTGAGCAACTTCCACAAAACAACTTCTGAACGCTGGCAGAGGACACCAGATATGCAGAAAGGCAACCCAAACTCTTCTAAAGGAGGTAGGACAAAATATAAAATGAAAATAGAGGGGAAAGATTTAGGAATGGAGACCCATCCTAGGAAGGGAGTTGTGAAGGAGGAGAAGTTTCCATACAATAGGAACCCTCTCGCAGGCATGTCTGTGGGGAGCTTTGGAATCTCAGAGGGCAACCTAACCAGTGGGAACAAAACCCCACAGAATACATGCCTAACCACAGCCACCAGTGGAGAAGTGGCTCAGATGCTTGTGTCCACCACCAGTGAGTGGGGGCTGGGCGGGGGGGCCAGGGCTGCATCGTTTGTCCTAAGGATAAGGACCGGGTTTGAATGCCCTGAGGACAATCTGAGGGGAGGGAGCTAATGTGACATAGAAACCCAAACCATGGGATCACCAGAGAGATGAAAAAAAGTACCTTTCCTGTGAAAGACTCTAATGCCACATGGTGACCCCTGGCGTGCTCACAGAACAAAGGATTGTGCTCTAGCAAATACCAAAGAAGAGCAAACCATTTAGGGCCCTCTCTTCCCTCAGGCAGAGAGGCAGGTGTGTGACAGCCAGAGCTAGAGGCAAGGGGATGCTGCAATCTCAGCCTCATAGACTGCATCTTCCACCAAACTGTGAGCAGGTTGCCAGGTACTAACTACATCTTCCTGGGATCATGGGTGGTAAAAATCTGTCAGGAGTGCCACAGCCTAATATCAGCACCCCAGAGGAGACACACAGCACACCTGGGACTATGTCCTCTGGGTGCAATGGGGAAACCAAGTATCCAGGACCAGGGAGGTATATAAGACACATGGCCCACCTGGTACAGTACACTCACCAAGCATCCAGTTGGCTGAGCTGCTTGGACCTGGAAGGGCATAAAACTACAGCCCATCTGGGTCTGTGCCCTTGCAGAGCACCCAAGAACCTGAGTGGCTTAGACCTGGAAAGTACATGAAACACAGGGTCCACTTGGGACAGTGCCCTTGCAGAGCACCTTGGAGCCTGAACAGTGTTGACCCAGGGAATTACACACCACCTTGGGCTGTAGAAAACCCAGTTTGGTCCATTCACTGCAAGCACTCCCCACACATGCCAGTGGTATTTGTTTGCAGCAACCCTCTCCCCACAGCACAGTGAAGGAAACTATAAGCAAGCTGAAAAGTCAACCTTCAGAACAGGAGAAAATAATAGCAAATGAAACAACTGACAAAGAATTAATCTTCAGAATATACGAGAAATTCATGCAGCTCAATAACAGAAAAATTAATGACCCAATCAAAAAGTGGGCCAAAGAACTAAACAGACATTTCTCCAAAGAAGACTTACAGATGTCTAATTAACATGTGAAAAAAATGCCCATCATTACTCAGTATTACAGAAATTCAAATCAAAACCACAATGAACTATCATCTCTGCATGTCAGAATGGTGGCCACCAAAAAGTCTACAAACAACAAATGCTGGAGAAGGTGTGGAGAAAAGGGAACACTCTTACACTGTTGGTGGGAATGCAAACTGGTACCGCCTCTATGGAGAACAGAGTGGACACTCCTGAAAAATCTGGAAGTAGAAATGACATATGACCCAGCAATCCCACTGCTCAGCATACACACTGATGGAACCAGAATTGAAAGAGAGATATGTACCCAATATTCATTGCAGCACTGTTTATAATAGGTAGGACATGGAAGCAACCAAGATATTGGCTTACGAATGGATAAGGAAGTCATGGTAAATATACACAATGGAATACTACACAGCTATATAAAAAAACACATTTGAGTCATTTCTAATGAAGCAGAAGATAGAACTGGAAAGACAAGAGACCTCTTCAAGAAAATTAGAGATACCAAGGGAGCATTTCATGCAAAGATAGGCTCAATAATGGACAGAAATGGTATGGATCTAACAGGAGCAGAAGATATTAAAAAGAGGTGGCAAGAATACACAGAAGAACTGTACAAAAAGATGTTCATGACCCAGATAATGATGATGGTGTGATCACTCACCAAGAGCCAGATATCTTGGAAGGTGATGTCAAGTGGGCCTTAGAAAGCATCACTACAGACAAAGCTAGTAGAGGTGATGGGATTCCAGTTGAGCTATTTCAAATTCTGAAAGATGATGCTGTGAAAGTGCTATACTCAATACGCCACCAAATTTGGAAGACTCAGCAATGGCCACAGGACTGGAAAAGATCAGTTTTCATTGGAATCCCAAAGAAAGGCAATGCCAAAGAATGCTCAAAATTACTGCACAATTGCACTCATCTCACACACTAGTAAAATGATGCTCAAAATTCTCCAAGCCAGGCTTCAGCAATACGTGAACCGTGAAATTCCAGATGTTCAAGCTGGTTTTAGAAAAGGCAGAGGAACCAGAGATGAAATGGCCAACATCCAATGGATCATCAAAAAAGCAAGAGAGTTCCAGAAAAACATCTGTTTCTGCTTTATTGACTATGCCAAAGCCTTTGACTGTGTGGATCACAATAAACTATGGAAAATTCTGAAAGAGATAGGAATATTAGACCCTCTGACCTGTCTCTTGAGAAATCTGTATGCAGGTCAGGAAGCAACAGTTAGAACTGGACATGGAACAACAGACTGTATATTGTCACCTGCTTATTTAACATATATGCAGAGAACATCATGAGAAATGCTGGGCACGAAGAAGCACAAGCTGGAATCAAGATTGCCAGGAGAAATATCAATAACCTCAGATATGCAGACAACACCACCCGTATGGCAGAAAGTGAAGAGGAACTAAAAAGCCTCTTGATGAAAGTGAAAGAGGAGAGTGAGAAAGTTGGCTTAAGGCTCAACATTCAGAAAACTAAGATCATGGCATCTGGTCCCATCACTTCATGGCAAATAGATGGGGAAACAGTGGAAACGGTATCAGACTTTAATTTTCTGGGCTCCAAAACCATTGCAGATGGCGACTGCAGCCATGAAATTAAAAGATGCTTACTCCTTGGAAGGAAGGTTTTGACCTACCTAGACAGCATATTGAAAAGCAGAGACATTACTTTTCCAACAAAGGTCCATCTAGTCAAGGCTATGGTTTTTCCAGTAGCCATGTATGGATGTGAGAGTTGGATGGTGAAGAAAGCTGAGCACCAAATAATTGATGCTTCTGAACTGTGGTGTTGGAGAAGACTCTTGAGAGTCCCTTGGACTGCAAGGAGATCCAACCAGTCCATCCTACAGGGATCAGTCCTGGGTGTTCATTGGAAGGACTGATGTTGAAGCTGAAGCTACAGTACTTTGGCCACCTCATGTGAAGAGTTGACTCATTGGAAAAGACCCTAATGCTCGGAAGGATTGGGGGCAAGAGAAGGGGGAGACAGAGGATGAGATGGCTGGATGGCATCGTCGACTCAATGGACATGGGTTTGAGTGGATTCTGGGTTGTTGATGGACTGGAGGCCTGGTGTGCTGCTATTCATGGCCTTTCAGAGAGTCGGACATGACTGAGTGACTGAACTGAACTGAAGGAACGCAGAGGGGGAAAAAATGTTTGTCCTTTTCTCCTCCTTGAGCACTATAGACCCCTCTCTCCTTGGGGACCCCTAGACTTCTTATCAACCTGCCTAGGAAATGACTCTCTCAATATTAAAAAGAGATGGCAAGAATACACAGAAGAACTGTACAAAAAAGATCTTCATGACACACATAAGCATGATGGTGTGATCACTCACCTAATGCCAGACATCCTGGAGTGCAGTGTCAAATGGGCCTTAGGATGCATCGCTTTTAACAAAGCTAGTGGAGGTGATGAAATTCCAGCTGTTGATGCTGTGAAAGTGCTGCAGTCAATATTCCAGCAAATTTGTAAAATTCAAAAATGGCCACAGGACTGGAAAAGGTCGGCTTTTGTTCCAATCACAAAGAAGGGCAATGCCAAAGAGTGTTCAAACTAGTGCATAGTTGCACTCATTTCACATGCAAGCCATCAACAGTATGTGAACAGAGAACTTCCAGATGTTCAAACTGGACATAGAAAAGGCAGAGGAACTAGAGATCAAATTGCCAACATCTGTTGGATCATTGAAAAAGCAAGAGAATTCCAGAAAAACCTCTACTTCTGCTTCATTGGCTATGTGGCTTACAACAAACTAGAAAATTCTTCAAGAGATGGGAATACCAGACCACCTGACCTGCCTCTTGAGAAATTTGTATGCATGTCGAGAACCAACAGGTAGAACTGGAGATGAAACAATGGACTGATTCAAAATTGGGAAAGGAGTATGACAATGTGTATTGTCACCCTACTTATTTACCTTATATTCAGAGTACATCATGCAAAATGCCTGACTCAATAAAGCACAAGCTGGAATCAAGATTGCAGGGAGAAGTATCAAGAACCTCAGATATGCTGATGACACCATGCTTATGGCAAAAAGTGAAGAGGAACTAAAGGGCCTCTTGATGAAGGTGAAAGAGGAGAGTGAAAAAGCTGGCTTACAACTCAACATTAAAAAAAAAACTAAGATCATGGCATCTGGTCCCATCACTTCATGGCAAATTGATGGGGAAACAATGGAAACAGTAAGAGACTTTATTTTCTTGGGCTTCAAAACCACTGCAGTTGGTGACAGCTGACATGAAATTAAATGATGTTTGCTCCTTGGAAGAAAAGCTATGACAAACCTAAACAGAATACTAAAAAGCAAAGACATTACTTTACTTTACTGACGAACATCTGTATATCAAAGCTATGGTTTTTCCTGTAGTCATGTATGGATGTGAAAGTTGGAACACTCTGTCATGTATGGATGTGAGAGCTGAGCACCGAAGAATTGATGCTTTTGAACCTTGGTATTGGTGAAGACTCTTGAGAGTCCCTTGGACTGTAAGGAGATCAAACAAGTCAATCCTAAAGGAAATCAGTCCTGAATATTCATTGGAAGGACTGATGCTGAAGCTGAAGCTCCAATACTTTGGCCATGTGATGCAAAAAACAGACTCATTGGGAAAGACATTGATGCTGAGAAAGATTGAAGGTAGGAGGAAAAGGGGAGGAGAAAAGATGATATGGTTGGATGGCATCTCCAACTCAATGGACATAAATTTGATTAAGCTCCAGGAGTTGGTAATGGACAGGGAAGGCCGTTGTGCTGCCATCCTTTGGATCACAAAGAGTCAAACACAACTGAGCAACTGAACTGAAGTGAACTGAATTAAAAAAGACATGTGCACCTTAATATTCATAATGGCACTATTTACAATATCCAAGAAATGGTAGTAACCCAAGTTCTCATCAACAGACAATTGGATCAAGAAGATGTAAGTTTTATATATATATATATATATATGTATATGTATATATATATAACTCGGTCATAAAAAAGAATGCAATATTGCCATTTGCAGCAATATGAACGTACCTAAAGAATAGTATGCTTAGTGAAATATCAGACAGTGAATAGCAAATACTATATGATATCACTTATACACGTAATCTAAAAAATAATGCAAATGACTGCATATACAAATAGGAACAGTCATAGAAAACAAATGTGATTACCAAAGGTGTGGGATAAATTAGGGGTATGATATTAACAGATACAAACTACTATATATAAAATAGATAAGCAAAAAAGATTTACTGTTTAACACAGGAAATTATACACAATATCTTGTAATAACCTATAATGCAGTATAAACTACAAAATTACTGAGTCACTATTCTGTACACCCAAAACTAACACAATATTTAAATCAGCTATACTTCCAATTTTTTTTAAATGCTTCTGCTGTGGTCATTGTAACCTTATCAACAAACTCTCAGAAATGGGAATAAATACATGTTCTTTTCAGAGACACTGCAGCTGATTTGCAGGAACTAATTCACTCCACTCAAGGAATTTGCCCACCTCAAAGGACAAAAAATGGCCAAGGGGTACTTACCCTTCCAGTACAGCCTATAACCAACTAGAATACTAATCATGTGGCTATTAGGCTTACCCTTATCTGCCACTAACTTAGCCTGGAAAAATACAGTAAACAGAAACCTCTAAAATGAGGTGAGCAGAATGTACCTGGCAGAGCTCCCAATAACTGACTTCTTTTTACATAACATGTGATTTAAAATTCTCATAACATAAATAATATCACTCAAAGCAGTCCAAAACTTTTCTCTGACTTTAGCAGAAGTTATAAATGACATGACTTCTGTTCTAGAGGCCCAGAAACTACTCTGAATTCATTAGTTAGCATTGTCATGGATAATCTCATAGCCCTTGATTTTCTCTTAGCTAGCCAAAAGAGAGTTTGTATAAAAGTAAATATTTGCTGCACTGATATAAATATTACAGGATAAGCAGAACAGTCTGCTTCTAGGCTTGAAAAACCCTGGAACTCTAAAACATACCCAGCTGGATTCTGAGACATATTTTCCTTGTCATGGTTTTGTAATCTAGAATCCCATCTCCACCAGTTTTGATTTACGTTACAAAGACTAAGAATGATTTCACTTTCATTAATTGCTTATGCTGCCATGATGAATGCATCCTGTCTAGAGTCTAAGATGCTACTTGACAGCCAATGTCACATCAAATGATTCTACAGCTCATCCTAACAGAAGAAACAAGAAAGGATTAATCTAGTCTCGCCACAGATTGCATTCTATGAACACCTTCCTGATTTTGGTTTATGAAATACCAATAATAATTTAAATCTGTGTGTGTGTGTGTGTATGTGCGTGTGTGTGTGTTAGTCACTCAGTTGTGTCTGACTCTTTGTGACTCCATGGACTATAGCCTTCCAGATCCCTCTGTCCATAGGATTTTCTAGGCAAGGATACTAGTGTGGGTTGCCATGCCCTTCTCCAGTGAATCTCTCCAACCCAGGGATCAAACCCAGGTGTCCCACATTGCAGGCAGATTCTTTTATCATCTGAGCCACCAGGGATATAGTATTATGAATTAATGTCCAGAGGCTTAACTTTATCTTTCCTTGCCAACCTGGGGGCACCAAGAAAGAGAAAAGCAGCTCCTAACATCTGGGAAGTGACCTGATACTTCCAACCAGGTCTTGGTGTTATTAGGAGCTGGCCTGACACTTGCAGCTAGGCCATGATATTTTCCTTTTAAAGCTAAATAACTTCACAGAACACTATCATCAAGTAATACTAACATCTATGAAACATCTGTGATTATGGTAAAGTGAGACATAAGAAACAAGACTACTTCTTAAAATCACTATGGCAAAGCACCAAAATACAAAACATCCCTTCTCGTACCCAATTCTAGTGGCTGCTTCTTCTTTATCACACTCTAAGGCGTGGGTTATTCTTCTCTCCTTCTAGATAAGAGTTACTAAAATTTCCAATCAGAGGATTGTCCCTGCTCCCTAACAGCATCAAATCCAAAGCAAAGTCCTACATTGTGCAAATCCTATAAATTCTTTCTATTGATACACTCCACATTCATGGTTCCTCAGGGTGTGCATTCATGCATTCCCTCTTGTTACAGTAAACAAAAAATCCAACTTTGTTCAACTACAGGTTTGTTTCTTGGATCTTTGGCTGATGGGTATTGACATATTATAAGCATGTGTTTACTTGCCACCTACTTTCCCCCATCTTCCAGATGGTGTCTTTCTTTAGGGAAGGGCCTGTAGTTTACTTATTTTTCTGTCCCCTGTTCCAGTGCTGGATGGATGTATGACGAATGGCTAAATGGGTGGAAGGATGGATGGGTAAGCAGATACATAGTATAAAAGAAGGAGAAAGGAAGGAGAAAGGGAAGAAGGGGAAAAAGGAATAAAATAAGGAGGGAAATGGAATGAGAGGAGAAGTAAACAGAGTTTTCCTGCTCTATTTCTTGGCCCAAGTATATATTCACTTATCTTTACACTCTATCTTGTTTCCTAAGGGATCCGTAGTCACTAGATGTCTGATAAGGTATTTTATTTTGAAAGCAGTCTTGACTTATATTACTCCAATTTTCTGCCTTTGCTCTTTTTTCTTTGTATTTTTCCTCCCTTGTTTGTCTTATCCATATACATGGCATCCCTTACTAATTTTCGGTGGAAGCCTTCCAGTTCACTTCCTCCAACCTCAAACTCTTCTCCAGGCTGCAATCCTACATTTCTAGTTGTACCACATGGTGGTGCTCAAGAAGAGAGAACTGTGGCCTTTCTTTTTCTATTAAAGCTCTGGATGCTCTAGTCACATTCCCACTTTGTCTTTTGCATTTTCTGATATTAATAGTTCCCTGGTGATGTTCTATTCAGGCTCTTGGAAGCTGTCATGACATGGACCTCAGAGTAGGAAGAGCTTGTAAGAGGAAGGAGGTTTAATTTGAAGTGACAACAATAACAATATTTATGAAGAGTTCCTATCTGGAAGGATCAATGTTAGGTAGGCACTTTAATTTTATCTGACTTAAGCATCATCCTCAATTTTAGGATTAACAATCCTAAAAGACCAGGTTTATTACCTTTGTTATAATTAAGGAAACAGGCTTAGAAAGGTGAATTCACTTGCCCAAAGTCACACAGCTAGTAAGTGGAAACACCAGGATTTGAACCTGAATCTACTACTATAAAATTGGAGCTCTTAACTGCTGTGTTATATTATTTTAGGATAACTAAGATACTGATGTTTCTACCCCCCAAGTCTATATAGTAGTGGGGTATGACAAGAGAATCCTCTACTGGAAAATGCCATAAGGCAATGGTGTCTTTAAGCAAATTAAATAAAAAATTAAAAATGACAACTAGTTATTTTTGTTGCAGCTTTCTATTGCTACAATTAAGACAAAGAGTTGGAGTAAATGCTGAAAAATAAAGTGGAATGTAAGGTAATCTTTTTTTAACCATGAAACAAAAAAAAGCCAGAGGGCATTCAAGAAAGGGTTAAGAAGAGTCAGATAGGGAGGAGAAAAAAATGATGAGAAATCTCTACCTTTGAGGCAGTGTCCGAGAATGACAGAGACATGAGTCTTGGTGGCACCTGTGGGCTTCAAGATACCATGCAGAAGAAACTCTGGCTAAAATCAATCTCTGCTGGTGCAACACTATTCTGGAAGATGTTGACAGCCTGGTGACTGAAGGTGGATGGCAGCAGCGAAGGCCATTGCTCAGAAATCAAGAGAAAGCATCAGTGGAAAATTGTGATAGTGTCCTCTGCCGAAGGGGCAGCCACGTCATAGGAGACTACTTCATAAAAGTAAGAGCACAGACCCTCTCCTGTGTTCCTATTGTTCCTGATATGACTGATAAACTAACTGTTCCTGACATGACTTAGGAAAGTACCATATAGAGGGAGCATTCCTATTTCAGGTGTCCCTGGGAATAAAAACCAAAACATCGATCAGAATTGCTCCATTTTAAATGTTTGCAAGAGGCAATCTGTCATTCCCACAAGAGAGTAGGGAGGCTGTAACCACACATGGATTATAAAGATGTATTTCTTGATTGGGGAGAAGGTAATAAGAAAGCAAAGCAAATCAGGTGACTGACTTCTGAGGGGAGGCTGTGACTAGATGTGGGAAGGGGAAACAGAATGACAGCACATTTTCTAAGACATATAACTGCTGAAGAGAGAAGCTTCTTAGAGATTATAGTCCACTGCAGCACTTGGAAACAGAGATGGAGAAGAAAGCACTTTTTCACTCAATGACACACTTAGAAATAAGAGAAAATAGCCACCAGTCTCCTTCTTCAAAGGCCTAAGTCCAGGCCTGAAGGCCCAGAAAAAAACTGTTTATGTCCTTTGGAGATCTTTGCTTCCTGCAAAAGAGACTTCTTGGGAGAAAAGTCTTTTGTAGTAGTCACCAGTACTGGTAGGGCAATGCATTGACACTAGGTTTTCATATTTATTAACAACAGCTGGGTAATGTCTCAAAAATGTGGGAAACCAAGAGGCTTCAAGAGACAAAGAGATATAGAGAACAAACTAGTGGCTACCAGTGGGGAGAAGGAAGGGGGAGGGCCACAGTAGGCATAGAGGAATAAGAGGTACAAACTACTACATATAAAATAAGTGAACTGTAAAGATACATCATGTAACATGGAATATGGTCAATATTTTATAACATTTAGAGTATAATCTATTAACATATTTTCATTGAGTCACTATGAGGTATACCTGAAACATATAATATTGTACATCAACTATACCTCAATAGAAAATAAGAAACATGAGAGAAATTTTGAATGTATTGAACATATTTTCAGAAGAAAATGAAACAATCTGAGAATTAAGAAGTTTGATGTAATTACATATAATTCAGAAAATCACAAGGAAATTCTTGACATCTGTTTTCATATCTCAGAATAATTCATTTGAAAGGCTTGGTCTTATTGACCATCATAGCATTTTTATTAATAATATTGAAACATTATCAGGAAAACGAATTCTGCATCCTTGCCCAGAATTCAACCATGCAGATGTGCATTTTTCTGTGTTTATTGCTGATATTTGAATTACCATATTCTTTTTTCATATTCTTTTTATCTATTATAGTTGACTTACACTGTTGTGTTAGTTTCTGCTGTACAGCAAATTAATTCATTTATATATATATATATATATATATATACACTATTTTTCAGATTCTTTTCCATTATAGATTAAAACAAGATTTAATATAGTTTCCTGTGCTATACAGTAGGGCCTTGTTGTTTATCTATTTTATATATAGCAATGTGTATCTGTTAACCCCAAGTTCCTAATTTATCCCTCTTCCCACTTTCCCCATTGGTAATCATAGGTTTGTTTTCTATGTCTGTGAGTCTGTTTCTGTATTGTGCATAAGTTCATTTGTATCATTTTTCAGATTCCAGATATAATTGATATCATATGATATTTGTCTTTCTCTGACTTACTTCACTTAGTATGATAATCTCTAGGTCCATCCATGGTGCTGCAAATGGCATTATTAATTCTTTTTTATAGTTGAGTAATATTCCATTGTATTCATATACCATATCTTCTTTATCCATTACTCTGTTAATGGACACTTAGGTTGCTTCCATATCTTGGCTATTGTAAATAGTACTGCAATGAATATTTGGGTGCACATATTTTTTATGCACAGCAAAATAATAGTTTTCTCCAGATAAATGCTCAGGAGTGGGATTACTGGATTGTATGGTAGCACTGTTTTTAGTTTTGAAGGAATTACCATGCTGTTTTCCATAATGGCTTCACCAGTTTTCATTCCCACCAACAGTATATGAGGATTCCTTTTTATTCACACCCTCTCCATCATTTATTACTATAGATCTTTTGATGATGGTCATTCAAATTGGTATGAGCTGATACCTCATTGTGGTTTTGATTTGCATTTCTCTAATAATAAGCAATGCTGAGCATCTTATCACTTGCCTGTTGGTTTATCTGTATGTCTTCTTTGGAGAAATGTCTTTTTAGGTCTTCTGCCCATTTTTTTGATTAGATTGTTCATTGTATTGATATTGAGCTATATGAACTCTTTGTATATTTTGGGAATTCAGCCCTTATCTGTTGCATCATTTGTGAATATTTTCTTCAATTCCATGCACTGTCTTTTCATTTTGTTTATGGTGTCCATTGCTGTGAAAAAGTTCTTAAGTTTGATTAGGTCCCATTTGTTTATTTTTGCTTTTATTTATTTATTTCTACTTTGGGAGACTTAAGTCATTAAGAAAACATTGTTGACAACTAAGATGGTGGAGGAGTAGGTGGACGTGGACTACATCTCTCTCCACAGATGCATCAGGAATATACCTTTGTATGCAGAAGATCTTGCAGAACAACTGATGGCAGACAGGAGTCCCTGACCGCTGGAAAGGAATACTGAAGTCCATGCAAAACTTGGTAGGACAAAGGAAGAAGGGGGAAAAGAAGAGAGTGAGCAGGACTGGACCTGCACCTGGAAGGTGAAGGAACTGAAGTAGGGGTCAGATCCCCACAATGGGACAATTGTTTGGGACAGAGGAAAAGCATTTGAGGCTATTGGAGAGTGCAGCAACAGATCTGGAACACTCCAAATGGAGTGAGAACCACATAGAGCATCCTTGCCACAACACTACATACCCTGGACAGGGACGAATGGTGGCTGGGAGCTGGAGTGTAG
Source organism: Antilocapra americana (assembly GCA_007570785.1). Taxonomy (NCBI): domain Eukaryota; kingdom Metazoa; phylum Chordata; class Mammalia; order Artiodactyla; family Antilocapridae; genus Antilocapra; species Antilocapra americana. The sequence continues at coordinate 1,054,741 of ML660663.1, read as the reverse complement.
AGATGGGACAGAAGTCCCAGGGTGAGACTGTGGGGAAATAGCCTGAGGGGACATGAGGGAGGAGATCACAGTGGGAATTGCCTTTGGAGGAAAGTAAGGCAGTCATGGAGGCAAGGTGATACTGCTGAGTCACACACAGGTCATAGAGACATCACTGTAGCCTCTCTCTCCCTACATGCCAGTTCTGGCAGCTGACCAATAGAGAAAGACCCCAGAGAGAGTAGCCCTTTAAGTGCCTGATGCACAAAGCAATAAAGAACCCTAGACAGGGAAGCCTTTGAGCATCTGCTGTGCCAAGAAACAGAAAAGGACCAGCCATGGAGGCCCTTTGAATGCCAGCTTCCAGAGACTAGAAAAATACTCAGTGCCACAGCTCCTGCACCTGAGGCCACCACCATCCCTGCATATTTGGCACTGCCAAGGTCCCTGCAATCCAAGCAGCTGCACCATCTCCATGCTCAATCCTCACTGAGGCAGAGCTGCCAGAGGCTAGAAAAACCCTTAATAGTACCATATCTCCTGTGCAGATGGTTGCTGGCTCCCCTTTGTACATGGCTCTGCCAGGGTCTCCATGATTCAAAAGCCACACCACTTCCACGCTTGATCCCCATTGGGGCAGAGCTCCCAGAGGCTAAAACCCTAAGAGCACTATATCTCCTGCTCCCCTGGCCATCAGCCCCTTGTTCACCTGGTGCTGACAGGATCCCTGCAATCCAAGCAGCTGTGCCACCTCCACACCTTGTCCTCATTGGGGCAGATCTAGGTCCGCCCTGGCAGTCTCAGGAGCAAACTCCTGTGGGTGACTCACATGCAAAGGTGGAAATAAAACCACAGTTGAACCCTAGGGACAGTGTGGCTAAGGAAGAGGATCAAAAACCTCCCCACCAACTGTACAAGCTGGAGATTAAATCCACCTAATAAATGAGGCAGATTCGGTCTATGGAATATATAAAAGGGCAATGAGAGTTCCCATAAAGGAAAATGCCCTAGTTCTGACACCTGTAGACATTGGAGGCAAGAACATGCAGGAGAAGGCCCAGATTAGACTCTGAGCAGTAACCACAGAAAGTACAGAGACCAGCTCAGTATTGGAGGGCATCCTAGGGAGGTGGAGGCAGACTGTGACTCACAATGAGGGAAACGATGCTGACAGCTGAGATCTAAGAAAAACATTTATTAATATTTTTATCTTTTGATTTGTTCTGTAGTTGGTTCTGGATTTTTTCCTCTTCTTTTTTTATTCTCTGTTGCTGTGGTTGTTGATTTTATTATTACTAATAACTCTATTTAAGCTTTTGAGAACTTTTCTTTTAAATCACATTTTTTATTTCCTTTATATATTTCTACCTCTACACTGGCATTGTGTGGTTCTGTGAGCTTTTCTTTCTCTTTCTTATATTTTGTTCTGGTTTTTGTTTTTGATTGTTTTTCTTATTGTTCTTTGCTGGCTGTAGTCATTATCTTTCTGACATACTTCTATTTAACTTTGTTTTTCTATGTTTTTTCTTTCTTTATTTCACCATGTTTGTTAGTTTGTTTTCTTTTTTTTTTTTTTGCTTTATTCTCCAGTTGGCACTCCATGTTAGTTTTGTTTTCCAGTTTGTGTTTTAGTTAGCGTTATTTTTAATTGCTGAATATCGATTTGGGTTTCCTTTGCTCACCAGGTCAATTCCTCATATCATCTTTTCTTTGGGCTGTTGTGGTTTTGTTTGTGTGTGTGTATGGGTGTGTGTGTATGTTCCTTCATTTTTATCATTTGTCTGATTTTGTATTTACCATTTGTCTGAGGTTCATCTTTTGTTTGTTGGTTTGTTTGGGGGTTCTGTGTGCTTATTTTAATCCCCTTAGTGCCATAACAAACTGTGGAATCTCGGTTCCATGGCCAGAGATCAGGCCTGAGCCCTTGGAGTGGAAGCACTGAGTCCAGGACCCTAGACTGCCAGAGAATTCCTAACCCTATGGAGTATTAATTCATGAAAACTCTCACAAAGGCCTCTACCTGTATACCAGACCTAGTGTCATCCAACTGCCAACAGCACCCAGTGCAAGATGCCTCACAGAAACAAGACTAAAAAACAAACCCAGTCATCAATAGAAAGGCTTCCCACAGACATCCAAAGCATACCACATCACACAGTCCTGCCCATCAGAGAGGGAAAAAACTCACCTCTCCCATCAGAATGCAAATGTGAGTCCCTCCCAACACAAAGCTTACCCAAACCATTGGACTAACCTTACCCACCAAAGGTAGAAACTGAAAGGAAGAATGAATATGACCCTAAAGCCTGGGAAAAGGAGACCTCTAACACAGTAAGTTAGAAAAAAGTGAAAAGACAGAGAAATATTGTGCAAATGAAGGAACAAGGGAAAAACTCACAGGACTAAATAAATGAAGAGGAAATAGACAAACTATCTGAAAAAGAATTCAGAATAAAAATGATCCAAAATCTCAAAAATAGATTGGAGAAAATGCAAGAATCAAATAATACATTTAACAAGGACCAAGAAGAAACAATGAATAAACAAACAGAGTTGAACAACACAATTACTGAAATTAAAAGCACTCTAGAAGGAATCAGTAGCAGAAAAACTGAGGCAGAAGAATGAATAAATGAGTTGGAAGATAGAATTGTGGAAACAAATGATGAAGAGCAGAATAAAGGAAAAAGAATGAAAAGAATTGAGGATAGTCTCAGAGACCTCTGGGACAATACTAAAGGCATCAACATTTGATTTATATGGGTCCCAGAAGAAGAAAAAAGAAGGGCCTAAGAAAAATTTTGAAGAGCTTATAGGTGAAAGCTTCCCTAACATGGGAAAGGAAATAGTCAGCCAACTCCAGGAACTACAGAGAATCCCATACATGATAAACCCAAGGAGAAACATGTCAAGATACATATTACTCAAACTGACAAAGATTAAACACAAAGAAAGAATATTAAAAGCAGCATGGGAAAAGCAACAAGTAACATACAAGGGAAATCCTATATAGTTAACAGCTGATCCTTCAGCAGAAACTCTGCAGGCCAGGAAGGAATGTTAGGATATATTTACATACTAAAAGGGCAAAATCTACAACCAAGATTACTCTACCTGGCAAGGATCTCATTCAAAATTGATGGAGAAATCAAAAGCGAAAATTTCAAGAACTTAGCATCATGAAACCAGCTTTACAACAAATGTTAAAGGGACTTCTATAGACAGGAAATACAAGAGAAGGAAAAGACTTACAAAAATAAATTCAAAACAGTTAGGAAAATCACAATAGGAGCATATATATCAATAATTACTTTAAATGTAAATGGATTAAATACTCCACCAAAAGACACAATCTCAACCTATTTGAGTGGATACAAAACAAAACCTATATATATGCTGTTTATAAGACACCCACTTCAGACTTAGAGGCACATACAGACTGAAAGTGAGAGGATGGAAAAAGATATTCCACACAAATGGAAATCAAAAGAAAGCTGGAGTAACAATTGTCATCTCAGACAAAATAGAAAACTATAAAGAATATTACAAGAGATAAGGAAGGGCACTACATACTTATCAAGGGATCAATCCAAGAAGACATAACAAGTGTAAATATTTATATATTCAACATAAGAGAACATCAATACATAAGGCAAACAATAACAGATATAAAAGGGGAAATTGGCAGTTACACAATAATAGTAAAGGACCTTAACACCCCACTTAAACCAATGAACAGATCATCAACAAGAAAATTAATAAGGACCTAGTTGATATCTTCAAGACATTCTATCCAAATGCAGAAGAATAAAACTGCTTCTCAAGTGTACATGGAATATTCTCCAGGATAGACTAGTTCTTGGCTCACAAATCAAGCCTCAGTAAATTTAAGAAAATTGAAATCATATCAGCATCTTTTCTGACCACAATGCTATGAGACTAGATATCAATTATCTGGGGGAGGGAAGTGTTAGGAAAAAAAACACAAAAACGTGGAGATAAAACAATATGTTTCTAAATAATGAACAGGTTACTGATGAAATAAAAAGGGAAATAAAACAATTCCTAGAATAAATGACAAAAAACCCCCACAATGACCCAAACCCTATGGGATGCAGCAAAAGCAGTTCTAAAAGGACTTTATAGCAATACAATCTTACCTCAAGAAACAAGGAAAGCATCAAATAGACAACCTAACTTTATACCTAAAACAACTGAAAAAAGAAGCACAAAATCCCAAAGGTAGTAGAAGGAAAAAAATCCTAAGGATTGGAGCAGAAATAAATGAAAAAGAAATGAAAAAAAAATGACAAAAATTAATAAAACTAAAAGCTGATTCTTTGAGAAGATAGATAAAATTGACAAACCATTAGCCAGACTCATCAAGAAAAAAAGGGAGAAGAATCAAATCAACAAAATTAGAAATGAAAAAGGAGAGATTATAACAGACAACAGAGAATAAAAAAGATCATAAGAGACTCTTAGGAGCAACTATATGCCAATAAAATGGACAGATTCTTAGAAAAATTTAACCTTCCAAGATTGAATCAGAAAGAAATAGAAATTATGAACAAGCCAATTACAAGCACTGAAATAAAAATTGTGATTTTAAAAAATATCCCCAAAAACAAAAGCCCAGGGTCAGATGCTTTCTCTGGTGAATTCTATCAAACATTTAGAGAAGAGTTAATGCTTATCCTTCTAAAATTCTTTCAACAAATTGCAGAGGAAGGAAAACTCCAAAACACATTCTACAAGGCCACCATCACTCTGATACCAGAACTAGATAGAGATATTACAAAAAAAGAAAATTATAGACCAGTATCACTGATTAACATAGAGGCAAAAATCCTCAACAAACTTCTAGCAAACAGAATCCAAAAACACATTAAAAAGTTCATAAACCATGATCCTTTTCCAAGGATGCAAGGATTCTTCAATGTATACAAATCAGTCAATATGATACATCATATTAACAAATTGATAGATTAAAAAACTATATGATAATCTCAACAGATGGAGAAGAAGTTTTGATAAAATTCAGCATTCACTTATGATTAAAAAAAACTCTTCAAAAAATGAGCATAGAAGGAACCCAATTCAAAATAATAAAGGCCATATATGATAAACCCACAGTAAACATTATTCTCAATGGTTAAAAACTGAAAGTGTTCCCTCTAAGATCAGGAACAAGACACAGGTGCCCACTCCTGACACCATTATTCAACACAATTTTGGAAGTCCTGGCTGTGGCAATCAGAAAACAAAAAGAAATAAAAGCAATACAGATTGGAAAAGAAAAAGTAAAACTCTTACTGTTTGCAGAAGACATAATACTATACATAGAAAACCCTAAAGATATTATCAGAAAATTACTAGCACTAACTGCTGTGTTGTGCTTAGTCACTTAGTAGTGTCTAACCCTTTGCGACCCTGCAGACTGTAGCCCTCCAGGCTCCTCTGTCCATGGGGATTCTCCAGGCAAGAACACTGGAGAGGGTTGCCATGCCCTCCTCCAGGGGAGCTTCCCAACCCAGGGATTGAACCCAGGTCTCCCACATTGCAGGCAGACTCTTTAACTTCTGAGCCACCAGGGAAGCCCAGAGCTAATCAGTTAATTTAATAAAGTTGCAGGATACAAAATCCATACACAGACATCACTTGCATCCCTATACAGTAACAATGAAAAATCAAGAACAGAAATTAAGGAACCAATCCCATTTACCATTGCAACAAAAAGAATAAAACACCCAGGAATAAACCTACTTAAGGAGACAGAAGAGATGTATACAGAAAAGTATAAGACACAGATGAAAGAAATCAAAGACAACACAAACAGATGGAGAGCTATTCCATGTTCCTGAGTTGGAATAATCAATACTGGGAAAATGACTATATTACCAAATGCAATCTACAGATTCAATGCGATCCTTATCAAATTACCAATGGCATTTTTCACAGACTTAGAACAAAAAAATTCACAATTCATATGGAAACACATGAATAACCAAAACCATCTTGAGAAAGAAGAATGGAGCTGGAACAATCAACCTTTCTGACTTCAGACAAAGATACAGCTATAAAGATACAGTCATCCAGACAGTATGGTACTGGCACAAAAACAGAAATATAGACCAATGGAACAAGATGGAAAGCCCAGAGATAAACCCACACACCTATGGGTACCTTATCTTTGACAAAGGAGGCAAGAATATACAATAGAGAAAAGATAGTCTCTTCAATAAGTGGTACTGGGAAAACTGGACAGCCACATGTAAAAGAATGAAATTAGAACACTTCCTAGCACCATAGAAAAAAATAAAATCAAAATGGATTAAAGACCTATTGTAAGACCAGAAACTGTAAAATTCTTAGAGGAAAACATAAGAAGAACACTCTATGACATAGATCACAGCAAGATGCTCTGTGACCCACTTCCTAGAGTAACAAATAAAAACAAAAATAAACAAGTGGGACCTAATTAAACTTGAAAGTTCTTGCACAGCAAAGGAAACTATAAACAAGGTGAAAAGACAACCCCCAGAATGGGAGAAAATAATAGCAAATGAAACAACTCACAAAGGATTTGTTTCCAAAATACACAAGCAGCTCAGGCAACTCAACACTGCAAAAACAAACAACCCAATCAAACAGTGGGCAGAAGACCCAAACAGACATTTCTCCAAAGACATACAGATGGGTAATAAACACATGAAAAGTTGCTTAACATTGTTCATTATTAGAGAAATGCTAATCAGAACTGTAATGAGATATCACTTCATACTGGTCAGAATGGCCATCATCAAGAAAATAATCTACAAATAATAAAATTTGGAGAGGGTGTGAAGGAAAGGGAACCCTCTTGCACTATTGATGGGACTGTAAATTGATACAGCCACTATGGAAGACCGCATGGAGACTCCTTAAAAAACAAGGAATAAAACTACCATATGACCCAAAATATGTGAAAGTTGGACTATAAAGAAGGCAGAGCACCGAAGAATTTATGCTTTTGAACTGTGGTGTTGGAGAAGACTCTTGAGAGTCCCTTAGACGGCAAGGAGATCCAATCAGTCCATCCTAAAGGAAATCAGTCCTGAATACTCATTGGAAGGACTGATGTTGAAGCTGAAACTCCAATATTTTGGCCACCTGATGTGAAGAACTGACTCATTTGAAAAGACTCCAATGTGGGGAAAGATTGAAGGTGGGAGGAGAAGAGGACGACAGAGGATGAGATGGTTGGATGGCATCACCAACTTGATGGACATGAGTTTGAGTAAACTCCGGGAATTGGTGATGGACAGGGAGGCCTGACATGCTGCAGTCCATGGGGTCACAAAGAGTCGGACATGATTGAGTGACTGAACTGAACTGAACAGATGACCCAACAATCCCACTACTGGGCATATACTCTCAGTAAACCATAATTGAAAAAGACACATGTACCCCAATGTTCATTGCAGCACATTTACAATAGCTAAGACATGAAAACAACCTAGATGTCCAATGACAGATGAATAAAGAACCTGTGGTACATTATAAAACAGAATATTACACAGCCACAAAAGGAATGCATTTGATTAGTTATAATGAGGTGGATGAATCTAGAGTGTATTATATAGAGTGAAGTAAGTTAGAAAGAGAAAAACATATTAATGCATAGATATGGAATCTAGAAAGATAGTACTGAAGAACCTATTTGTAGGGCAGCAGTGGAGACACAGACATAGAGAAAAGACTTGTGGACATAGGTGGGAAAGGAGAGGGTGGGATGAATGGAGAGAGTAACATGGAAACATATACACTACCATATGTAAAATAGACAGCCTGTGGGAATTTGCTGTATAATGCAGGAAACTTAATTTGGGACTCTGACAACCTAGAGGGATGGGAGAGGGTGGGAGGTGGGAGGCAGGTTCAAGAGGGAGGAGTCATATGTATCCCTATGGCTGAATCATGTTGATGTATGGCAGAAACCAATACAATACGTAAAGCAATTTTCCTTCAATTAAAAATATAAATTATATATATATACATATAGATACACAAAATATATCATAAACATTATCATGTGACAAAGCAGGAAGGAAATCTTCAAAAAGTATTTCAGGGTTCTAGTTCAAGTTGGCAACATAGGAGGGTTCTGAACTCACCTCCTATGGATGCACTGAATCTACAAATACAGAATTTCCTCTGAAAGGAACTAAAAAACTAGCTGGACAACTTCTACACATCAGGTAAATGAGGAAAAAATTCACATTAAAATGGGTAGGAGAGATTGAGACTAGTCTCACCATAAACCTTACTCCCATCAAGGAAAGTCACTCAGGAAAGGAAACTGATAATCCCAAACTTCTTGAGGAGAGAAGGATTTGAAGCCCATATCTGGCATCCTGATGTTTAAGACCTGCACCTAAGAAACAACGAGCCAAAACAGCTAGCTTTGAAAGACAACAGGCCATGCCTCCACAAGACACACAAGGCTATAATGATCTAAGAAACAATTCTTATAGGATTCATGCAGACCCAATCACCCTATTAACCAGAGCAGAAGCAGTAACTGAAAAGCACCCAGACTTTCTGTGAAAGTGGCCTATTTGCTTATCTTAAACCTTGGCCTGGAGTGACATTAGCATCATGGCAGCATGACATGCTCTCTTCATCTCTCCCTTTTAACCTACAATTACTAAAACATCCATAATTTAACAAAAGTTTCTCTATCCACACACTAGGAGACTGGAGAAATCCACTCATCTGTATGTCCGAAGAGAGGTGAACTGGAACATAGAGGATGAGGAACTAGGGAAACATTAGAGGTAATATCTGTGATCTCAGACACCAGATGCAATGGCTGAGCCTGTAGCCACAGAGAACCCTGTAGTAGAGGGGAGTAGAACCCTGTAGTAGAGGTCACATGACTCTGACCTCCCGTCTACAGCAGCACCAGCAGTTATAGGTAAGTGAACTGCAGCTGTGGCAGGCCCCATGACCCTAATCTCTCCAGCTGAGACATAGCCTATGACTCTTTGTTTATTCCGCAGCCCTGCAGTGGCAGCACACAAGAATGCAACAACACCGGATTCAGTGGAGGTGCTCAAGACCCTGGTTTCTTCACCTCTCTCCCCTTCCCCACTGCTGCAGTGGAAATAAATGAAACAGTGACTAAAGAGACAATAGAAAATATCAATTAAAATCAATTAAACTAATAGCTGGTTCTTTGAAAAGATAAACAAAATTGGCAAACTGTAGCTGGACTCACTAAGAAAAGGAAGCCTCAAATAAATAAAATCAGAAACAAATGAGGATAAATTATAACAGACACCACAGAAGTAAAAGGATTATAAGAATAGCTATATGCCAACAAATTGAACAAGCTAGAAGAAATGGATAAATTCTGCAGATCTTACAACTTTTCAAGAGTGAATCATTAGGAAATAGAAAGCTTGAATAGATCAATCACTACTAAAGAGACTGAAACAATAATCAAAAGTTCCCCCCCAAAAACCCCACAAAATTCCAGAATCAGACAATTTTACAGGTGAATTCAACAAAACATTCAAAGATTTAAAACCTATGCATCTCAAACACTTCCAAAAAACTGAAAGGAGGGAATGTTTCCATATTCATTTTATAAGACTCACATTACTGTGATACCAGAACCAGACAAGGACAACACAAAAAAGGTTAATATGTCTGATGAACATAAATGCAAAATCCTCAACAAAATATTAGCAAGCTGAATTCAAAAATACATTAAAATGATCATACATCATAATCAAGTGGGACTTGTTCCAAGAATGCTAGGGTGGTTCAACATCTGCAAATCAGTCAGTGTAATACACCACATTAACAAGATGAACAATAAAATCAGTCAGTGTAATACACCACATTAACAAAATGAACAATAAAAGTCACAATCATCTCAATGGATGCAGAAAAAACATTTGAAAAGATTCAATATCCATTTATGGTTAAAAAAACTATCAATAAAATAGACATATTAATAAAAGGTATGTACCTCAGCATAATATAGGCCATATATGACAAATCCAGGGCTTTCCAGGTGGCTCAGTGGTAAGGAAACCACCTGTCAAATGGCAACCCACTCCAGTATTCTTGCCAGGATAATCCCATGGACAGAGGAGCCTGGCAGGCTACAGTCCATGGGGTCACAAAGAGTCAGACACAACTGAGCACTCATTCACATGACAAACCCACAGCTAACATCATACTCAATGATGAAAAACTGAAAGCTATCCCTCTAAGATCAGAAACAAGACACTCTCACCATTCTTATTGGAAGCCATAGTCATAGCAATCAAGCAAGAAAAAAGTAAAAGGTATACAAATTGGAAAGGAAGTCAAATTGTCACTATTTGCAAATGACATTACACTATATATAGAAAAGCTAAAGACTCTAAAAATTCTGCAGAAAAATAAATACAGTAATGTTGCAGAGTACAAAATTAATATGCAAAAATGTGTTGGGTTTCTATACACTAACAATAAACTAACAGAAAGAGGAATTATTACAAATGCAACAAAAATAATAAAAAACGTAGAAAGTTTAATCAAAAAAGTGAAAGATCTCTATGCTGAAAAATTTGACATTGTTAAAAGAATTGAAGAAGACACAAATACATGGAATAAATTCCATGTTCATGGGCTGTAGAAATAACATTGTTAAAATGTCCACATTACCTAAAGCAATCTACAGATTCAATTCATTCCCCATCAAAATTCTGACATTTTACACAGAACTAGGAAAAAATTATAATATTTATATAAAACCACAAATGACCTCAAACAGCCAAAATAATCTTGAGAAAGAACAAAGCTGTGAGGGCATCATACTTCTTGATTTCAACTGTATCCCAAAGCTATAGTAGTCAAAACAGTATGGTTCAGGCATAAAAACAGACACATAGATCAATGAAACATGCCAGAGAGCCCAGAAAATAAACTCACACATATACAGACAATTTACTGCAAAGGAGCCAAGAATATAAAATGTAGAAAGCATAGTATCATCAATAAATGGTGTTAGGAAAAATAGTCACATGCAAGAGTATGAAACTAGACCACTATTTTACACTATACACAAAAATTAACTCAAAATGGATTAAACACTTGAATGCCAGACCTGAAACCATAAAACTCTTAGAAGAAAACATAGGCAATAAGCTCATGGACATTGATCTTGGTGATGATTTTTTGGATTTGACACCAAAAGCAAAGGCAACAAAAGCAAAAATAGACAAATGGAACTTCATCAAACTTAAAAGTTTAATCAAACAAAAAGCACAGCAAAGGAAATCATCAACAAAATGCAAAAGCAATCTACAGAATGGTAGAAAATATTTGCAACTCATATAACTGATAAGAGATTACTATTCAAAATATATAAAGCTTATATAACTCAATAGCAAAAAATCAGATTAAAAAACACGCAGAGCATCTGAATAGGCATTTTCCAAAGAAGACATACAGACAGCCAACAGGTACACAAAAAGGTGCTCAATATCCTAGTCATCAAGGAAATGCAAGTCAGAACCCCAGTGATATATCAACTCATACCCATTAAAATGGCTGTAATCAAAAAGACAAGAAATAACAAGTAGGTCAAGGATGTGGATAAAAGGGAACTCTTGTGCAACACTGGTGGGAAATTAAATTGGTGCAGCCACTGTGGAAAACAGTATGGAGATTCCTCAAAATGTAAAAGAATTGTCATATATGCGTGCTAAGATATTTCAGTAGTGTCCAACTCTGCGACCTTCTGGACTGTAGCCCGCCAGGCTCTATTCTTCTCTAGGCAAGAATACTGGAGTGGATTGCCATGCCCTTCCCCAAGGGATCTTCCCCACCCATGGATGGAACCTACATCTCCTGTGGTTTCTGCATTGCAGGTGGATTCTTTACCGCTGAGCTACTAAGGAAGCCCCAAGAACTGCCATATGATCTAGCAATTTCATTCCTGGGCATTTATCTTAAGGAAATGAAAACACTATCTCCAAAAGATATACATACCCCCATGTTCATTGCAGCATTATTTATAATACCAAGATATGGAAAGAAACTAAGTGCTCATTGGTAAGTAAATTTATAAAGAAAATGTGGTGTAAATGTATAGGCATACAATGGAATATTATTTAGCCATGAAAATGAAGGAAATCTTGCAATTTGCAACAATAGGGATGAACTTTGAGGGTACTGTGCTAAGTGAAGTAAGTCAGACAGAAAGACAAATACCTTATGACCTCACTTATTATGTGGAATCTTCTAAAAACACTTGAACTCATAGATACAAAGAACAGAGAAAGGGGTTGTTGTTGTTTAGTTGCTAAGTCATATCCAACCCTTTTGTGACCCAAAGAACTGTAGCCTGCCAGGCTCCTCTGTCCATGGGATTTTTCAGGTAAGAATACTAGAGTAGGCTGCCATTTTCTTCTCCAGGGGATCTTCCTAATCCAGGGATTGAACTGGTGTCTCCTGCACTGGGAGGCAGATTCCACTGAGCCACCAGGGAAGCCCCCAAAGGCAGTTGGGGGGATGTAAAATGAGTAAAGGTAGCCAAAAATACAAACTTTCTGTTATAAAATAAGTAAGATCTGGGAATATAATGCACAGCATGGTGACCATAGTTAATTTATTAACTATATAAACTTTATTACACATTTTAAAGTTCATAAGAAAGTAAATCTTAAAAGTTCTAATCACGAGAAAAAATTTATAACCATGTATGGTGATGGATGCTAACTATACTTATTGTGGTTATCACTTTGCAATATCTATGAATGTAGAATTTCTATTGTACACTTGAAACTAATATAGCTCTATATGTTGATTATATCTCAATAAAAATATTTTAAAAGTCCAGTTCCATTTACAATAACATCTAAAGGAATAAGATACTTAGGAAGAAATTTAATCAAGGATATGAAAGACTTGCACACTGAAAATTACAAAACATAGCTGAAAGAAATTTAAGACTTAAATAAATGAAAAGATAGTCTGTGTTCATAAACTGAAAACTTATTAATGTTAAAGATGTATTACTACCCAAACTGATCTCAAATTCAGCACAAACCCTATCTAAATTTCAACAGCTTGCTTTGCATAAATGAAAAAGCCAATCTTAAAATTCATGTCAGATTTCCAGGAGCCTTTAGTAGAAAAAATAATCTTGAAATGGAACAGAGTTGGAAGACCCACGCTTCCCTACTTCAAAACTTAGTAAGCTATAATAATCCAAACAGTATCATATCACTTGTATGTGGAATCTAAAATAGGGAAACTTGTTAAAAACAGAGCATATGTCTAATCAATCGCCAGCCCAGGATTGATGCTCGGGGCTGGTGCAGCGAGATTTCCCGGGGGGGGAAGGGAAGAGGGAGGGGGGCTTCGGAGGGGAAGCACATGTAAACCCATGGTGATATCATGACAATGTATGGCAAAAACAATTAAAAAAATTAAAAAAAATATTAAAAAAAAACAGAGCAAATGGTGGTTACCAGAGAATGATTGGAGGGGCATTAAGAGTGATGGAGTTTAATGGTGCAGATTTGTAAAGAATAGAAAATGAATCATATATATCTAATATACAGTATGTGAATATGGACAATAGTATTGAAATAACAAATCATCTTGCCTGCCTCCTGAGAAATCTGTATGCAGGTCAAGAAGCAACAATTAGAACCGGACATAGAACAATTGACTGGTTCAAAGCTGGGAAAGGAGTACATCAAGGCTGTATATTGCCACTCTGCTTACTTAACTTACATGCAGAATACATCATGTGAAATGCCAGGCTGGATGAAGCACAAGCTGGAATCAAGATTGCCAGGAGAAATATCAAGAACCTCAGATATGCAGATTACACCACACTTATGGCAGAAAGTAAAGAGGAACAAAAGAGCCTCTTGATGAAAGTGAAAGGGGAGAGTGAAAAAGTTGGCTTAAAACTCAACATTCATGAAATGAAGATCATGGCATCTGGTCCCATCACTTTATGGCAAATAGATAGGGAAATAGTGGAAATAGTGACAGACATTATTTTCTTGGGCTCCAAAATCACTTCAGATGGTGACTACAGCCATGAAATTAAAAGATGCTTGCTCCTTGGAAGAAAAGCTATGATCAACCTTGACATCATATTAAAAAGCAGAGACATTACATTGCTGATAAAGTTCATATAGTCAAAGCTATGGTTTTTCCAGTAGTCATGTATGGATGTGAGAGTTGGACCATAAAGAAAGCTGAGTTCAGAAGAATTGATGCTTTTGAACTGTGGTGTTGGAGAAGACTCTTGAGAGTCCCTTGGACTGCAAGGAGATCCAACCAGTCAATCCTAAAGGAAATCAGTCCTGAATATTCATTGGAAGGACTGATGCTGAAGCTGAAGCTCCAATAATTTTATCACCTGATGCGAAGAGCTGCCTCATTAGAAAAGACCCTGATGCTAGGAAGGATTGAAGGCAGGAGGAGAAGGGGAAGACAGAGGATGAGATGGTTGGATGGCATCATTGACTCGATGAACACGTGTTTGAGCAAGCTCCAGGAGTTGGTGATGGACAGGGAAGCCTGGTGTGCTACAGTCCATGTGGTTGCAAAGAGTCGGGCATGACTGAGTGACTGAACTGAATTGATTGTACTGTAATATATTAAGTGATAAATGCTGCAACATCAGCAATCATATTATAATATATAAATATACCATAGTAACATAGCTGTACCCCCTTAAATTTACAATGTTACATGTCAAGTTTATTCAATCAAAAATTTGAGATATGATTCACATAAAAAATCAGAAATGTACTGGCAATGGGTAGAAATGTGGACCAATGCACTAAAATGTGGGTCCGGAAGTAAATCCACACATCTATGATGAATTAATTTTTGACAAGCACATTCAGCGGGGACAAGTTCTTTCAATAAGTAGCACTGGGACAACTGATTTCCACATGCAAAATAATGAATTTCGGCCCCACTTCACACAAAAGCAAAAATTACCTGTAAATGATCTAAATATAAGAGCCAATAGCAGAAAACTCCCTGAAGAAAATATAAGAGTAAGTCTTAATAACCTTTCATTTGGCAATGGATTCTTAAATATAATACCAAAAGCATGAGCAACAAAAGAAAAAAATAGATAACTGAGACATTATTAAAATTTTAAGACTTTAGTGCATAAAGAACAGTATGAAAAAGTGAAAGGACAATCTACAGAATGGTATAAAATATTTGCAAATCATATATTTGATAAACTTTAATATCCAGAATAAAGAACTCCTACAACCCAACAACAAAAAGAACAATGCAATTAATTTTTAAAATAAGAAAAAAAATTGAAAAGACATTTCTCCAAAGAAGATAAACAAATGGTCAGTAAGCTCAACATCATTAGTCATTAGGGAAATGCAAATGGAAACCACAATGAGATGCCATTAATACCACTTCACATCTACATTTTTTTAAAAGGGAAAGTAACAAGTATTAGCAAGGTTTTGGAGAAATTAGAACCCTCATACCTTGCTGGTGGGAATGTAAAATGATGCAGGCACTGTAGAAAACAATTCGGCAGTTTCTTAAAATTTTTAACATAGAATTACCGTATGATCTAGCAATTCCTCTCTGGGGTATAGACCCAAAAGAACTGAAAATGGAAACCTAAACAGATACTTATATGCCAGTGTTCACTGCTGCACTATTCACAATAGCCACAAGGTCGAAACAACACAAGTGTCCATCAATAGATGAATGGATAAATGAGATGTGGTATATACATGCAATGGAATATAGTCCAGCTGTACAAAAAATTACATTTTGATATGTGCTACAGTAAGGAAATCAGTCCTAAATATTCATTGGAAGGACTGATGCTGAAGCTGAAACTCCAAGACTTAGGCCACCTGATGTGAAGAGCTGACTCATTTGAAAAGACCCTGATGCGGGGAAAAATTGAAGGCAGGAGGAGAAGGGGACGACAGAGGATGAGATGGCTGGATGGCATCACTGACTCAATGGACATGGGTTTGGGTAGACTCCAGGAGTTGGTGATGGACAGGGAGGCCTGGCGTGCTGTGGTTCATGGGGTCGCAAAGATTCAGACATGACTGAGAGACTGAACTGAACTGAACAATATGGATTAACCTTGAAAGCATTAGGCTAAGTGAAATAAGCCAGACACGAAAGATGTGAAGTACTTAAGAAGTTAACCAGGGTCTGGAGAAGAGAAAAAATGGGGCGTTATGTCTAATGAATACAGAGTTTCTATTTGGGGTAATGAAAAGCTTTGGAGATGGATAGTGGTAATAGTTGTACAACACTGTGAATATGAATAATTCCCCTGAGTTATACATTTAAAATGGAAAAATTTTGTTATTTTTACTACAATAAAATTTTTTTCAAAATAAAAAGAAAGAAATTTAGTAATACAGGTGGCACAGCCTGTGCCCCACATCTCCTTTACCCCCATGTTTACGAACATTCAACTTGAACACAGTACTGAGAAACCCTAAACCACAATTCATAACACTTGACAGCAAATTTCTTTCAGTACTATCATAACAGCTGCCTCTGAGGCAGCTGTTACCTTTCCTCTCTCTCTCTCTCTCTCTCTCTTCTACTTCTTTGGTTACAACTTTACCCTAACAACTTCTCTTTCCTACTCTGCCAGCATATTGAATGTTTCTCACCAGTAACTTCATCCAATCCACTTTCCCCTGTGAAAATCCTCTGCCTATATTTGTGCCCCTATCTTACTGACCAATCTACGGTCAAGAACAGGACTCTTGACACTATTCTACTTTAAGTCATACTTCCAACTTGACAAGACTTAATAGTCAATCTGAAATATGGTAATTGACTCAGGCAAAGACATTTAATATTAAGCCCACATTTTGCCTTTATCCTGGCTCTATGTGTGATCATAGCTAAAATATGACTCTGAGCTCAATATTCTCATCTATAAGATAGAAATAGCAGCTTCTTCTTCCAAGATTTTTTTTGTTGTTAAATAAGATGTGGACTGTATCTATTAAAAGTACATAATAGAATTAGTCAAACTTTAGTTACCTTCCCCTTCTCCATAACATGCTATTAAGGGAATGTTGGGTACTGGGTGGGGTGGCCTGTAATTCTAACATTTTGAGAATGACATCAGGGGTATAACCTTACCTTCAGACACACTAACATTCATGCTTCTGCCAAGTACCAGTAGTAAGCTGAAGAGAGGTTAGGTTTGCCTTATTAAGGCAAAATTTCTGTTCTACACTAAATGCACTAGCATTCAGAAAACTTTCTTGTGAATAATTTAATAAATTAACTATTTTTGAAGCAATTGTTACATCTTTTGAGTGAACCTGAATTTTCATATACTTTACACATTGAGCTTGCTAAGAATAAGACACACATTATACTACAGTACTGAAAAAGTAGAAATACCCTTCTTGCAGACTGAGTCATTCATTTATACCTTTATTCATTCAACATACACTATGTGCCTAATATGTCATCTCCTGGGGATACAGAGATGAATAAACCATGGTTCCTATTCTGAAGGAGCTTAGAGTCTAATTAGGGAAACAGATAAGTAATTAGATAATTACTAAATAGTGCACTAAGTGCTATGATTGAGGGAAATTGTAACAACAGGTACTTAATCCAGGCTGGTAGGAAGTGACATCTGAATTGTCTTAGAAGCTCATGGACGAGTGATAAAAATATATATACTATTGCTATTGTAATTATTATTTCTCTAGAACTGTATATATGTGTATAAATTCATATGAAAAATTCTGGAAGGATCATACCAAACTCAAAAGTTTTATGCAATAATATTTTCTCCACGTGTCAGGTGCTTTTCTAGGCACTTAGGATAAATCACTGGACATGACAGACCAAGATCCCTGTCTGAAGCTGAAGCTTATATTTTATGAGGAGGAGACATACAATAAAAATTAAATGAGTAAAATATATATTACATGTTATAACATGATAAGCACTATGAAAGGAAAAAAGAAAAAGTCTAGTAGTGATGAGGGGTCCTAGGGGAAAGGTACTCAGGTAGCAGAATTAAATAAGGTGATCATGGTTAACCTCATTGAGAAGGTGCAAGTTGTATAAAGAACTGAAGTAGCTGAAGAAATTAGCCAAGTGAATATCTGGGAACATAGTGTTCCAGGCAGAGGGAAGAATTAGAAGAAGGTGCTAAATTGGAAGTGTGATTGACATGGCACATTGGAGAAATAGCAAGGTCGCTACTGCCAGAGTCGAATGAATCAGAGATAGAACAGAAGGCTAGAGAGCTGAGAGGAAAGGGAAGCCAGTTAAATGCTATCTTGTGAACTATTATAACAACTTTGGGTTTTACTCTGAATAACGTTGCAGAAGTTTGCAAAGAGACATGATGTGTTACTTAATGTTTTAATATGATATAATTCAATGTTTTATTAATCTAGCTGCTTTGTGTAAAATAGGTTTGGGAAAACAGGCAAGGGTGGAAACAGGGAAAACCAGTTAAGAGCTTTTTGCAATAATCAAGTAAGAGACGATGTTGGTTCAAACTCAGGTGATATGAGCCCAGGTCGTGGGATATGGTAGGCTTTTGGATACATTTTGAAGGTAGAACCAATTGGATATTTAAGAATTTGGACATGGTTGGGAGAGAGGTATTAAAAATGACTCCAAGTATTTGGGCTTGAATAACTGGGAGAATGAAGCCGCCATCAGCTGAGATGGAAAACTGTGGTTGGAGACGATGGGGGGAGGATGACTAGAAGTTCAATTTTAAACATACTACCTGTGAGATGTCTACTTGATATTCAAGTGGAGAACATAAGTAGGAAGTTGGATATATGGATCTGGAGTTCAAGAGATAGTTCTGGGCTGGAGTTAAAAATTTGGGAATCATTGGCATACAGATGGTATCTAAAGCCTGAGACTCGATGACAGCATCAAGCAAATGATTGTTCTAGTAAGAGAAGAAAAGAATGATTCAAAGAGTCGTGGAGCATGTCAATATTAATAGGTTGAGGGAAAGAGGAGGAAGTAGCAAAGGAAAATAAGAAAAATTGAGAGTGCTTGACATTCTAAAAGTTGTGTGACAGATGAAATCACACTTGGTTTGGAGGATTTCCCTGACTCTCATGTGTGACTTCCTAAGAGCACCTAGCTGAATAGCAGCATTTATCCCATGTGGTCCTCTGTGTCCTCACCAGTAAATGGGCGATAATGTTTCCCACTCCTTAGGGTTGTTGTGAGCCTTGAATGAGGCAGTGTATTTGAACCTCAGTTCAGTTCAGTTCAGTCACACAGTCATGTCCGACTCTTTGAGACCCCATGAACCACAGCACGCTAGGCCTCCAACAACAATTCCTGGAATCTACCCAAACCCATGTACATTGAGTCAGTGATGCCATCAAACCACTCACTCCTCTGTTGTCCCCGTCTCCTCCTGCCTTCAATCATCCCAACATCAGGGTCTTCTCAAATAAGTCAGCTTTTCACATCAGGTGGCCAAAATATTGGAATTTCAGCTTCAACATTAGTCTTTCCAATGAACACTCAGGACTGATTTCCTTTAGGATGGACTGGATGGATCTCCTTGCAGTCCAAGGGACTCCTAAGAGTCTTCTCCAACACCACAGTTCAAAAGCATCAATTCTTCTGCACTCAGCTTTCTTCACAATCCAACTCTCACATCCGTACATGACCACTGGAAAAACCATAGCCTTGACTAGATGGACCTTTATTGACAAAGTAATGTCTCTGCCTTTTAATATGTTGTCTAGGTTGGTCATAACTTTCCTTCTGAGGAGTAAGAGTCTTTTAATTTCGTTGCTGCAATCACCATCTTCAGTGATTTTGGATCCCCCAAAAATAAAGTCAGCCACTGTTTCCACTGTTTCCCCATCTATCTGCCATGAAATGTTGGGACCGAATGCCATGACCTTAGTTTTCTGAATATTGAGCTTTAAGCCAAACTTTTCACTCTCCTCTTTCACTTTCATCAAGAGGCTCTTTAGTTCTTCTTCACTTTCTGCCGTAAGGGTGGTGTCATCTGTATATCTGAAGTTACTGATATTTCTCCTCTCAATCTTAATTCCAGCTTGTGCTTCCTCCAGCCCAGCATTTCTCATGATGTACTTTGCATAGAGGTTAAATAAGCAGGGTGTCAATATACAGCCTTGAGGTACTCCTTTTCCTATTTGGAACCAGTCTGTTGTTCCATGTCCAGTTCTAACTGTTGCTTCCTGACCTGCATACAGGTTTCTCAAGAGACAGGTCAGGTGGTCTGGTATTCCCATCTCTTTCAGAATCTTCCACAGTTTATTGTGATCCACACAGTCAAAGGTTTTGGCATAATCAATAAAGCAGAAATAGATGTTTCTCTGGAACTCTCTTGCTTTTTCGATGATCCATCAGATGTTGGCAATTTGATCTCTGGTTCCTCTGCCTTTTCTAAAACCAGCTTGAACATCTGGAAGTTCACGGTTCACATATTGCTGAAGCCTGGCTTGGAGAATTTTGAGCATCACTTTACTAGTGTGTGAGATGAGTGCAATTGTGTAGTAGTTTGAGCATTCTTTGGCATTGCCTTTCTTTGGGATTGGAATGAAAACTGACCTTTTCCAGTCCTGTGGCCACTGCTGAGTTTTACAAATTTCCTGGCATATTGAGAGCAGCACTTTCACAGAATCATCTTTTAGGATGTGAAATAACTCAACTGGAATTCCATCACTTTCACTAGCTTTGTTTGTAGTGATACTTCCTAAGGCCCACTTGACTTCACATTCCAGGATGTCTGGTTCTAGGTGAGTGATCACATCATTGTGATTATCTGGGTCATGAAGATCTTTTTTTAAATATTTATATTTGTTTATTTTCTTTACATTATGGTGTTGACTTTGCCATACATTGACATGAATGTGAAGATCTTTTTTGTATAGTTCTTCTGTTTATTCTTGCCACCTCTTCTTAATCTCTTTCGCTTCTGTTAGGTCCATACCATTTCTGACCTTTATTGAACCCATCTTTGCATGAAATATTCCTTTGGTTTTCTCTAATTTTCTTGAAGAGATTTCTAGTCTTTCCTATTCTATTGTTTTCCTCTATTTCTTTGCATTGATCGCTGAGGAAGGCTTTCTTATCTCTCTTTGCTGCAGTGGGTGCTTCGCAGAGCTGGTGTGGCAGCTGTCTCTTCCTCCTCACTTCCGCACCTCGGGACCGTGGCAGCACAGGCAGCTGGCAGCTGGGTCCTGTTTTTCAATTGGATTTGAAAATGCCCAAACTCAGGGACAGCGAGCTCAGGGGCGGCAGCCAAGAGGAGCTACCCCATGTCAAAGGTAAGGAGCAGTGGCTGTGCTTTGCTGGAGCAGCTGCGATGAGATACCCCATGTTCAAGGTAAGAGAAACCCAAGTAAGAGGGTAGGCTCTGAGAGAGGGCATCAGAGGGCAGACAGACTGAAACCACAATCACAGACAACTAGCCAATCTGATCACATGGACCACAGCTTGTCTAACTCAATGAAACTAAGTCTTGCCGTGTGGGGCCACCCAAGACAGACGGGTCATGGTAGAGAGGTCTGACAGAATTTGGTCCACTGGAGAAGGGAATGGAAAACCACTACAGTATTCTTGCCTTGAGAACCCCATGAACAATATGAAAAGGCAAAAAGGACGCTGAAAGTTAAACTCCTCAGGTCAGTACGTGCTCAATACGCTTCTGGAGATTAGTGGAGAAATAACTCCAGAAAGAATGAAGAGATGGAGCCAAAGCAAAAACAACACTCAGTGATGGATGTGACTGGTGATGGAAGCAAGATCCGATGGTATAAAGAGCAATATTGCATAGGAACCTGTAATGTTAGTTCCATGAATCAAGGCAAATTGGAAGTGGCCAAACAGGAGATAGCCAGAGTGAACGCTGACATTCTAGGAATCAGCGAACTAAGATAGACGGGAATGGGTGGGTTTAACTCAGATGACCATTATATCTACTACTGTGGGCAGGAATCCCTTAGAAGAAACTCAGTAGTGCTTAATTAATATTACCTATTGTAGCCCTATCTTCCCACTTGATTGACTGCCTTGAAGGATCCAAGATCTTACTCATCTTGATATCTTATTTCCTCTTTTCCTTCTACCTTCCCTGCATCTTGGCCCTGAGCCCTTGGTACAGTTTCTAGCACAGAGGGCACTTAATAAATTATTTTTGAATAAAAAATGTTAACCACCCTTTAATTATTTCAATATCCTCCTACACAACGAATTTCATCTCTTCATCATTCTGATGGTTTTAATATCTACATTGATATGTTTCTATTATGTACTTTTATATACTAGTCTGGTCAACCCTTTTGATCTCAAATGTGAGTAATTAATGGACTTTTTAATAATCATTCAAATTCCAATATATTTCTAAAAATAAATAAAAGTTGGGTAAATAAAATAAATCAAGGAGGGAGTGATCAACTGCATAAAATGCTGCTGATAGGTCAAGTAAGATGGAGAATGATAATTGACCACAAGATTTAGCACATTTTTTAAATGGATGAAAGGACGTCTTCCAACAGGGGGAATAGTATAACTGTGAGAGAATGTACAGTGATTTCAGGCAACTGCAAATTATTCAAGATAACTAAAGCTTAGGGATATAGCAGAAACTAGAGAGCAACATAGCTGGATGGATGCACACAGGCTAGATCAAAATGTCATGCTAAAAATTTTGGATCTATGTTAAAGGTCATAAGAATTCACAGGATAATTTTCAGTGGGGGAGTAACACCCAAACATTTTTAAAATCAATATGAAAGCAGTATGAAAAATGGAAAACAAATCTGAAGGCAAGGAGATCAGTTAAGAGGCTATTACTATAGCCCGGGGAGAAACTAAGGCAATGGCAGTGGGATCAAAATGAGAAGATGGAGCAGATAATTAAGAATTAGTAGGACTTGGTGGCAATTTTAAAATTCAGGAAGGAGGTATTAGAGAGGAATGAGTCAAGGATGATTTAGGTTCTGGCTTGGACATTAGGTTAGGCTAACCATTCACAGACAGAACACTGGACAAAGAGTAAGTTTGGCAGTAAAAAAAAAATCACACACAAAAAAGTACAGAAAGCCACCTAGTATCTTGGACCTATACACTGTATCACATATACTTTCTCATTTAATCTTGTTCATTAGGGAGATGAGAAGCAGGCTCATAGAGATTAAGTAATTTACCCAAGCTTACACAGCCAGGATGTGAGAGTGTAGACTAGAACCCAAGCTCACTGTTCTCTCACTTCTTCAAAGCTACTGTGCTAAAGATTTTGAGGCAGGGGAAGGAGCACTTTAAAAATGAAAAAAGGTGAGCAAGTGGAAAAAGAAGGGAGTTCTCAGTTTTTGAGATCAGGTTTCCCAAATATCTTTTTCTTTAAGGCCTCCTAGATGGAAGATAGAGTCAATAAAAATGTTAATCAGCAACACATTTGGTTTATTAAATTGAATAGTACATAATGTAAAGTAAGGAAGACAACAACTTGGTATTTTTTCCACCACCTCTCAAGGTCTTCTTGACTTATTTTAATCATCCTAAGTTTGTCCCCAATAACTATCGATGAACACAGGAATAGTGCTGAATGGCCCAGGGTCTAGTAGTTGTCACAGTCTACAGAGGAAGATAAACACATAGTTATAATATAAAGTAACCATAAAATCTAGAGACAAAAATTTTAAAATAAACTTTATCTTTGAATAGTTTCAGATTCAAAGAAGAGCTGTTTCAAAGATAGCATAGAGAACTATTAGACATCATTAGCCCATAAAATGATAACATTTACACCACATCTATCAAAATTGAGTAAATGACATTCATACATTACTATGAACTAAACCCCAGGCTTTAGATTTCACCAGCTTTTCATTTATATCACTTTTCTGTTCTAAGAGCCAATCTGGTGTTCCCTTGTTGCACTTTCAGTTGTCATGATTCCTGAGCTTCCTCTAATCTGTGGTAGTTTCTGTCTTTCCTAGTTCTTTTGTAAACATAAATATTTTAAAACATTACATATAATATATAGTAAGCCCCTTACATACAGATGAGTTCCATTCCAGGAGTGTGTTCATAAGTCCAACTTGTTCATAAGTCCAACAAACTTAGCCTAGGTACCCAACTAACACAATTGGCTATATAGCACCATTCTGTAGCAGGTTTGTACTTTTCTCACAAATAATACATAAAAACAAATACAAAAAGAAAACACTTTAAATCTTACAGTGCTGTATCCTTTGGTACTGTACACATACTATATAGCAATACAGTACAACAGCTGACTTATATGGGCTGACACCATATGAACAGGCAAGGAGAATTACTGACTGGGGAAGGGAGAGGAGGTGGGAGATGGTAGAGCTAAAGAATCATTAGCAATAGGATATGGAGGGCAAGCTGCAATTTCACGCACATTTGACATTAATGCCCCAGGTTCTGGTTCCTTACTGGTTTCAATTCTATCTACCCTCTTGAAGAAAGAAAAAGATCCACTGATGTCTGAGTAGTAGCTCTTGTTTTCCTGTCAGAGATGACACAGTGTCACTGGATTGCATTCTGAACAGCTGCTACAACCCTTGTGTACCATTCTGTGTTTAGGTCCTATGCCTCAAAAACTAATAGTGCCTCCTCAAGTAAAGAAAATCCCCTTGCCATTTCCTGTATCATGAATCTCTTTGTTTCTCCAATTACTTCTTCCTCTTGTCTCTCTCTTTCATTTCTCTGGGCCTTCAGTTCCATCAGTTCTTCATTAGTAAGCTCCTTGTGTTGAACAGCAAGGAGTTCAATGAAGTCATCTTCTTGCGGATTTAGCTTCAGCTTCTCACTGAGAGTCATTAAGTTGCTGAAGGCCTCTTTGGATTCCTCATCCACCTTCTCAAATCCACAAAAATCATCAAAAAATGTGGACAAAGATTCTTCCAAACCCCATTCATGGTGATGGCCATAATCTCACACCAAGCAAAAATAGCCTTGCAAATGTGATAGTCCTGCAAAAATTGTCACAAGGTTGTTTCTGATTTATCATTCATCTTTACTGTCTGATGAAAAGTGTGACCTAAATAATAGTTCTTGAAAGTTGCTTTGACTCCTTGGTCCATAGGTTGGATGAGTGATGTAGTATTCGGTGGCAGATGCACTACTTTGATGTTGGGATGAAAGTTGTCCATGAATGGGGGGTGGCCCAGAGCACTGTTGAGCAGCAAAAAGAATGTTGAACAAGATGCCCTTCTCCAAGCAATATTTCTCTACCTGTGGGATAAAGTTGTAGAAAAATCAGTCCTGGAAAATGGCCTGTGTAATCCAGGCTTTAGGGTTACTCTTCCACACAATAGGAAGAGAGCCCTTGGCTATGTTTTTAAGGGCTCTTGGGTTCTCTGAATGATAAACTAACAGGGGTTCTAGCTTCATATCACCAGAAGCATTGCCACCAAACAACAGCATGGCATCAACTTTTCCTCCTTACTGATATAACCTTGATCTGGCATCCTCTTCCAGTACAGTTTTATTTCACCCACATTAAAAACCTGCTTAGAATCCCACTGCTGGGCCTATATCCTGAGGAAACCTGAATTGAAGAAGATGTATGTACCCCAGCATTCATTGCACCACTATTTACAATAGCTAGGACATGGAAGCAACCTAGATGTCCATTGACATATGAATGGATAAGGAAGTTGTGGTATATATACAAAATGGAATGTTACTCAGCTTATAAAAAGGAATGCATTTGAGTCCATTCTAATGAACTGGATGAACCTGGAGCCTATTATACAGAATGAAGTAAGTCAGAAAGACAAATACTGTATATTAACAAATACATATGGAATTTAGAAAGATAGTACTGATGATCCTACAGGCAGGACAGCAAAGGAGACACAGACATAAAGAACAGACTTTTGGACTCAGTAGGATAAGGCAAGGGTGGGATGATTTGAGAGAACAGCATTGAAACTTGTGCATTACCATATGTAAAATAGAGGACCAGTGTGAGTTCAGTACATGAAGCAGGGCACCCAAAGCTGGTGCTCTGTGACAACCTAGAGTGATAGGGTGGGGAGGGCAGTGGGAGGGGGGTTCAGGATGTGGGGGACACATGTATACCTATGGCCAATTCATGATGATGTATGGCAAAAATCATCACAATATTGTAAAATAATTATCTTTCAATTAAAATAAATAAATTATTTTTTTAAAAATCTGCTTGAGGAAATATACACCTTCATAAATAATTCCTCACTATTTCAGGAAATTCCAGGGCAGCTACCATATCTGCATTCACTGCCTCACCACTTACTTTAATGTTATGAAGGCTGACTCTGGCCTTGAACCAATGAAACCAGCCATGGCTGGCATTAAAAGATGCACCTTCTGATTCTTCACTATTTCTTCTTCAAGTCTTCATAAAGGCTTTTAGCTTTCTCTTGAATCAGCATTAAGCTGAGCAGGACTTAACACTGATGCTGATCCTGCATCCACACAGAGAAATTTCTTCATCTCCTCTATCACTTTCTCATGCTTCTTCAATATTAATGTCGACATTGCTGGCATAGCAGACTCCAAATGTTCTATGATCTAGTCCTTGTTCTTTAGAATCATGCTGATGGTTGAACAATTCATGTTATAAGAATGAGCGATGTCTACCATCTTTTTGCCTCACTCCACTCTCAGTTATTTTCACTTTTGTTTCCATTGTCATTGCTTGGCACTTCTTAGCAGTACCAGCTACATCACCACTGCTTTCACACTTGCTTCTGCACATCCTGGGCCTGAACTATAGACACTGTACTACTATACACAGGGAAAGAATCAGATACGACTGAGCAACTGAGCACACAGTACTCTAAACAATGCTGCACAGTAAAGTACACAAAGGCACAACCACTGGTAGAAGAGGTTGTAACAATGTACATCAGGCACCTGAACTAACTTATGGTGATTGGACATGTGAAGGCATGTTAGCATCTTTGAAAGTTTGCAACTTGAAGGTTCATATGTAGAGGGCTTATTGTATAGCATATTTCATATACATATATTTTACAGATTGAACCCTCTTGATTACCTTTTGCTGGAACATACTAAAGGCCCAAGCTTATTCAGTGAAAATCAGAGATGTGAAACATCGGAAGAAATGCATCAAAGGTACACATTGTGCAAAGATTGCTGCATAGGCTCCATTAATGCACTGTGTTCACAGCAATTTTGCACAGTGCATTGAGCTGTGTATTGCTGATGGGGAATAAATATTGACCATATCATGCATTGTAATGTAATTATTATGAATACTTACCCATGTCTCTGAATTTTATTGCAACTCTGTACAAAGTAGTAATTTGTAAATTTAACATCATCCCAATAAAAATATAAGCAGTTAATTGTTTAATTAGACAGTCTAACTATAACTTCATATGGAGGACTTCCCTGGTAGTTCAGTGGTTAAGAATCTACCTACCAATGCAAGGGACAGGGGTTCAGTCTCTCATCCAGGAAGATATCATATGCTGTGGGGCAACTAAGCCATGCACCACAACTGCTGAGCCCATGCTCGATAACTACTAAAGCCTGCAAGCCTAGAGCTGAAGGTCCACGACAAGGGAAGTCACTACACTGAGAAACCTTCACACCACCACGAACAGTAGCCCCTGATCGCTTTAACTAGTGAAAGTCTATGTGTAGCAACAAATACCCAGTGCAGTCAAAATAAAAATAAAATAAGAGTTCAGATGGAAAAATAAATAAGCAAAAATAAGCAGGAAATTCTAATAAAGAATAGTGAGAGTTAGTCCTACCAGATATCAGAACATTTTAAACTTTTAATAGTTATAAACAAAGGGTGCTGCCACATGACTAGACATACAGACCAATTTAAAAACAGGAAATTCATCAGTTGGTTCAGTCACTCAGTCATGTCTGACTCTTAGTGACCCCATGGTCTGCAGCACGCCAGGCTTCCCTGTCCATCACCAACTCCCAGAGCTTGCTCAAACTCATCTCCATCAATTTGGTGATGCCATCCAATCACCTCATCCTCTGTCCTGCCTTCAACTTTCCCAGCATCAGGGTCTTTTCTTTTTCTTTTTTTGCCTTTAGTTATTTTTTTTTATTTTACAATATTGTATTGGTTTTGCCATACATTGACATGAATCCACCATGGGTGTACATGTGCTCCCCTTCCCGAACCCCCCTCCCCCTCCCTCCCCTTTCCATCCCTATGGTTCATCCTGGTGCACCAGCCCCGAGCCAGGGTCTTTTCTAATGAGTGAGTTCTTTGCATTAGATGGCCAAAGGATTGGAGCTTCAGCTTCAGCATCAGTCCTTCCAGTGATATTCAGGATTGATTTCCTTTAGGATTTCCTGGTTTGATCTCCTTGCAGTCCAAGGGACTCTCAAGAGTCTTCTCCACCACCAAAGTTCAAAAGCATCAATTCTTTGGTGCTCAGCTTTCTTTATAGTCCAACTCTCACATCCATACATGACTACTGGAAAAACCAGAGCTTTGACTATACGGACCTTGTCAGCAAAGTAGTGTCTGTGCTTTTTAAATATGGAATCGGGAGGGAGGTGGGAGGGGAGTTCTGGAAGGGGAACACATGTATACCCATGGCAGATTTGTGTCAATGTATGGCAAAACCAACACGATAATGTAAAGAAAATAAATAAATAAATAAAATTTTAAAAAAAAAGAAAGAAAGAACTGTCTAGGTTGGCTATAGTTTTTCTTCCAAGGAGCAAGTGTCTTTAAATTTCATGGCTACAGTCATCATCTCCAGTGATACTGGAGCCCAAGAAAATAAAGTCTGGCACTGTTTCCACTGTTTCTCCATCTATTTGCCATGAAGTGATGGAACCAAATGCCATGATCTTAGCTGTTTGAATGTTAAGGTTTAAGTCAGTTTTTTCACTCTCCTCTTTCACTTTCATCAAGAGGCTATTTAGTTCCTCTTCACTTCCTGCCATAAGGATGGTGACATCTGCATGTCTGAGGTTCTTGATATTTCTCCTGGAAATCTTGATTCCAGCTTGTGCTTCATCCAGCCTGACATTTCGCATGATGTACTCCGCATATAAGTTAAATAAGCAGGGTGACAATATACAGCCTTGACGTACTCCTTTCTCAATTTGGAACCAGTTCATTGTTCCACATTTGGTTCTAACTGCTGCTTCCTGACTTGCATACAGATTTATCAGGAGATACATAAGGTGGTCTGGTATTCCTATCTCTTTCAGAATTTTCCAGTTTGTTGTGAGCCACAAAATCAAAGACTTTAGCATAGTCAATGAAGCAGAAGTAGATGTTTTTCTGGAATTCTCTTTCTTTCTCTATGATCCAATGGATATTGGCAATTTGATCTCTGATTCCTTTGCCTTTTCTAAATCCAGCTTGAACATCTGGAAGTTCTCAGTTCACATACTGTTGAACTCTGACTTGGAAATTTTTGAGCATTACTTTAGTAGCATGTGAGATGAGTGCAATTGTGTGGTAATTTGGGCATTCTTTGGCATTACCTTTCTTTGGGATTGGAATGAAAACTGACCTTTTCCAGTCCTGTGGCCACTTTTGTGTTTTCATAATTTGCTGGCATATTGAGAGCAGCACTTTCACAGCATCATCTTTTAGGATTTGAAATAGCTCAGCTGAAATTCCATCGCCTCCACTAGCTTTGTTCATTGTGATACTTCCTAAGGCCCACTTGACTTAACATTTCAGAATATCTGGCTCTAGTTAAGTGATCACACCATCATAGTTATCTGGGCCATGAAGATCTTTTTGTATCATTCTTCTGTGCATTCTTGCCACGTGTTAATCTCCTCTGCTTCTGTTAGGTCCATACCATTTCTGTCCTTTATTGGGCACATCTTTACATGAAATGTTCCCTTGGTACCTCTAATTTTCTTGAAGAGATATCTAGTCCTTCCCATTCTATTGTTTTCCTCACTTTGGAAGACTTTCTTATCTCTCCTTGCTATTCTTTGGAATTCTGCATCCAGATGGGTATAGCTTTCCTTTTCTCATTTGTCTTTTGCTTTCCTTCCATTCTCAGCTATTTGCAAGGCCTACTCAGACAACCATTTTACCTTTTTGCATTTCTTTTTCTTGGAGATGGTTTTGATCACCACCTCCTGTACAATGTTACGAACCTCTCTCCATAGTTCTTCAGTCACTCCCTTGAATCTATTTGTCACTTCCACTGTATAGTCATCATAAGGGATTTGATTTAGGTCATACCTGAATGGTCTAGTGGTTTTCTCTACTTTCTTCAATTTAAACCACTAGACCACTCAGGTATGACCTAAATCAAATCGCTTAGGATTGTAAGTGACAAACAGACAGTTCATAAGTAGAAACAAAGAAATATTGAAATTTAGGATCTGATAAAGATGACATGTTAGATTAGTATAGAGAAGATAGACTATATATTAATAATTAATGGTTGGGACAATCAGGTAACCATCTGAAAAAGTAAAATAGTTATATACTTAACACTGTACACCAGGGCAAACTGCAAATGAAAAAAAATGACTTGAACATAGAAAGTTAAATAATAAAAGAGCACTAGAAGAAAACTTGGGAGAATCTCTTTATAACTTTGGAGTTTCAGGGAAAGCCTTTCTATGATTCAAGATCTAAATGCCGTAGAAGACACCCTTGCATCTGATAAAACACCAACAACCCAATAGAATATGGGGAAAACTCATTGACAGACAAATAACAGGAAAGAAAATATAAATATCCCTTAAAGATTCTTGCCCTATCTTATGTAAAACTGCAAAATATAATTACTGAGATTTGTAAGTAATCACCCCACAATTGAGAACACACTTTATTAGCAACGTGTGGGAAATTATACACTCGCATATATTTCTTATGGGAACGCAAATTGATACTGCCCTGATAAAAGCCTATTTGGCTACATCTATTGAAACAAAAAGTACATTTTTTCATTGAATCAACAATCCAACTTCTCAGTGTTTACCAGTATACCTGAACATATATAAAATAAAATATGTACAAGATCATTAATTTCATCTTTTTATAATAGTAAAAGATTGGAAACAATCCAAGTATCCATCAATAGGGTACTGATTAGATAAGTTAAAAATCAGTCTCACAGTGGGATATTATGACATACAAAAGAACAAGGAAGATCTGTGTGCATTGATATGGAAAGATATTCAAGATAAGCGAAGAAAAATTAAGGTGCCAAACAGAACGTGTAGTATGCTATACTATTTAAGAAGGAGATAAAATAAGCGTATATATCCATAGTTACATAGAGAAACTCTGGAAAATATATATTTATTGCAATTAACTGATTGGGGAAATAGGATGAATGGAAAAGATGGGAGAGGGGTAGGAGCAAGAATTTTCACTTATTGTTGTTTGGGTTTTGAATCATATAAGTGTATTACTTATTCAAGAAATGACAAACTACAATTACAGATAAATATAAAATTTCAGATAATAAGATGAGAAAAAAAAGTTTCTTCAATGGGTCAGTAAAGCATGCTACAAACTTTGTCATGTTTCAAAGAAGAACAAATATGCTAAATTATTTTGGATATGTTAAAACTTTTTATAGTTAAATGTACATATTAAAAATTAAGAGCAGGGACTTCGCTGGTGGTTCAGGGGTTAATAATCTGCCTGCTAATGCAGGGGACATTAGGTAGACCCCTGGTCTGGGAAGATACCACATGCTTCAAGGCATCTAAGCCCATGCATCACAATTACTAAAAGCTTGCATGCCCTAGGGCCCGTGCTCTGCAACAAGAGAAGCCACCACAATGAGAAGCCTATGTACCACAGCATAGAGTAGCTCTGACTTGCTACTACTAGAGAAAGCCCATGCACAGCAACAAAGACCAAGCACAGCCAAAAATAAATAAAATTTTAAAAATTAAAGGCAGCCACTAGAAGAATATATCTGCATACTATAGTTTCTAAGCCATCACAGGAAACAAAAAGGAATACAGAAAGAGTTGTCAATCCAATAGCCGGAAAACAGTTTAAAAAAAGGTGGCAAATAAAATACAAAACAAAATGGTGGAAACAACTCTGCAAATATGGCAATCATAATACATTTAAACAGGTAGAATTTACCAATTAAAAATCAGGTTTTCAAAATGAATGAGACACACAAGGCTATTTCTTGCAGCATTATTTATAATATGAAAAGACTAGAAACAACCCAAATGATCCATCAATAGAGGTCTGGTACACCTACAAAATGAAGTACTGTACTATAAAGCTTGAAAAGGAACTAAGAATATCTCTATATACTCTGATGGAGTGATCCACAAGACATAATATTCATTTTTTTTTTAAAAAAAGCAAGATGGAAAACTGTGTGCATAATATGATACCACCCACATAAGAAGGGAAGAGACAGAAATACCTATACACATACTTATTCATATAAAAGGGAAAGATAAACCATAAAATAAAGAAATTGTTCACCCAAAAGGAGTAGAAAGGGATAGCATAGAGACACAGCAATTAAAACTAGACTTCTTTGAGTATACTACTTTGTTTCATAGATTTGCTTTGAAACCATGTAAATATGCTACAAAATTGTGAAATTATTTTTTAGAAAAAAGCAGCCCCTAAAAATCAAAAGCAAAAAGAAATAAAGGAATCTGTGTATCCAAATGGTGACATAATAATAGAAAGGGACTTTAAAACACAGGAACATTAATGTATATCCCTAACAAGATACATCTTAAGGTGAGGACAAAAATATCTACAAAAGAGTCAAAAACTCTTTGTAAGCAATTGTATTTTTGGTGCTATGGTACTGGTGTTGTTATTCTGAAACTATGGCCTGCATATTGTAGGATAAAGCAAATAAATTATTATATTACTGTTTTTAGAATTAAGATATTTATTGTGGGAGAAGGGAGATATAGATTGTTGAGGTGAAGTAAAAATCTTATAGTTCTGAATTTAAATTTGAAGGATCATAATGCCCAGGCCCCATATTTTTATTTCCAAATACTGTTTCACATCAAAAAGAACAGGACTTCTGAGAGGAATGGTTGATTTCTAGTCTGAGAAATAGGAAATATACAAGTAGACTCTCCAATACCTTGAATTCTCAGAAAGCAAGGAGGTTATCACAGACCACTAGGGTTGTGTCAAAAGGACATGGGAACTAAAGATGGGACAATCTAAGCATCAGTAAGGAGAATAACTGTAATGGATTAAAAGATATCAAGTGTTTTAATCCATGTTGTTGTTGTTGTTCACACACTAAGTTGTGTCTCACTCTTTGTGACCCCATGGACTGTAGCCCACCAGGCCCCTCTGTCCATGGGGTTTCCCAGACAAGAATAGTGGAGTGGGTTGCCATTTCCTTTTCCAGGGGATCTTCCCAGACCAGGGACTGAACCTGCATCTCCTGCATTGGCAGGCAGATTCTTCACCCCTGAGCCATCTGGGAAGCCCGTTTAAATCCCTATGTTTATGATAATACTAAAAAAAAAGGTCACATTTGAAAAATGATAGATAATAAACTATTTATTTTGAAAGCTGATAAAGGCATTTATCCTGCCTCCCCTATTCAAACTGTAATGCTAGGTACCAAATGGTAGATGAGAGGAAGCTTCTTTTTATAAAAGAATTTCAGCTAGTAAATGAATATGGAATGATAGAATATCTCTATTTTGCAACTCTTAGTGAATAAATGGATTTAACCATAGAGAGACAGCCAAACATTATGTGTCTCCTAATGGGAAAACTCCATGTGAGAGGTCTAGCCAAAAAAATTGAACTTAAATCTGATTAAACCTCGAGAGTGAAGCACTAATCTGTAGGAAATACAGAAGACAGAGAATATATTTTTAAAAAACACCATGGGAATGTAATCATGTAGAGAAACCCTACAAGACAACTAGGTTTCTTCAACAAATCACAGGGGAAAAGGAGAGATAAGAGGGGGAAACCTATGTGTTTAAAAGAGAATCAAACACCTAAGAGACACATAAACCAAATGCAATGCATGGACCTTATTTGGATCCTGATTCATTTTCTCTCTCTCTCTTTCTCGCTCTCTCACACACACACACACAAACACACACTTATGAAACAGTTGAGAATTTGAACAAAGAAAGGCTATTTGATGATATTGAGGAGTTGTACTTTTAGGTATAATAATGGTACTGTGGTCATATTGAATAAGTCCTTCTTATCTTTTACAAGTGTATAATATTTATGGAAAAAAGTATATGAATCTGAGATTTGCTTTAGAATATTACAGGAAAAAGAGAAGATGGGAGTATATGTGACAGAAAAAAGACTATCAGTTGATAATTGTTGAATACAGGTGGTGGGTTTTATTGTATTATACATTCCATTTTTGCAATAAAATGCTTTAAAACTTTGTCCATTAGGTCACAGAGGTATACAAAAATAAAGATATAATCGATCAATAAAGCTAAGAGCTGACTCTGGGAAATAGATAAACTTCTGGGCTGACTCATCATATAAAAAAGAGAGAAGACACAAATAAAGTACATCAGGAGTGAAAAGGTAGTTATGATTCAGATTCAGAAGACTTAAAAGTCAAAAGCAAAGTTTCACACAACTTTCTACTAATAAGGTTTGATTCCCCAAATATACTTGGCAATATCTGGAGAGTGGTTGTCACAACCTAGGTGGTGGTGTGGGGCAGGGGTTTGGGCAGGGGGAGCACTACTGACATCTAGTTAGTAGAGACCAGGAATGCTGCTAAATATCCAAAATGTAGAAGACAGCCCCCACAACCAAGAATCATCCAGCCCCAAATGTCAACAGTGCCAAGAGAAACCCTGACTTGGATTAAATTGGCAAGCTTCTAGGAAAGTGTTAATTATCAACACTGACTGAAGAAGAATTGAAATCTTTTCATAAATCTACTTATTTCCAAAAGATACCAAGTCACCAAGTTCTGCCAGATGAGTTCTACCAAGACTTCAAGGAACACATGCTTTTCTTTCACATAAACAGTTTTAGAGAATAAAAATGGTGGGAAACTACCAAATTCATTTAACAAGCAAGCAAAATCTGGTTGCTGAAACCAAACAAGAACACCATAAAAATAAAAGATTATAGGCTGATATAATTGAAAAACAAAGGTGCAGAAATCCTAGAAATACATTAGTAAATTGAGTCTAGTGCATATTGTAAGAATAGCTTGTCATGACAAAGTGTGGTTTAATTTATGAATAAAAATACGGATCATCAAAAGAGATCTATTGATATAATTCACCCACCAACCAAGTAGAGGAATAAACTATATAACTCTTTCAATACATGTAGGAAAAGCAGCCAATGAAATTCAAATTTCATTCATAATAATATTAATGATAGAATTCTAGAAAACCAAGGAGAGAAAGAAATTATTTTAAAGTGATAATGGTATCTTCCAGAAACCTGCTGCAGATATACTTAATGGTTAAATATTAGAATCAGTCCATTAAAGTCAGGAACAAGAAATGATAACCACCATCCCCACTACTAAGCCCTAATAAGGCCTCTTGAAGGAGGTTGCCATTAGCTCCACTACAGAACCACTGGGTGGGTGATACACAAACTGGAGAACAATTATACAAAAGAAGTTCTCACACTTTTGTTAAAGTTCTAGGCCTCACAACAGACTTCCCAACCTGGGAATCTGACAAACGGACTGAGTATCCCCAGGGAATCTGACTTTGAAGGTCAGCGGGATTTGATTATAGAACTTTCACAGGACTGAGGAAACAGAGATTCTTGAAGGGCACAAAGAAAATCTTGGGTGCACCAGGACCCAGGAGAAAGGAGCAGTGACCCCACAAGAGACTGAGCCAGACTTGCCTATGAGTGTCCGGGAGTCTCCAGCAGAGGCATGGGTTGACTGTGGCCTCCCATGGAGTCAGGGGTACTGACTACAACAGTCCTGGGAGCCACAACATGCTGGAATAAGTCCTTTTGAAGGAGGTTGCCATTAGTGCCATTGCCCCTACCATAGTATAGCCTCAAGCCATACTACAGGGAGGGAACACAGCCCCACTCACCAGCAAAAAATTGGATTAAAGACTTACTGAGCATGGCCTTGTCAACCAGAACAAGACCCAGGTTTCTCAACAGCCAATCCCTCCCATTAGGAAGCTTCCACAAGCCTCTTAAGTTCATCCATCAGAGGGCAGGCAGAATGAAAACCACAATTATAGAAAACTAAACAAACTGATCACATGAAACACAACCTTGTCTAATTCAATGAAACTATGAACACCCAAGATGGACAGGTTATGGTGGAGAGTTCTAACAAAATGTGATCCACTAGAGAAGGGAATGGCAAACCACATCAGCATTCTTGCCTTGATAACTCCATGAACAGAATGAAAAGGCAAAGGCAAAAAATTATGACACTGAAAGATGAAACCCCACCACTACCACCGAATTGGTAGGTGTCCGATATGCTACTGGAGAAGAGCAGAGAAATAGCTCCAGAAGGAATGAAGAAGGTGAGCCAAAGCAGAATCAGTGCCCAGTGGTGGATGTGTCTGGTGGTGAAAGTATACTCCAATGCTATGAAGAACAATATTGCATAGCAAGCTGGAATGTTAGGTCCATGAAATAAGGTAAAGGAGATGGCAAGAGTGAACATCGACATTTTAGGAATCAGTGAACTAAAATGGACAGGAATGAGTGAACTTACTTCAGATGACCATTATATCTGCTACTTTGGGCATGAATCCCTTAGAAAAAATGGAGTAATCCTCACAGTCAACAAAAGAGTCTTAAATGCAGTACTTGGATGCAATCTCAAAAATGAGAGAATGATCTCTGTTCGTTTCCAAGGCAAACCTTTCTACATCACAGAATTCCAAGTCTATGCCCCAACCACTGATGCCGAAGAAGCAGAAGTTGAATGGTTCTGTGAAGACCTATAAGACCTTCTAGAACTAACACCAAAAAAATATGACCTTTTCATCATAGGGGACTGGAATGCAAAAGTAGGAAGTCAAGAGATACCTGGAATAACAGGCAAGTTTGGCCTTGGAGTACAAAATGAAGCAGGACAAAGGCTAACAGACTTTTGCCAGGAGAATGTGCTGGTCATAGCAAACACCCTTTTCTGACAACACAAGAGATGACTCTAAACATGGACATCACCAGATTGTCAATACAGAAATTAGATTGATTATATTCTTTTGCAGTCAAGATGGAGAAGCTCTATACAATTAGCAAAAACAAGGCCAGGAGCTGACTGTGGCTCAGATCATGAACTCCTAATTGCAAAATTCAGACTTATATTGAAGAAAGTAGGAAAACCACTAGGTTATTTGGGTATGACCTAAATCAAATCCCTTATGATTATACAGTGGAAGTGACAAGTAGATTCAAGGGATTAGATCTGGTGGAGTACCTGAAGAACTATGGACAGAGGTTTGTAACATTGTACAGGCGGCAGTGATCAAAACCATACCTAAGAAAAAGAAAGTCAAAATGGTTGTCTGAGGAGGCCTTACAAATAGCTGAGAAAAGAAGAGAAGCAAAAGGAAAAGGAGAAAAGGAAAGATATACCTATCTGAATGCAGCATTCCAGAGGACAGCAAGGAGGGATAAGAAAGCCTTCCAAAGTGAGAAAAACAATAGAATGGGAAAGACTAGAGATCTCTTCAAGAAAATTAGAGTTATCAAGGGAACATTTCATGCAAAGATGGGCTCAATAAAGGACAGAAATAGTATGGACCTAACAGAAGCAAAAGAGATTAAGAAGAGGTGGCAAGAATACAGAAGAACTGTACAAAAAAGATCTTCACGACCCAGATAATCATGATGGTGTGATCACTCACCTAGAGCCAGACATTCTGGAATGTGAAGTCAAGTTGGCCCTAGGAAGCATCACTGAGAACAAAACTAGTGGAGGTGATGGAATATCAGCTGAACTATTTCAAATCCTAAAAGATGATGTTGTGAAAGAGCTGCACTCAATATGCCAGCAAATTTGGAAAACTCAGTAGCGGCCACAGGACTGAAAAGGTCAGTTTTCATTCCAATTCCAAAAAAAGGCAATGCCAAATAATGCTCAAACTACTGCATAACTGCACTCATTTCACATGCTAGCAAAGTAAAGCTCAAAATCCTTCAAGCTAGGCTTCAACAGTATGTGAACTGAGAACTTCCAGATATACAAGCTGGGTTTAGAAAAGATAGAGGAACCAGAGACCACATTGCCAACATCCGTTGGATCATAGAAAATGCCAGAGAATTAAAAAAAATAGATCTTCTGCTTCATTGACTATACTAAAGCCTTTGACTGTGTGGATCATAATAAACCATGGAAAATTCTTAAAGAGATGGGAATACAAGACCACCTTACTTGCCTCCTGAACAATCTGTATGCAGGTCAAGAAACAACAGGTAGAACCGGACATGGAAAAATGGACTGGTTCCAAATAGGAAAAGGAGTCCATCAAGGCTGTATATTGTCACCCTGCTTATTTAACTTATATGCAGAGTACATCATGAGAAATGCTGGGATGGAGGAAGCACAAGCTGCAATCAAGATTTCTGGGAGAAATATGAAT
The DNA here is from genome assembly GCA_007570785.1 of Antilocapra americana. Taxonomy (NCBI): domain Eukaryota; kingdom Metazoa; phylum Chordata; class Mammalia; order Artiodactyla; family Antilocapridae; genus Antilocapra; species Antilocapra americana. The sequence goes on along the minus strand of ML660663.1, from coordinate 1,016,173 downwards.
AACCTCATATATGCAGATGACACCACCTTCATGACAGAAAGTGAAGAGGAATTAAAGAGCCTTTTGATGAAAGTGAAAGAGGAGAGTGAAATAGCTGGCTTAAAACTCAGTATTCAGAAAACTAAGATCATGGCATCTGGTCCCATCACTTTATGGCAAATAGATGGGGAAACAATGGAAACAGTGACAGACTTAATTTTCTCGGGCCCCAAAATCACTGCAGATGGTGACTGTATCCATCTGTACCAATTCATATTTTATATGAAAATAAAAGATGCTTGCTTCTTGGAAGAAAAGAAATGACAAACCTAGACAGCCCCTTGAAAACAGAAACATTACTTTGCTTACAAAGGTCCGTATAGTCAAAGCTCTGGTTTTTCCAGTAGTTATGTACCAATGTGAGAACTGGAGAATAAAAAAGGCTGAGTGCTGAGGAATTGATGCCTTTAAACTGTGTTGTTGGAGAAGACTCTTGAGAGTCCCTTGGACTGCAAGGAGATCAAACCAGTCAATCCTCAAGGAAATCAACCCTGAATATTCACTGGAAGGACTGACACTGAAGCTCCGATACTTAGGCCACCTGATGGGAAGAATGGACTCATTGGAAAAGACCCTGATGCTGGGGAAGATTGAAGGCAGGTGGTGAAGGGAATGACAGAGGATAAGATGGTTGGATGACATCACCAACTCAATGAGCATGAGTTTGAGCAAACTCTGGGAGTTAATAAAGGACAGGGAAGCCTGATGTGCTGCAGTCCATGAGGTTGCAAAGAATCAGACACGAGTGAGTGACTTAACAACAACAACAATCTCCACCATAAGAGTTACAAAGGTTTGAAAACTAAAGTCACAACTGTTACTATTTGCAAAATATATGACTGTGTATTTAGAAAATCCATAAACATCACCTTTAAACCAGTACACACAGTAAGCTAAGATAGAAAGTAGATTTAAGGTAAACATACAAAATCATTTTACTATATATGATAATAACTTTTAAAATATAATAAGCAAAAATATTAATAGCAACAAAAACTATAAACTACTGAAAAATAAGGTTACAAAAAAGTACAAGTCTTTCATGGAGAAAACTATAAAGTTTACTGGAAAAAGTAAAGGTCTGAATAAATATACATTGTTTGTAGACAGGAAAGCTAAATATTCTCAATATATTCATTCTCCCCAAATGAATCCATAAATTTAGTGCAATCTCAATAAGTCAGGATTTTCCTTAGAACCTGATCAGATTAATCTAAAGTTCTTATGAAAGACTAAAGCTCAGGGATAGCCAGGGCAGTTCAACACTGGTGAAGGAACAGAGAAATAGATTAATGAAACAGACTAGTGATCCAATAAACAGACTGATAGGTACTTGATACAGCCTTTCAGGAATACTCATTAAGTAGTGTTCCTGTACTTGGCACTAACACTTAGGAAAACATTATAAAATTTCAATCTGAATCCATTTGTAAAAATAAACTATAGAGGAGTTAAGAGAGCTATGGATCAAAAGCAAAAGAATTACAAGAATTACAATACAATTAGGTATTACAAAAAACAATAATGTGTTGATGATCTTGAGGGTAGGAAAATTTTATCAGTTTTTTAGTTCTGTCATAACAAATTACTACAAATGGGTGGTTTAAAACAACAGCAATTTATTCTCCTTGTCTGGAAGTCAGATCCAATATCAAGATCTCACCAAGCTTGGGTTCTTCTGGAAGCTGTGAAGGATGAACTGGTCCATGCTTCCCTCCTGGCTTCTTGTAGTCACTAGAAATCCTTGGTAATACTTGATTTGTAAATGCATCACTTCCATCTCTGCCTCTGTCTTCACAAGGCCTTCTCTTCCCTATGTGTCTTCTTTTCTTAGAAGGACACATGTCATTGGATTTAATGCTCAGTAGGAAAATTGAGCATGATCTCATCTCTAGATCCTTAAATACATCTGCAAAGGCCCTTCATTCAAATAAGGTCTCATTCACAAGTTCTGGGTAAATATACCTTTTGTTGAGCCAACATTCAACCTATTATATAGGCTTTCTAAAATAAGACGAAAAGGAAGACTCATAAATTTGACTTCATTAAAACTAAAAGCTGTATGAATAAAAAGATACCATAAATAATGTTAACAGAATACCACTTATGGGAATACATGTGACTTATCTCCTTTGGACTTCTTTTTTTTTTAAGTTAAAATACAGAACATGCAATTTTTTACAAAACAGCACAAACAGAGAAATGGCCAAGTATATGAATGGTTATTATCCAGATGAAATAAAATAAATAAACATAATGTCACATAAATAAGCATAAAAAGACATTCAATGACATTGCTATTCAGATAAATTGGACCTAAGATAAGATACAATTTTACATCCATCTGGTTGCCCCAAATTAAAGTTTAATAATATCATATATTGGTAAGGATGGGGGAAATGGAGGCTTTCATATACTACTGGTGGATGCAGATCATTTAAATGGCTTTTTGGTTATGTCAAAATTTTAAATCCCTATTTTCAAAACACCTGCATGCGTTCACAAGAAGACATATATGTATGTTCACTGAAGTATTGTTTTCAAGAACTCTAACCTGGAAGCAAACTGAATGTTCATCAACAGAGGAAGGCTTACATAAACCGCAGTATATGAAGTAGAGTTCTATGTAATAGCATGACTAGATCTTCATGACATAACTTTGGATGAATAAGGTATTCTGCACAACAGTAGGTACAATACAATACTGTATTAAAAGAATACACATAAAACAATATTTTATATGTATTGCTGTGTGTGTGTAAATCGGAAAAATCTGGAATGATACAAACCAAACCTATAACAGTGTTTACCTTCAAGGAGGGAGATAAAGAGGACTGTGATTATGGGTGATAGACATGGGGAACCTTATCTGTAATATTTAAATTTTTTCATGAAGAGTGTGTTTATTTTTTTTAATTTAAAGAGAGTGAATGGGAAACAATAGAAAGAAGGCAGTGTGTGAACTACTTATTTTCAAGAAATTTAATAACAAAAGGCTTATTATTAATAATAAGAGAATAACTAAGCAAACTGGAACATCTACCAGATGGAAGATGAATGTAGACAATTAACACAAAATGGAAAACATTTATAAAATGCGAAGTTGAAAAAAGTTTGGGTTTCTGAAAATTAGTATGATTAAAACTTTCAGGTAATATAAGGGAGCAACAATAAAATATTCCCAGGAACTTGAAAATAAATGCTTTTCAAAAGCTAAATTATAGGGATTTCCCTGGTGGTCCAGTGGCTAAGACTCTGCACTCTCAATGCAGAGGGACTGGGTTTGATCCCTGGTCAGGTTACCATCCCACATGGTACCACTAAGAGCTAATGAAATTAAGTATATAAATAAATATTTTTAATGTACAGTGAATCAAATGGAAAAAATCACCTTCAAGAAACATGGCCTCCAGATAAGCAAGACTTGACTATAAATTGATTGGAAGAATATGTCAGTGAACCATGGAAGCACAGAAAAGGGAGAGTCAGTGAAGCCAACATAGACCAGACTTGTTAATTCTTAATCTTCATGTGCCTTAGTTTCTTCATCTCTAAAGACAGGTTAATTATTGTATTTACTTCATAGGGTTATTGTATGACACAAAATAGCACTTGTAAGGTGTGAGGCTTATACATTATGAATGGGAGGGAATGTGGTGGTCAGGCTAATATGAACCGTCACTGTTCTATTAACAATTAGGATCCTGATTTTAACACATCAGTCTCTCATGAGGTAATCAGCATGATCAGCCTCCTGAGTCTGACCTGTTCAGGGACACTGAGGAGATCAAGTTTCCCAGATGGAAAGGCCCACCCTGGAAAGCACCAAGATAATGGTTGAAAGCACCAAGGTAAATGCCATTCAACAAGGCATCTTGGTAACCAGACAGTTACCTTTCTTGGTTACACACTACCTTTGGATTTTCTAATTTTTTCATACTTCTGTAAAACTTGGTGGGGAGGGTGGTCTATGCAGAAGGAATAAAAAGACTAGAAAAAATAAGCTAAATATTAACAGGTGGTTGTGTGAAGGAATTATGGGTGATTTGCTGTACTTTTCTATACTTTCCAAATTTTCTTTAGTGAACATATATTACTTTAATATTTAAAAAATATTTTTAAAGGATGTTGAGGTGAAGAAAAACAGAGGGCAGTAGCTTCGAGGAGACTAGGGTAGAGAAAAGGCTTTTGAAGGGACAGACCAAGAGTAAGATGTCAGGGAGTTAGGACCAGAGCAGGGCAATAGGGCCTACCTAGCCTTTCTTCCAAAATGAAGTAGCTTTCCCTGGAAAGACTTTTTCTTTCTATGTGTACCTGGGCCATGAAGTAGCTGTTATTTTCCAGTCCTGGGGGTTTGATTAGCCTGTGAATGCAACGGAAACTATTTGCTTGAGAATTCTATCCCTGAGACTAACTATATCACTGACTGGCGTTGAATCGGAAAGTTCCAGACCTGAGTTCCTGAGCATTTCCTCCCTCCTTCATTATCATTACCAAATATTTGGTAGTCACCTCCAAGGTGCCCAATTTTACTCTAATTTGGGCGTGAGTGAAAGTCAGAGGGAGCTTACTAGGAAAGCCTATGTCCCAATATAAAATAAAAATTAAATTAAAAAAAACGAAAATGCAAAATCACTGTGGCCTAGGTGAGGTGACTAGGGAAGGTTAGAATCACAGATTTTCAGAGTTGGACCTGAAAGGTCAATCGGTCTAATTCTCTTAGCCCTAGATTCAAAGAGCAGGTGGTACTTAAGCCTTGGCTTTAAAGACTTGCAGGGTCTAGGTCAGAGATCAAGAAGTGGAGGTTGGTCAGTAAAGGGAACAAAAGTCCTGGGGCCGGGACCCCGAGCAGGGTGTGGACCAATTACCCTGCGGCCAGTGATCTGCATTCCCTACAAATTTCTTTTCTAGCTTCCCTTTCTGCCTTTATTTTCAGCTGAGTCTTTGTTGCCTCAGCCTTGCGACCTACTTTCGTAGAGGGAGCCTTCCAAAGCAGTTATACAATCTCCTCCAGCTCCTCTCAGGCCAATTTCCTCCTGGGATACTTGCTTCCTCAAAGCACACTTCTGCCCTCTCCTTCCCCAGCGTGCCGATTCGCCACTTTCTGAGGAATAAAATACTTTAGGGAGTTGTTTCGTTTTTGGTTTGGGTCGGAGTAAGGAGTTTAATCTGAGTTTTGAGTCAAAAGGATAAAATATAATAAAGACACGGAAATTCCAAATCTTTAAACCTTGAATGTAAACGATCATTCTTGCCTTTCAGGTTTGAAGTTACCATGGGTTTCGAAAGCTAGGCGGGCAGAAAAACAGCCTCCCTGACATCCTGTGTGCGCAGCAAGTGTGGACAACTGAAATAGTCATCTGAGGTGTTTCGAAAATAACCCCCTGATAGCACATTGCCTACGGTGACACATTCTCCACTGCGGGGCGGACGGGGTCGCTCGGGGGCGGGGCGAGTCCGGGTGCAGCGCGCAGTTGCTGGGACCCTGCGTCGCCAGCCCCGCCTCCCGCTTGCGTCTCGTGAAAGGTGGAGGCGGAGCCGCGGCCGGTGACTGCCGCTCTGGGCCGCTGCGGTCTTCAGTCTCACTGAGTGGAGCGGAGGATGCAGGAGCCACCCGCGGAAGCCAGACCCACTTAAGGGAGGCGGTGAGCGGCGCCAGAGGCACTTCGGCTGGGCGCTACAGTGCGGGAGGCACGCGCGGGCACGGAGGAGTGGTGGCCCCCGGAGGCCGCAGTGGCCTGGCACTTGGGCTTCCCACACTGAGGGAGGAGCTCCGTTGGCACCTCCTTTCTTGGAAGACCGTGGGCCCCTGTGGCACTCTGGCCAGTCCTCTGAGGGGATTGGAAACCGAGCGCGATGAGAAGTCGGAGTAACTCCGGCGTCCGGCTAGACGGCTATGCTAGGCTGGTGCATCAGACCATCCTGTGCCATCAGGTAAGTGAAGAGGTGTCGCCTGTGTTCACCGAGGATGTGCAGTGTGATAACCTGAATGGAGACCCTGGGTGAACCCGTGTGTGTGTGTGTGTGTGTGTGTGTGTGTGTGTGTGTATTTTGCAGGTTGTGTGTGTGTGTGTGTGTGTGTGTGTGTGTGTATTTTGCAGGTTCTCCCGCCCCCTAGCTGGGGAGGCCATAAAGGACCCTGAAGCAAAGAGGTGTTGGGACCAGAACAGAACCCAAATCAGGCACCATTAGCCAGGAGTCCTGAGTTAGAGCTTCTAAGCTACCCTCCCCATACCCCCGAGTCCCCCATATCGCAGCTAGGTTCCAGGGGTCAGAGTTGTATGACGCTTTGAAGCTTGTTTATGGACACCGACCCCGACTGGGCCCCAAGTCTGGGAGCCCTCTCCTTCCCCTCTGCTGAAGAAAAAAGAAGTAGAGGAACTTTTAGCCATCTTTAGACTGTTGTGAAGATCCGAAATACTGTGTGTATATTATCCATTATATTTTTTCTGCTCTTTTAATGCTGCTTTTTCATTGATAGTTCATTCTTTTTAACTGGAAAGTTAAAACATCTCCTTTCTTTCAAGAATTCCCACATTTCAGACTGGTAAGACTTCAGCCAGCTCTTTCCCCTTATTCAAGCTTGCACTTGGTCAGAAGAGATTATAAAACTCAGGAGTGGGGACATAAAAGAAAAACGAAACTCCCTCAGTACCCATTTGATACACTCTGTTTCCTCATAAATAACACCCTATGGTTACCTGCCTGTCCCCTTTTTCTTGCCCTTACAGAACCCAGTGACTGGCTTACTTCCAGCCAGCTATGACCAGAAAGATGCCTGGGTCCGGGATAATGTGTACAGCATCTTGGCTGTGTGGGGTTTGGGCCTGGCCTATCGCAAGAATGCAGACCGAGATGAGGATAAGGCAAAAGCCTATGAACTGGAACAGGTAATCAATAAAAATACAAAACTCTGGAACTGGTGGGGAGAGTAGCTGAGACAGAAATAATTGTAGTCCACATTCTCCCTCCTTCACCTTGCTGAAATTGCACTCCATAAAGGTTTCCTGTATTGTACTGAATTTTTTTTTTTTTTTGCAATGGAAACTTGAAACTTGCTGATTCAGGGGAAGAGGACAGTCTGTTCTGTTATAGTGGCAAATCCTGTCCTCAAATCTTTGCTAAAATTTGTAATCCTCTTTCCAAGTAAATGTATTTTGTAGTCTCCAGCATATTTATTCTCATTGAGAGGAATGTTTGGAGGCAGGTATCTACTTTTTTACTTCCTTTCTGAAAAAGATATTTTCAGAAATATCAGGTGGTATTTATATGAGGGTATGGAGAAGGAAATGGCAACCCACTCCAATATTCTTGCTTAGAGAATCCCATGAACAGAGGAGCCTGGCAGGCTACAGTTCATGGGGTTGCAAGAGTTGGACACAACTTAGCCACCACCACCACCACCACCACCACCATACGAGGGTAACTGATGTAAGTTAGCAGACTTTCCCAACTAGACACAAGTAAAGACTTTGTTGATTTTTATACCTTAAGCTACTCTTTCAGAGTATGTCCTCACCCCTATATCCACCCCATCCCCTTGGGGTAAAATAAGGTCAGATTCAGCAGATGCTTTTAAGCCAACTTTTAAGGCCTTCCCCTCAGTAAAAAATAATTCTCTATAGAACTATTAATATTTAGAGACAGGATGCTGTGTCCTCTTGAATGACCAAGAAAGTAATATTCTGGACTACATGGGACTCTTAATGTTAAGATACTCTGCTGTCAGTTGTAAGGTGTATGTGAATTCTTTGCCATTAGGGGAAAAGATTCTCTCTACATCAGCCATTTTTTTCAAGAGGTCTCCCTCAAGTTAGGCAGTCTGAACTCTGGTCTTCATCTGTAAATCAGAATATTGAGATTTGGTTGTTTTTAAGGACACTAACGTATTGTGGGGTTATAGTCCTTGGCAGTAGGAAAGAGTCACTGTGTTGTCCTCTACAATAGTAAGTACCTCTTAATCCCTCAAGCCATAATTGAGAGGTACTTCAGTCCACTGAAAAAAGCTCTTGGAGTTTTTTCTCTAACCCAGGAAGTACAGATCAGTGTTTCTGTACTTAGAGAAAACATGCATAACCATTGTGAGAATTTGGGAAATATGGAGTGTTAAAAAAAATCTGTAATGCTACTGCCCTCCCCCATCCTATGTCCTACTCTGTTTTGCTATTTTGCTCTCAGTATTTTGTTTGTTATGTTTTGCTAGAAATTTATATTAGTGGAACAATAAGTAAGATTTTATACCCAGTATGATTTGACAGATTTCTTTTTCAATACTGTTGGAAGAAATCTGTGTCTGACTAGTCATTCTGCAAAGCTGACGTTTTTCCTCATGTGTCCCAGGAAGAAAATATTTAACAGAGGAAGAGGGGAAAATGAACAAGAAATTGTTCATTCTAAAATTTTAATGTTCTGTTAAGCAGTTTTTCACACAGCACAAAAGTATTTTCTATACCACCACAATGATAACCTTGGAATAACTAAAAAACATTATAGCAATAGGAAACATCTTTTAAAAAGAAACATTTCTCTGAGAATTCAAAAGTTTCCACAAACTTTTATTATGAATTAAAACAGATTGTATTATTAAGTCTCATTAATTTTTTTCCTCAAATCTGACTCAGTTAGTTTAGACTGTGGATCAGAAAGCCATCTCTGTAAAGGCCAGATAGTAAATATTTTTGGCATTGTGGGTCATGTGTAGTCTCAACCCAGCTACTCAGCTCTTCCATTACTACGCAAAAGCAACCAGAGACAATACATAAATGAATAAGCATGATTATGTTCCAAAAAGTTCTATTTACAAAAGCAGGCCATGAGCTAGATTTTCCCCAACTACACATGAATAGTTTTAAACTCTAGCTGTGGATTGGAATGACTTGAGAAGCTTTTAAGAAATACCCTTACTGGACCTCACCCTAGAACAACTTAGATAAATCTCTGTAAGTGTAGCCCCAGGGAAATCGCTGTTAGAGAAAAAACTTCCTTGTTAATTCTAAAGTGCAGCCAGGGATAATCACTGATCTATGGCTAATAAATGAGCATAAGTGAAATCAAATGCAGTAAATTCGTAGATTAAATTCCCATCTACTGTCAACTTTCCATTACTGTGTAGATTTTCTAACTCTTACCTAGGTTTCTGTCTGAAAAATAATGTCAAAGAACTAAGGAAAATTCTGGATGAAAAGGAGACAAGAACTTAGGTGACTATTCTATCTTAGGTTGAGAATAGAAGTATGTATATATATGTTTTTACAAATGCTGTTTCTCTTAGTCACAAAGATATAAATTCACACCCATAAAAATAAATAGGCACACAAATAGAGTTAGCTCTTTGGCTGCCCCCAACTGAAAAACTTCTTTCTCAGTTTTGTTCTCTTTGTGTAGTCTCTCATTTTTTCTCATGACTTTAACTGTTACCTTTATGAGAATGACTTCCAAAACTTCATTTTTAACTTGAACCTCACTTCAGTTTCAATCCCAGATTTTCATTTGTTTTCTGGTCAGTTGTACCTTAATGTATCATGGCTTCTCAAAATCAGCAGGTCTGATACCTCAGCTTCCCTAAAACAAACAAAATAGACTACTAAACAACAGAAACTCACCAAATGTCCCTTTTTTCTTATTGGTGTCCTCATTGAACCAGGACACCCGGACAACCTTATTTTGAACATTTCCATAGTGTGTTCCACAGAACACTAGATCACCTAAGTTTGGAGCTTTGTTAAACAGAGGTTTCTTTACTCTGTAATTTCTCTGAGCCTTTAATATACTAATGTGCATTTTGAATCTAAGATAGAGATGTATTTTACAGTCTTTCCAGAATTTCCTGAACTAGTGCTGGTTTGATTCCTGGGTTGGGAAGTTCCCCTGGAGAAGGGATAGGCTACCCAGTCCAGTATTCTTGGGCTTCCCTGATGGCTCAGATGGGAAAGAATCTGCCTGCAATGTGGGAGACCTGGGTTCAATCCCTGGGTTGTGAAGATCCCCTGGAGGAGGGCATGGCAACCCACTCCAGTATTCTTGCCTGGAGAATCCCAATGGACAGAGGAGCCTGGCAGGCTACAATCCATGGGGTCGCAAAGAGTTGGACATGACTGAGCTGACTAAGCACAGCACAGTGTTCTATAGTGTTTGAAAAGTGCTTTCCTTATGGTGATTTTTGACTTGTCTCTTTTACTCTTTGATACATGAAGACCAAAGTCTGTTAATTCTTACATTTTTCTTGAATCCATCCCCTCCTTTCTATTCTCTGCTGCCTCAGCCTTAGTTTAAACCCTGATCACTTAACACTTTTGTAAAAACAACACATAAAGTGTCTATTTTCATTCTCAGCAATCTTTCTGTAGCTCTCATTTCCCTACAAGTAAAATCCAAATGTTTTGGATTGATAGTCAAGACTCTTTAGGGTTTGGTCCTAGGCTGCTTTTTCAATATTATATCATGCTAGTCCCCTGCATTCTACCCCCAGTTCCAGCTAGGTTGGTATCTTCATTACCCCTCTACCAGTCCCTTGCTAAAAATGTCTGACATATGTGTAAAGACTTTTTGTAGTACTGTGTGTGTGCATGTGTGTGTGTGTGTGTGTATGTCAGTCGCTCAGTCATGTCTGACTCTTTCCAATCCCATGGACTTTAGCCTGCCAGGCTCCTCTGTCCATGGAATTTTCCAGGCATGAATACTGGAGCGGGTAGCCATTCCCTTCTCCAGGAGCTCTTTTCAACCCAGGGATTGAATCCAATTTTCCTGCTTTGTGGGCAGATTCTTCACTGTCTGAGCCACCAAGGAAGCCATGCTTTCCCATAATTACTATTATTTTATTCCCATAACATCCTGTGAGTTAAGTATCATTTTCCCTAATTTACAGGGGAAGGGACTGACATAGGGAGATAAAGTTGGCATTTGGTGGTACCATGAATACTACCTGGGTCTTATACTTCAGATTCAGTCCTTTTGAATTTTTCCTCCCTCCTCCAGGGAAGCCATAGGCATTTCCATCCAAATTGTTTTATGAGCTGTTTCTTCACCTGTGAAGCCTAATGTCAATCCTACTTTTTCTGTGGTTCCTGTACTCATTGACTTCTCAATTTTACAGTGATTACTTCTTTCTCAGGAGTGTTTTCTTGGAACTTCTAAATCACTTATGGTCAATGCCATTCAACATGTTCAGTTTTTCATTTAGCACACTTGTGTAATTGTTGTGTGCCAAGCCCTGCAATAGATATAAAAATTAAATGGAACAAAATGTTTATATTTAAATCTCAACTCTTTTATTTTTTAGCTTGTAAATTTACAGAAAATATTAGAAATTGTAAAATAAACATATTTGTATGTACTCTTTATCTAAGATTCACTAGTTTTTAACATTTTGTCATACTTGCATCCCCTCTATAAACATGTGCATAAACAGATGCACAGCGTTTTTTTTGGTGAGCCATTTGAGAGTTACTTGCAGACATGAAATATGTATTTTTAAAAATACAGTCTGCTTAATCCATTAATTTAAAAGTTTATTTCTGAATCTGTCTGCCTCTTTTTCTTATGAAGTTCATAGGCTAATTGGAGGCAGGGAGATGTATAAACATAGTTAAAGCACATTAGGACAGATAATGTAGGTACTGTATATAGGAGATAAGTACAAAGTTCTATGGGAACACACAGGCTGGAAAGTCTGAACAAGGCAAGAAAGGATTCATAGAGGAGTTGGATTTTTTAAGGATAAGCCAGAATTGTTACGTAGACTACATTTGTAGTTTATGGTTTTTCTTTTTGTAGTTTCATATTTTTTAAAAAACATATCTGTCCTGTCTCCCTTTTCTTTATGTTTTACAAAGCCTGACAGAGGCTCATGTGTATCTGATTGTGTTTATATCAGTCAGTTCACAAGCATATAGATCCATATCCTCAAAAAAAGATAGATTAGAAGATGTCATTTGGTCTGGTTAGAAGCCCTTGTGTATGTATAAACATGTATAATTAATGCCAACTAGTGCACCTGAATCAGGAAATGGGCAGTTTAGGGGAATACAAAATATAGATACTTCCCTTCATTCTTTTTTTTTTTTTTTTTCAAACGCAAGAGGGAATTTATTGCAGACCCGGGTCTGGACCGCAACACACACATCAACACAGCGGAGTGAGCGCAGCGGCCTGAGCCGCATGGTACAAGGCTTTTATTTATTTATTTATTTTTAATTTATTTTTTATTTTTTTGTTGCCAAAGTAATGTCTCTGCTTTTTATTTATTTATTTATTTTTTTATTGTTTCTGCCATACATTGTCATGATATCACCATGGGTTTACATATGCTTCCCCTCCAGAACCCCCCTCCCTCCTCCCTCCCGGGGGGGAGGGAGGA
>ML660663.1:936747-1003379 GCA_007570785.1 Antilocapra americana | reverse complement strand
CCCTTACCCTCATCCACAAAGTCCACAAGTCTATTCTATACATCTGCATTCCTTTTGTTGTCTCACATGTTGGGTTCTCGTTACTGTCTTTCTAAATTCCATATATATGCGTTAATATACTGTATTGTTGTTTTTGCTTCTGGCTTACTTCACTCTGGATAATGGGCTCCAGTTTCGTCCATCTGAGTAGAATTGCTTCAAATGAATTTTTTTTTAATGCTGAGTAATATTCCATTGTGTATATGTACCACAGCTTTCTTATCCATTCATCAGTTGATGGGCATCTAGGTTGTTTCCAAGTCTTGGCTATTGTAAACAATGCAGCGATGAACATTGGGGTACACGTGGCTCTTTCAATTCTGGTTTCCTCGGTGTATATGCCCAGCAGTGGGATTGCTGGGTCATATGGCAGGTCTATTTGCAGCTTTTGTCTCTGCTTTTTATTTTATTTATTTATTTTTTTATTATTGTTTTTGCCATACATTGTTATGATATCACCATGGGTTTACATATGCTTCCCCTCCGGGTCCCCCCTCCCTCCTCCCTCCCCCCCGGGAAATCTCGCTTCCCTTCATTCTTAACCATTCCATGCTTCTTATTAATTTTATCCTGACATGGAATTTGGAACTTGAGGACAAATATGGCTGACAACGGCCATTCCAGGAGGACAAAAGTGGATGGCAATCAGGACTCCTCCACTGCATCTATAATTCCCCAGACTTATTTAAATTAAAGAAAATATTGATGGTAGTAGCAGGATTGGATAATAAAGAGAGTTGAAAGAATGGGATAAAAATCTGTGAGTATGTAGTGACCTGTTGAAGAGAATTCAGAATCAAAGTCACCCCACAAAGTAAGCAGGCTGTGTTTAATACTGTCTAAAACAGTATAATAAAGGATAATCTCTTTCATTAGGATCAAAGTAATGATAGAGATTTTCTTGTAGAAGTTGCATTGTTTCATTACTTTGTAACAAATGCTTCATGCTTTAAAGGGTGACAAGATCACACACTGCCTATTTGTTCTATCATTCTCTTTATTTCTTCCCTTGGACCATTGGTAGACAGAAATTACTTAAGGAAAAGAACTCTCCCAAGGAAACACTTTATTTTACCCTCGGTAAAAGATTTAAGAAAGAATTGAAACATAATAGGTTCTTATCTTTTTCATGCCTACAGCTTGTAGTCCCACTTGAATATTTTGAAGGAATAGCAGAATAGTGCAGCTCCTAAGTATTAGGTTAGTTTTCAGAGGTGTCCTGAAGCCACCTGAGACACCATTCCCTGGAGTAACCTGCTTGTATTTCTTCTGGACTGTGGAACAGAAAGCTTAGAGAAATGAAGAAGCTCTCTGATGCTATATTCTTCCAAAACATACTGCCTATCCATGCCAGTGTTGATGGACCCTTCTAGTGTCATGTAGTATAACAAGTATATTGTTACTATACTATAATTAAATATACTTATTATATTGTTACTATATTTATTATACTAATTAGTATAACTAATATCATATATTAGTACTATACTATATTATAAATAAATATAATTATTACTATATTATACCAACTAATATAGTATATAATTGGTATCAGAATTTTGGAGTGTTATGATTAGAACACTAACTACTTTAGAAATTGTCAAGCCCTAGTTAGAGAAATAGTGATGACTTGAGACTTAAGTTTGGGCTTTTTTTTCAGGGTAAGAGGGTTGAGTTACACTAACAATTCTCGTTTACAGTTACTCTGAAGTTCATTTATTATTTAAGGGAAATGTCCAGATAATATTTCTATGGGCTCTTGAAGATAAGTCTTGGCTAGTTTAGAAAAAAATAAAAGTGATGATATTGGCTTTTCTAGGACATAGGATATATTTTAAATATCCCCATAGCATTATGATTTTTGAGCTAACTTGCCCATTTTTTTCCAGGTGGAATGTCCTCTAATAGGATAGTTGACTTAGTTTTACACAAACCTGTTGGAGCTTTTATTTTTTTTTTAACTTGAAGGAGTCACCAACTGCAGATTTTAGTTCCACTTTTAGCTGCAATCTGCTCTTCTGTGTACCTATAAAGTAAATGCCATGTAAATAGGAACCCAGGATAAGGTTACTTGTTCTCAAAAGGTCATGTACCAACTGCAGTTGCTGAGTAAGTGTTCCTGCATCTACGGATGTTTATAACAGCTTGTTTCCATTTATTTCTGCAGAGTGTAGTGAAGCTGATGAGGGGACTGCTGCACTGCATGATCAGACAGGTATGGCATTGTTAATGCACCCTCTCCAATAAAAGCACATGGTAATTTATATATATATATACACACACACACGTATGTATGGTTTATTTTTTTTCTATTTCACAAATAGTACATACTAATTTTAGAAAACCTGTATAATTGAGGAGGGAAATGTCACCCATGATCTCACCATCCAGTTACCACTGAAGTATTACCTTCCAGTCTTTTCCCCTTCCTCTACAAATGATTTCTTTTATATATTTCATCATTACTCTACATGCAGTTATGTATATTGAATAAAAAGTGATGCAGGTCTCTAAGTTCTCTGAAACCCTTGGGACCAAATAAATTTTATAATTCAGAATTTTTCAGATTTTAAAAGGTAGTACAGTATCTATACCATATATTATGTTATGCCCCCAGAAAATCCAGACATCACTCTATAATCAGAAACATTAGTCTCTCTATAGGAAAACATGCATTTTTCACAATAAGTGGAATAAATAAAAGCTCCAAATTGCCCCATGTTAGTTTGAATCAGATGTTGGCACCAAATG
This sequence comes from Antilocapra americana, assembly GCA_007570785.1. NCBI lineage: Eukaryota > Metazoa > Chordata > Mammalia > Artiodactyla > Antilocapridae > Antilocapra > Antilocapra americana. The sequence goes on along the minus strand of ML660663.1, from coordinate 1,000,589 downwards.
AATTTTGGTACAAAACTTAGGGGGGAAAACCTTTTGGAGATGTTTTAGATTTTAGAATTGGAGATAAGGGGCCAAGAACTTATATCTTCTAGAATTAATTTGCATTTTCCTGATCTTGAGTCAAGTTGAACATCCTTTCATGTGTGGGTTGAAAATTTGTATTTCCTCTTCTATTAATTGCCTTTTAGGTCCTTTGCCTCTTTCTCTTTCTGGCTGTCTCTGTCTTGCCTATTTGAGGAGTTCCTCTCCATGATGGATATTAATCCTTTGTCACATGCGCTGCAAATATTTTTAGCAGTGTTTGGTTCATCTTTTGGGTTTGCTTATGATATTTTTCCCATTCAAAAGTGTCTTACTAAAAGAAAATATTTTACTTTTATCCTAGGAGTTCTTTATACATGTTATACTCATTGACTCTGAACTGATTTTCTTAAGCCTAAGAATACATTTTATTAGAAGGAGAAATTGAGGCCCAGATTAATAAAATGACCATCCTGAGGCACACAAAAAGTCTAAAGTAAAAAGAAATCAAGTCCATACTTCTAAACTTGATCAGTGATCTCTCTACTGGATTGTTTCATGCCCATGATTTTTTTTCCATTCTTTGCTACTTTTTAATTTTTTTTGTATTTTAGGTATTTGTATTTTCCACCTTACCAAATAGGTTTAAAGTCACTAATTTCTTGGACTATATTTAAAGACATGATAGTTACTATAGATACACACATAATCAAATTGAAATTTCAGGAAATAAGTCTTTCATTTGTCCCTTGCACAATGTCTCTTTTCTGACCTTGGTTCCAGCTTTCTTTCATGTCTTTTATTTGTCATTCCATGAGTCTCTCCTCAGCTCCTTTTATTACTCCTTCAAAATATATCTTCTTGGTTCTACTTTCCCTCAAAATTTCTACCTCTGTTTCAGGAACAAATGTGTCTTTTTTATAACTCAGTTTTCTCTTACTAAGCTGTTCTCACTCAATCTCTCTGCATCTCAGTTTTTATATACGAAACGACAAAACAACCATCTGAAGAGTTAAAGAGGGGGTGATGAATAGCAAATAGCTGAGTTCAATGGATATTATTTTCTAATTAAATTGTTTAAATTGAAAAATAATGACAGCAGGGGGAAAGGGGTAACAATGCATTTTAAATATTCACAGTGGCCTGAAGGCTGAATGGAGTGATATATGTCAGAGTACTATTGAAGTATGGCATATGGGTTAATTTTCCTACATACCCTTCTTTTTACTGTTTCTGTTTTCTTCAGGTGGATAAAGTAGAATCCTTCAAGTATAGTCAGAGTACCAAGGATAGTCTCCATGCCAAGTACAACACCAAAACCTGTGCCACTGTAGTGGGTGATGATCAGTGGGGACACCTGCAGTTGGATGCTACCTCTGTGTACCTGCTTTTCTTAGCACAAATGACTGCTTCAGGTCAGTACAAGGACAAAAATACTGGGAATCACTGTAGTGTGGAGCACTTGCTCTGGCACATATGGCTTCTCCAAAGGTGTTGTCCAGAAAGCAACACAGATGTTTATACTGCTCAAAGATACGCATTGGAAATATAATATTTTGCAAATTTTATACAGAGAAACTCTGTAAGGTGTAGTTAGCACAAGTATGGACTACTCATTAATATATATATATTTTAAATTGAGAACCAGGAAATCTGGGATTTTCTTTAGACAGGTATTTTATCTTTTATTAAGCCTCAGATACTATTAAATGGGAAAGAAGGACTAAGGTTATTGCTTGTTAGTATTCACATCACCTACTTTGTACTACTCTTTATGAATGTATTATAAACAAGGCATCTGTCTATAGGTGTTTAATTTATATTAAGAGAATTAACTTTGGAATCAGAATTCAATGTTTTCTATTATTGAATAACACACTCTGTTTAGATGGCTTTTTAAAATCATTTTAGATGTTTTACTAGAAAAGGAAATTATAACAACCAACATAATTTCCTTTTATTTCTCTTAAATTAGGGAGGACTAAAAATCTGATTACATTCAGTTTATAAATTAAATAGGACTTTACCAGATCTTCCTGAGTAAATGCATGTACTTTTCACAATACCACATCTTTGACATTTCAGTTTCTTTATCTATCTGATTACAGAGCTCCTTCGTACTAAGGGCATTCAGGGTGAGAATTACCCCAGAATACTTTTCTCTTTTCTTGCAGAAATAAATAGTTGGTGGTAAAGCCTCCTTTTTTTCTTCCCTCGAGAACAACACACATCCCAGAGACTGAATACCCTTTTCTTAAAATTATGTTTATTCATATACTCCTTTCTTTTGGAGGGGAAATTCCTCCCTGAATAAATGTATCTTTTAGGTAGATTTGAGTGGCTCAGACGGTAAAGAATCTGCCAGCAATGCAGGCGACCTGGTTTCAATGCCTGGATCAAGAAGATCCCCTGGAGAAGGGAATAGCTACCCACTCCAGTATTGTTGCCTGGAGAATCCCGTGGACAGAGGAGCCTGGTGGGCTACAGTCCATGATGTTGCAAAGAGCTGGACACAACTGACTGACTAACACTTTCACTTTTCACTTAGGTAGATTTTATTTAATTTATTTAAGTAGAATGATAACTATAATTCCATTTCTAATATTCTTCTAATACCAACTCTGGAGTGTTTTTCTACAAAGCAGTGTCTTAATATCCCTTGTCGTTTTTCATTTTGAGCCCCAAAGGGAAGCAGAAATATACTAAAGAGGTTTGTAAGAGACCATTCATTCAACAAAAGTTTGTTGATTCCTGACTTAACGTTTGATTTTCAACACCATGAGCTGACTTTGATAGGTACTTGGAATAAGGTAGATATTTTATCAACAAGTCTTTGAGGAATAAATTGAAATAAGTAGAAATTCACAAGCCAAAAAAGGGAAGGGAATAACAATGACTACAGCATAGAAGTTTGAAATGTACTGGCCAGTGAGGTAAGGCTAGATATCTTCCTTGGTTAGAGTGTAAGATAGATCTGGAAAAATGGCAAATAATGGAGCTAAAAACTTGGGGCTAACTCTTTAAGGGCCTGTGTACCATATTTGGGTTTCCCAAGTGGCTCAGTGGTAAAGAATCTGCCTGCCTATGCAGGAGGCCCAGGAGATGTGGGTTCAACGCCTGGGTTGGGAAGATCCCCTAGAGGAAGAGATAGCAACCCACTCCATATTCTTGCTTGAAAATTCCATGGAAAGAGGAGCCTGGTGGGCTATAGCCCATGGGTTGCAAAAATTGGACATGACTTAGTGATTGAGCACACATGAACATACCATGCTAAGTAGTTTGCAATTTAGTCTATAGTCAATAGAAAGCCACTCAAGATAAATAATAAGGGAAGTTTCAAATAGCAGGAAGATAGATTGGATGGAGGAGAAAATTAAGATGGAGCTTCCCCTGTGGCTCAGTGGTAAAGAATTCAGCTACCAGTGCAGGAGACACAGGTTTGCTGCCTGGTCCAGAAAGATCCCACATGCTGCAGAGCAGCTAAGCCCATGTGCCACAACTATTGAGCCTGCGCACTAGAGCCAAGAAGCCACAACTGCTGCAGCCCTCGTGCCCTAGAGCCCATGCTCTGCCGCAAGAGAAGCCTCTGCAATGAGAAGTCTGTGCACTGCAACTAGAGAGAATTCCCCGTTCTCTGTAAGAAGAGAAAAGCCTGCACAGCAGCAAAGACCCAGGATAGCCAAAAGTAAATAAATAAAAATTATTTTTTAAAAAGATAGAGAAGTTTAGTAAAAATACTTTAAGCAAGAAATGATGTAGAATTTATGTAAGGTAGTTGTCTTGAGGATAAAAAGAAAGAGTTGTGAGAGATAATTGAGACGTTAAAATATGAAAGATCTTTATGTAAAATTTAGCAATTCTCTGAACATTTTTGAGTTCTTAAAAAATCTCAACTTTGGTTAAAGGAGATGCTAAGACAGAAGCTGATTGCAACTTAGAGGACAGTGGCAGAGGAGCTCCACAGACCCTCTCCCCAGTGAAATAACCATAAATGGTAAAAATTAATTTTAGAAAACCAAACATTTAAAGTCACTGGAGATTGTCCTAAGGGTACACAGCAAGTGGAGAAACATTTATTCAAAGATATCTAAATCTTAGCAGTAAGAAAGTTTAGCATTTTGGCCACAACCTATTCCTTCCCTGCCCCAAACTCACCATGACAGAAGCACTATTTGAAGTGAACACAGCCATGAATACAAGATTTCCTCCCTGCTCCCCACCCCAGCTCTCAGTCTAAGGCTGTGATATCTCCCCAAGAGAGAGGTAGGTTACCAGCACTTCTTACTCTCCCCAGCTCTGTGTTGCAGAATTTCTAATCCAGTCAAGAATGATTTAGAGGTTTAGAACTCCCTTCCTACCCCCCAGTCCCACTAATGGAGTGGATGCTTAACCACAGGCAGAGTAGACCAAGAATACTAGGCCTGGCCCACCTTTCTAGTAGAAGGGATGGTAGGGCAGGCTATAAGAACAGAAAACTCCATAGCTCCTCCCAAGAGAACTGATTTTTGGAACAGAATGTGGAAAAGTTCAAGACTAAGGGCACTCTCAGAAATAATGAAGACTTTGGTCCTAAGAAATTAAAAGGAGTCTGATAACTCAATAATACAAGCAACAGGCTAACCTGTAGACTAGCTAGCTGTTTTAACAGAGAACCAAGGAAAGAGAGAGCTAAAAAGAGCCCTCCTAGGATTTGAATAACTGTCAAAGACTGACATCAAAGACTACATGAAATGGGACCTGAATTTAATTGAATGAAACAGTCAACAATTCATACCTCAGGGCCTTGTATAATATAATAGAACAATTAATTGGCAGTTAGTGGAGATTTTTTTTTTTTTTTGCAAGTCTTTTTTTTTTTTTAATTATTGTTTTAGCCATACATTGTTATGATATCACCATGGGTTTACATATGCTTCCCCTCCGGGTCCCCCCTCCCTCCTCCCTCCCCCCATCGGATACCAACAGAGACAGATCACAGATCCCTTGTCAGCCTTATGGCTAAGATCAAGTGTAATGGATCACAGAAAGAGACAAGTTGCTAAAGCTAAAACTACTATCTTCCTGGGGTGACAGTGTACGTATCCAGGGCAGCACCCTCTGCGGAACAACTTTAGAGGCTGCATAGTATGGGGTAAATAAATTTCACTGAAATAATCCATATCACTAAACAAATAAACAGGTAAACAATTCCCATAAGGGAAAGTATCAATATCTATATATTATCTATAATATTTGGTTTTTAACAAAAAATTATGAGGCATGCAAAGAACCAGGAAAGCCTGAGCCAACAGAAGAAAAAGCAAGTGGTATAAGCTGCCTTTGAGAGGAAGCATATGTTGAATTTAGGGACAAAAGACTTCAAAGCAGTTACTATAAAAGTGTCCAGAAAGCTAAAGAACACCATGCTTAAAGAAATAAAGGAATATATGATTATTGCATTTCATAAAATAGAGAATTTCAATAAAGAGATAAAAATGAATCAAATGGAAAGTTGAAAAATATAGTAACTGAAATGAAAGACTCATTTCGTTGTTGTTTAGTCACTAAGTCATGTCCAACTCTTTTTGACCCCATTGACTGTAGCCTGCCAGATTCCTCTGTACATGGAATGTCCCAGGCAAGAATACTGGAGTGGGTTGCCATTTCCTACTCCAGGGTCTTCCTGATCCAGGGATCAAACCCACATCTCCTGCTTGGCAGGTGGATTTTTGCCGCTGAGCCACATGGGAAGCCCAAAAGACTCACTCAGTTCAGTTCAGTTCAATCATTCAGTTGTGTCTGACTCTTTGAAACCCCATGGACTGCAGCATCCCAGGCTTCCTTGTCCATCGCCAACACCCAGAACTTGCTTAAACTCATGTCCATCAGGTCAGTGATGCCATCCAACCATCTCATCCACTGTCGTCCCCTTTTCCTACCACCTTCAATCTTTCCCAGCATCAGGGTCTTTTCCAATGAGTCAGTTCTTAGTGACAGATAGCCGAAGTATTGGAGCTTCAGCTTCAGCGTCAGTCCTTCCAATGAATATTCAGGACTGATCTCCTTTAGGATGGACTGGTTAGATCTCCTTGCAGTCCAAGGGACTCTCAGGAGTCTTCTCCAACACCATAGTTCAAAAGCATCAATTCTTTGGCAGTTAGCTTTCTTTATACTCCAACTCTCACATCCACACATGACTACTGGAAAAATCATAGCTTTGACTATATGGACCTCACTAGAGAGACTCAATCGATTTGAGTTGGCAGAGGGAAAAATCAGCATACTTGAAGACAGATCAACAGAGATTATGCTGTTTGAAGAGCAGGAAAAAATAATAAAGCAAAAGGAATAAAACCCCAGAGAAGTGTAGGATACTAACCGTTTCCAACTCATGTGTAATAAAAGAAGAGTAAGGAGAAGGAAACATGTTTAAGGAAATAATGGGACTTCCCTGGTGACCAGTGGTTAAGAATCTGCCTGCCAATGCAGGGTACACAGGTTCGATCCGCAAAGATTCTACATGCTGTGGGGCAACTAGGCCATGTGCTGCAACTACAGAGCCCATATTCTAGAGCCTGAGAGCCAAAAGTACTGAGCCCATGTGCCTAGAGCCTATGTTCTGCAACAAGAGAAGCCATCACAATGAGAAGCCCATGCACCACAACTATAAAGTAGCCCTTGCTTTCTGCAACCAGAGAAAGCCCACACATAGCAATGAAGACCCAGCATAGCCAAAAAAATATAATCAATCTTTATTGAAATAAAAGAAATAGTGGATGAAAACATCCCAAATTTAGTGTAAAACATTAATCTACATATCCAAGGAGTTCAAAGATTTCCAGGCAGGATAAACTGAGATTCATATCCAGAAACACAGTAAAAAAGTTAAAAGCTAAAAACAAACATCTTGAAAGCAATATGAGAAAAATGACTTGTTATGTATGTGAAAGTCACTCAGTCGTGTCTAACTCTTTGTGACCCCATGGACTGTAGCCTGCCAGGTTCCTCTGTCCATGGAATTCTCCAGGCCAAGAATACTGGAGTATTCCCTTCTCCAGGGGATCTTCCCAACCCAGGGATCGAACCCAGGTCTCCCGCATTGCAAGGAGATTCTTTACCATCTGAGCCACCATAAAGGAAACCCAAATAAGATTATCAGCTGACTTCTTTTCAGAAAAAAAGTACAGGCCAGAAGACAGTGGAATGATAGATATGTTTAAAAGGCTGAAGAAAGGAAGTATAACCAAGAATCTTATAATTATTTTTCAAAAAAAAACAAACTGAGATAAAGACATTCTCAAATAAATACTGAGAGAATTTGTTGCTAATAGACCTATGTTAGGTGCTTAGTCAGAGAAGGCAATGGCAACCTACTCCAGTACTCTTGCCTGGAAAATCCCATGGATGGAGGAGCCTGGTAGGTTGCAGTCCATGGGGTTGCAGAGAGTCGGACACGGCTGAGCAACTTCACTTTCACTTTTCACTTTCATGCACTGGAGAAGGAAATGGCAACCCACTCCAGTGTTCTTGCCTGGAGAATCCCAGGGACGGGGGAGCCTGGTGGGCTGCTGTGTATGGGGCCGCACAGAGTCGGACACGAGTGAAGCGACTTAGCAGCAGCAGCAGCAGTAGGTGCTTAGTCACTTCAGTCATGTCCAACTCTTTGCAAACTTAAGGGCTGTAGCCTGCCAGGCTCCTCTGTCCATAGGATTCTCTAAGGAAGAATAGTGGAGTGGGTTACAATGTCTTCCTCCAAGAGATCTTCCTGACCCAGGGACTGAACACACTCTTATGTCTCCTGCGTTGGCAGGCAGGTTCTTTACCACTAGCACCACCTGGGAAGTGCATACCTACTTTACAAGAAATACTAAAAGAAGTTCTTTATATTAAAATCAGGTGACCAAAGGTAGTAGCTGAAATCTACATACACACACACACACACACACATAACAGACCACTGGTAAAAATAATTATAAAATATGATATACTGACATATTTCTTTTTTCTTATCTTAATTGACCTAAATGAATTTGAGCAAGCTCCAGAAGTTGGTGATGGACAGGGAAACCTGGTGTACTGCAGTCCATGGGGTTGCGAAGAGTCAGACATGACTGAGTGACTAAACTGAACTGACCCAAAAATCAATTGTATAAAACAATATACTTGTTTTATATAATAACTTGTATTGTTGTGCTTATAGCATATAAAAATGTAAATATATTTGATAATATCAGAACCAAGGATGTGTGTGGGAGCAAAGCTGTATTGAATTAAGAAAAAGATAACCAAATCATAACTCCACAGGAACAAATGAAGAGAATGAGAGATGGTAAATTAGAAAGACATCCTATGTTTATGGATTAGAATACTTACTGTTAAGATAGCAACATTCCCCAAATTGATCCATAGATTCAATGCAATTCTTGTGCAAATTCCAGCTGTCTTCTTTGTAAAAAATGACAAGCTGTTTCTAAAATGAATATGGAAATACAAAGGACCCAGAATGTCAAAACAATTTTGAAAAAGAAGAACAAAGTTAAAAGACTTACACTTTCTGATTTCAAAACTTCCAAATATTGTGATACTAGCATAAGGATAGGCACATAGAATAACAGAATAGAACTGAACGTCCAGAAGCAAAACCTTATGGTCAGTTGATAAGGATGCCAAGATAGTTCAATGGGGAAAGAATGATGCTGGGAAAACCGAATATCCAAATGCAAAAGAATGAAATTGGACTTCTCTACCATAGACAAAAATTAACAAAAAATGAATCATAGACTTAAATATAGGAAGAAAAACTGTAAAAAGTTTTAATCTAGTAGGGTGTCTATAACAGAATACTACAGAATAGGTGGCATGAAGAACAGTAATTTATTTTCTCAGAATTCTGGAGGCTAGAAGTCCAAGATCAAGGTGTCAGCAGTGCTGGTTTCTGATGAATCCTCTCATCTTGGCTTGTAGACAGCCACCTTCCCTGCTGTGTCTTCATATGGCCTTTTCTCTCTGTGTGTGTACTCCTGATGTGTCCTTTCATAAGTATACCAGTTCCTATTGTATAAGGGCCCCACCCTTATGACCTCATTTAACGTGAATTGCCTCCTTAAAAGCCTCACATCTAAATACAGTCACATTGGAGGTTAGGGCTTCAACATATTAATTTTATGGGGGAAATTTTGAGTTTATAACAAACATTTAGAGAAAAATATAGGATTAAACCTTGCTCACCTTGGGATAGACAAGGCCCTGTTAGATATAACACCAAAAGTATAAGCAAATAAAGGAAAAATAAATTGGAATTTGTCAACTTAAGATAAACTGGTGTTTAACAACTGTTGGGCTTGTGAAAAAATATCAACAATATGATAGAAAATATTCGCAAATCATATATCTGGCAAGAATACACAGATGAACCGTACAAAAAAGATCTTCACGACCCACATAATAACAATGGTGTCATCACTCACCTAGAGCCAGACATCCTGGAATGTGAAGTCAAGTGGGCCTTAGGAAGCATCACTATGAACAAAGCTAGTGGAGGTGATGGAACTCCAGTTGAGCTATTTCAAATCCTAAAAGATGATGCTGTGAAAGTGCTGTTCTCAATATGCCAGGAAATTTGGAAAACTCAGCAGTGGCCACAGGACTGGAAAAGGTCAGTTTTCATTCCAATCCCAAAGAAAGGCAGTACCAAAGAATGCTCAAACTACCACACAAATGCACTCATCTCACCCACTAGTAAAGTAAGGCTTAAAATTCTCCAAGCCAGGCTTCAGCAATACGTGAACTGTGAAATTCCAGATGTTCAAGCTGGTTTTAGAAAAGTCAGAGGAACCAGAGATCAAATGGCCAACATCCAATGGGTCATTAAAAAAGCAAGGGAGTTCCAGAAAAACATCTATTTCTGCTTTATTAACTATGCCAAAACCTTTGACTGTGTGGATCACAATAAACTGTGGAAGATTCTGAAAGAGATGGGAATACCAGACCACCTGACCTGCCTCTTGAGAAACCTGTATGCAGGTCAGGAAGCAACAGTTAGAACTGGACATGGAACAACAGACTGGTTCCAAATAGGAAAAGAAGTACCTCAAGGCTGTATATTGTCACCCTGCTTATTTAACTTATATGTGCAGTACATCATGAGAAACGCTAGGGTGTAGGAAGCATAAGCTGGAATCAAGATTGCCATGAGAAATATCAATAACCTCAGACATGCAGATGACACCATGCTTATGGCAGAAAATGAAGAAGAACTAAAGAGCCTCTTGATGAAAGTGAAAGAGGAGAGTGAAAAAGTTGGCTTAAAGTTCAACATTCAGAAAACTAAGATCATGGCATCTGATCCCATCACTTCATGGCAAATAGATGGGGAAACAGTGGAAACAGTGGCTGACTTTATTTTTCTGGGTTCCAAAATCACTGCAGATGGTGACTTCAGCTAGTAAATTAAAAGACACTTACTCCTTGGAAGGAAAGTTATGACCAACCTGGAAAGCATATTAAAAAGTAGAGACATTACTTTGCCAACAAGGGTCCATCTAGTCAAGGCTATGTTTTTTCCAGTACTCATGTATGGATGTGAGAGTTGGAGTATAAAGAAAGCTGAGGGTAGAAGAATTGATGCTTTTGAACTGTGCTGTTGGAGAAGACTCTTGAGAGTCCCTTGGACTGCAAGGAGATCCAACCAGTCCATCCTAAAGGAGATCAGTCCTGGGTGTTCATTGAAAGGACTGAAGTTGAAGCTGAAACTCCAATACTTTGGCCACCTGATGCAAAGAGCTGACTCATTGGAAAAGACCCTGATGCTGGGCAAGATTGAGGGCAGGAGAAGAAGGGGATGACAGAGGATGAGGTGGTTGGATGGCATCGCCAACTCAGTGGACCTGGATTTGGGTGGACTCCGAGAGTTAGTGAAGGATAGGGAGGCCTGGCATGCTGCGGTTCATGGGGTGGCAAAGAGTCAGACATGACTGAGCGACTGAACTGAATTGAACTATCTGATCAGAAAGTTGTATCTAGAGTATGTAAAGAACTCTCCCAACTCAACAGCAAAAAGATAACCTAACTTGAGATGGGTCAAGAATCTGAATTGACATTTCTCCAAAGATATTCACATGACCCATACATACATGAAAAATTGCTGATCATTAGTCACTAGAGAAATGAAGATGCAGAACATAATGAGTTGGTCAGCATGCAGACCATAAGATGCACCCCATCCTCTGGGATGGCTGTAATGAAAAAGACAGAAAATAAATGTTTCTGAAGATATGGAGAAATTGGAATCTTTATATGTTGCTGATAGGAATGTTAAATAGTACAGCCACTTTGTAAGAGTCTGGCAACTCTCATAAGGTTAAACACAATTACCATATGATCTAGCAGTTTAATTCTTAGGTATATATTCAGGAAAAATTAAAACATGTTCACTCAAAAGTTTGTGCACATGCATGAATGTTCATAGCAGCATTGTTCATAATAGTCAAAAAATAGAAACAACCAAAATGTATATCTACTTCTCATTGGAAAAATAAAATGTGATATACTTGCACAATTGAATGTTTTTAGCAATTAAAAAAATGAAGTACTAATACATGCTTCAGCATGGATGAACCTTGAAAACATTATGCTAAGTGAAAGAACCCAGACATAACAAGTCACATATTGTACGATTGCATTTATAAGAATAGTATGGCAAATCTCTAGAGATATTTGTACATGAGTGATTGCTTGGCCAGGGTGGGTATGGAATGATGGGACAAGTGTTGAAGGGAAGTGGAGAGTGACTGCTATGGATACAAGATTTCTTTGGAGGGATGGTGAAAATGTTCTAAAATTGATTATAGTAATGGTTGTAGAACTCTGCAAACCCTAAAAATCACTAGATTATTTACTTGAAATGGGTGAATCACATGGTATGTGAAGAAGATCTAAATATTATTGGTTTTAAAAATAAGGGAGAGAGAGGCTTAATTTTAGGCAAATGCAAATTAGTCTGTGGAGCAGACCACTGTGTCAGCCTCATTTCTAGATATTTTAGTATGCTTTATGCAGCACTGCCATCTTTGGCCTTACCCAAGCCCTACTTCATTTCACCTGTGTATCTCACCTCTGCACCCTCTTTTCTACAAGCAGTGCCTTGGCTCCGTAGAAGGGACAGGAACCAGATGTTGTGTATGGCCTTGCTTCGAGAGACAGGTCCTCTCCTGTGGTTAACAGGGTTGTTTAAGATCATTCAATAAATAATTATTGAACATCCACTATTCAAAATATTGTTTAATATCATCCAAATTAGACTGTGAGATACTTTTAGGGGCTATATGGGATGTTTTGGGGGACTACAAATATGAATAAGATTTCTTCAAATTCAGGTAAAGACTTATCTGTTGTACAAAATAAAAACTAAGTTCATAAGAGCAAGAAAAATAAAATTCTGTGAAGCACAGAAGAGGGAAATCAATGAGAACGTCACAAGAGGAGACAGCATTTGAACTGGGCCTTGAAAGAAAGTTAAGATTTCAAGATATGGAGAAAGCTGTGTAAACAGAATATCATGAGCAAAAGGACAAATGGTAGATATGTGTCATTTATATGGTATAGTGACTGGTTAGCTGTGACATGAGTCTAAGAGATTGTTAAAACCGGTTTCACACTTATTGCCTTATCTCAATCTATGTTCAAGTACCCTGGCACACAAAGCTGACAAAATAAAACTATGAAGCTGATGTCCAATATTACTGCCTCTCTTTTTTTCCTCTCTATCCAAGAGGTTAAGGTGAATCAATACTGCTACAAGAAAGACCCTTTGCTTCCCATGCTGCCCTGTGCTGTGGTTGCTGTTTTGACAGATCCATGGATCAGGAGGAGTTTGCAGTCTGATGATCTGAATCATATAGTCATTTTTAATTTTAAACTTAGAGTTCTGTGATTTAAATAAATAAAATTTTAAAATAAAAAAATAATAAAATATTTGTCAATAGGTCAAAGATTTAAATGCTAAAAAAGAAACTTAAAGTATTAGAAACATTCATGGGATAAAGCTTTTTAATAAAAGCTTCTGAGAAGAAAAATATACTGTAAGCAAAATGGAAGTTCAAACAAGCAAAAATACTTGCAACACATATGATGGGCAAAAGTACAATTTCTTTAATATTTATTAATATATTAATAACAGAAGATGAGCAATTCAATATAAATTGAAGGATATGAAAATACAAACAGTTCATAGGAAAAGAAATATAGCTGGCTTATAAACAGAAGACTCACAGACTTACTTAATTTGTACTCACAGAGCTACAAATTAAAGTGCAAGGATAAAAAAAATAAACTACAAGGATATTCTATCTCTGATCCATTAGAGTAGTAAAGATCAAAAACTTTTATTAAAGCTTGTGTTTACAAACATGTTGGAAATCGGCAGGCAGTGCTGGTTGGTATGTAAACCATGGAATTTCTTTGAAGAATAACATGGTGATGATTATCAACATTTAATGTACATGTGGTGAAATATTTAGAGAGAGGAGTACCAATGTTTGTAGCTCACTTAGAAATGTATCAAAAATTGGAAGGACTGTTGAATGGATATATACATGATTTAAAAGTATAGTAAAATGTTAATGGTTGAGTCCAGATGGTGTGTAAAATCTACAGGTGCCACTATAAAATTCTTTCATTTTTTGTTTGAAAAATATTCAAAATAAAATGTTGGAAAAAATAATATGCATAAATCTGTGACTCAGTAGTTAAGAATTTACCTTTACATACTGGTGCATATGCACAAAGATATAAGCAAACATGTTCATTGCAGCATTGATAGTAGTGATGAAAGATTAGATACAACCCAAACGGCTTTCATTAGGGAAGTGGTTATACAAATAGGTTTTCAGTGGAATGCTGCATAGTCATTTTTTAAAAATGAGGCAGATATATTTGTCTCCAAGTTGTATATTAAAAAAGCAAGGTGCAGCATAATATATTGCTCTTTGCATAATTTTTATATATGCATAATGTATCTCTGAAAGGATACAGAGGAAACTGGTTAAGATTGGTTTCTTCTAGAGAAGAAACTTGGCAGGGTGGGAGTGATGTGATCCTGATTGGGAGAAAAAATTTCACTGTGTAACTGTTGGCATTTCCCTTGATGGCAGGGAGAGGAAAGGAGTTAGTTTTTAAACAAAAGTGGATCATGTTGTACACACTTGGAAGCAGTATAGTATCTTGGTTAGAAACTCAGTCTCTGAAATGAAACAAAAGTTGACAGTCAATTGAGTCCTAGTTCCACTATGTATTAGTTTCATGACTTTAGGCAAATATTTAACTTCTGTAAGCCTCAAGCAGAAAATAGAGGTAACCACCTCTTAGAGTTGTTGTGAAAATTGAGTGTATAATTCATGTAAAATATTTTATTTATAAGCTCTCTTTGTATAGTTCAAATTTAGATTAATTATTATTTTTACTCTCTAAAATATGGTTTGGGGTTCTTAAAATCATAATCTTCACCCACTTATTATTTAGACTCCCTCCAAAGCCTTCTTTAAAATGTTTATCTTTCTTTTTCCAGATGCCTAGATTTACACAACACCAATTAGTTACCTATAGAATTAGAAGTCTGAGACGTTTCATTAAAATAAATATCAATCAAAATTCTTCCATGTTAAAACATGCTGGTGTCTTACTTAGTTGAAAACTAGCCTAGGACTGATTTGTGGTATTATTTTTATGTTTTAGAAATCAAAGTGCCTCTTGATTCCTAAGCAGGACTGGGAGTAAGGGGGTCAGTTAGTCACTATGGCTGCCTATATAGCCTGTAGTGATAATTGACCAGCTCTATGCCTTTATTCTCTTTTTCCTCAGGACTTCATATTATCCACAGCCTAGATGAAGTTAATTTCATACAGAACCTTGTGTTTTACATTGAAGCTGCATATAAAACTGCTGTAAGTACTCATTTTGGAATGAATTTTAAACATGTGATGTTTTAAATATACTGAACAACCTATTCCTTCTCCTAAGGCTGCCCCTCATAGTGAACCAGTCTATAAGGCTTCTGGCAGAAGTTGCCTTCAGCCTCTTTCATTACTAAGCTCTGTCGTCCTTCTAGTGTTCATGGTTAAATACTCTTTTTTACAACTACCATATGAGGTAGGTTTTTAATTAAGTCATTTTTAATGAGGTCATAATATATTTAACATCTCTTTCAGGAGTTACTATTCTTCATTGCATGATGGTCATTGTGTTGAAAATGGCTGTGTCATATATAGTTCATTCAGGTATGAGGGAAAATCTGGAGCCTGTTCCTCCTTATTTGCCAGGAGTGAAGTGAAAGTCACTCAGTCATGTCTGACTCTTTGTGACCCAATGGACTGTAGCTCACCAGGCTCCTCTATCCATGGGATTCTCCAGGCAAGAATACTGGAGTGGGTAGCCAGTCCCTTCTCCAGGGAAGGGTAATTCTAATGTAGACATATTTGGTGCAAACAGATATTATTTGTTGATAGATTTTTGTTTTCTGATACAATAAACCTGCTGTGATGCAGGGTAAAAACAAGGGTTTTCTGACCTCTCTTGAAGCCAAGGTTGCAGCAGTAGTATTAATGATATTTGTGCCTTCTCATACTCTGATCTTTGCAGTACAAACTAGGGTAGAGATGGGTTTAGGAGCAGATGAGACTCACTATAGGATAAATATGGCTTACCTTTCTGAAACTTCATCTTTTGACTCAGAGATTTCATATTAAAAGTAACTTAAGGTAAATAACCAAAATAAATACAGGTGTGTGTGTGCATGTGCAAGCATGTGTGTGCATATGAGTATTTCCAAGTTCTGTTCAACGAGAGAGCCTAGAAGCCTGACACCACAGTGGCAATGAGCGCTGGTACTCAGGTCTTGAATGTAACTATCATTATCTAAGAAAAGGAATGAGAATGCCTTGTAGACGTGGTTGATTCCAGGACTGGGGCAGGGAAAATACAAGATGAGACTGTATTTGAGCATCTTATAATGACAGAAAGTGAGGAAGTGTTTCTAAAAATGGAGCATGTTAGAAGAGCACAGGAGCCAATCTAGAGGAACTCCTAAT
Organism: Antilocapra americana; assembly: GCA_007570785.1. Taxonomy (NCBI): domain Eukaryota; kingdom Metazoa; phylum Chordata; class Mammalia; order Artiodactyla; family Antilocapridae; genus Antilocapra; species Antilocapra americana. The sequence goes on along the minus strand of ML660663.1, from coordinate 984,507 downwards.
GGCCAGAGCTGGAACAATTTGAGCAAAATAAATAATGGTAACATTTTATTACAACCCAGAGAATAATGTAAATATCTATAAGTTCATAGTGATATAAATAAATAGCTGAGTAAAAATATGAGGGAGAAAGGATAACACTTCCTTAAAGAAGGACTGCAATTAATGAGTGTAGAGGTAATAAAGGAACTAAAAAATCACCATTGAAACACCACTCTAATAATTATTGCAGGGATAATTCACTAATGGGTGCTAAATTAGTGGATGGATATTCAAGGAGATACAAGATATTTGCACAGTCATAAAGTGTATCTCTGAAGATATATATTAATTACAGGCTTATCTCCTTTCACTGTTTCACTCTCTTGCACTTAGCAGTTACTTGTGATTTTTACATATTGAAGGTTTGTGACAACCGTATGTCAAGCAAGCCTATTGGTGAAATTTTTTGAACAACATTTGCTCATTTCATGTCTTTGTCACATTCTGGTAATTCTTGCAGTATGTCAAATCCTCTACCAGCAAAAACATTTTGACTCACTCAAGTCTCAGATAATGGTTAGCATTTTCTAGCAATAAAATATTTTTAAATTAAGGTATGTACATTGTTTTTTTTAGACTTAATACTATTCCACACTTAATTGACTACAGTATAATATAACTATAACTTTCATATGTACTGGGAAACCAAAAAGTCATGTGACTTGCTTTAATGCAGTATTTGCTTTATCACTGTGGTCTGTATCTGAATCCACAATATCTCCAAAGGATGCTTGCAATTAGTATAATAATATAATAGGAAAATGGTAACAGTAGAATGGAGAAACTCTGTAGACACTACCCTAACCAAGTGATGAAGGTTAGTGTTACAAGTAGTAAGACATCAACATTGTGTACCCCAGATATGATGCACTAAAAAGGAGCATAATGTTTGTAGAAGTCTAGTATTCTTGCCAAAAATGCATAACCTCAATCTAATCAAGAGAAGATATCAAGGAAACACAAATCAGGGGAAATCTATTAAATATATGACCATTAATCTTGAGAAAGTGTCAAGGTATAAAAGACAAGGCTTAAGAAACTGTAACTGGAAGAGATTTAAGGAGGCGTGACAAATGCAGCATGGTATTCTGGATCACATCCTGGAATACAGAAAGACTATCAGTGGAAAAACTGGTGAAGTCCTATGAAAGTCCATAATTCGGTTACTAATATTTTACTCATAAAAATTTCACTTTGAGAATTGTACTATGGCTATGTCAAGTGTTAACATTAAGGGAAGCTGAGTGAAAAGTGTATAGGAACTCACTACTATTCTTGAAATTTCTCTGTTAATCTAAAGTTATTTGGAAATGAAAAGTTTTTAAAAAGTAATTTTGAATGTTATCTTTGTATTATCGAGGAGCTGTATAGCACTATGGTTAAGAATGTAGGCTTTGGAGAAACTTGGACTCTGATTTTAGCCCTGTCATTCATTGACTATGTGACCTTGGGTGAGTCGCTTAACCTCTCTTTGCACCTCAGTTTCATCATCTATAAAATGTAAGGATTAAGGATGATAATAGTGTAAAGTGCATAAGTAAGTTCTTCGTACATTGTCATTGCCAATAGAGAGTAAAATTAGAATGGATATTTATGATAAAATATTTGGGTTGATGTTTAGGCTCTGTTTCCTAGACCTCCTAGATATCCACTTTGACAAAAAATTTTGATAAGCACCTCTTTAGATGAACTAAGTTACCGTTCTTAGCCATCAAGGTATCTTCTAACTTCTTGGAGTCCCCAATAGAATTGAAAGCTACTGAGGAAATAGTTATAGGGGGAACTCAACTCCTTGGCCTCTCCTTAATAAGCATTATGAGCAAATGTATATATGGCAAGTTAGCTAATATTTATGCCTTTTATTCAAGTGTTGTATATCTAGTAATCATTGAGTAGTGGTGACTTGCTAATGGTGTGTTGGTTATTTTATGCCAGGACTTCGGGATATGGGAACGTGGAGACAAGACCAATCAAGGAATCTCAGAATTGAATGCCAGTTCAGTTGGAATGGCAAAGGTAATTTTCCTCACTCTGCTTTTACCAAGTGTGGGATAAGTCTCATACACTTTTGCCATAGATAAAGCCTTAACATGAATGTGGACCATCATCAAATTAATTGATCTTTTAAACCATAGGCAGTGTCCAGAGTCTCCCATATAATTATGGACATGTAGGTAAAGACTTCTTTCATAAGCTCTAGATTTGTATGTACAACTGATTTGTAGCATATCTCTATTTACATATCCCACAAGGACCTCAGAAAACATGTCTTAAACTAAAATCATCTCTACCACAACAGAAATAAACAAAAGGAGGCTTATTTTTCCGTCCATACACCAAGTTGACAAAGCTTGATATCAGGAAACCATCTCTCAATTCTCCACCCCACTCACTCTCCTCCATCCCCTATACTGTTATCTTCATCATCATTATTATCTTCCACTTGGCTTCATCTTTTCCTTCATACTGCTACTGCCTTAATTTCAGCTTTTATCTCTGAAAGCAGCAAGAAGGCATAAAACTGGATAGCAGGAATAGGATCAAACATATCCACTATAATGATAAATATACATGACTTAATTTGTTTCTCCTACCTAAAAGCAAAGACACAGGTTGATTTAAAAAACAAATAAAGGAAATTCAGTCTATACCTATACCACTTCTAAGAGCTCTAAGACAGCAAATTGCCACAGAAAGATTTAAATCAGAAAGATGGACAAAGTCTGGCCAAAATAAAAAAGAGTATAGGTGACTGTGAATTCAAATGAAGTACAATTTAAAGCCAAAAGTATTACATGGAACAAAGGGGACAAAGGGGGGTCAAGACAGAATGAGAAAATTTGGCCTACAATGTAGTTTCAATTAATACAGATCAAAATGTATTAAAAATACAAGGCAAAATAGAAACAGTTATAAGGGGACAGCTTAACACTGAGAGACAATGACAGATAAAATAAAACCAAAAATAAGATTATAGAAAATTTATAATGTGATTTAATAAATTTATATGTAATTTTGTCTCTATAAGATATGCATTCCCTGGGTAAATGTTTTTCTTTTTAATGTATTTTTGATTACCAAAATGATACAGATATTGAGCTTATTTTTAAAAATTAAATCATATGCTAATTTACGTCTGTGAAACCTGATTCTTTAAATACAGCAGCCTCAAATTTTACTGAACAACAACCAGACATCTTCTTTCATACAGATAATCTAATTCAATGTTTTCAGTTGCCACACAAATTTAATAATTACTCTACTGATGATAATGCTTTAGTGAGGATCTTTGTACATACATCCTGGTGAACCTGCACGAATATTTTTGTAGGATAGATTCTTAAAAGTGAAACCATTGGGTTAAAGAATGTACACTTTAAAACTGCCCTCCAAAACAATTTCCACCAGTTTACATTTTCCCCATTCATATATGATGGATATGGGCTTCCCTGGTGGCTCAGACAGTAAATCATGTGCCTGTAATGCAGGAGACCTGGGTTTGATCCCTGGGTGGGAAACATCCCCTGGAGAAGGAAATGGCAACCCACTCCAGTAATCTTGCCTGGAAAATTCATGGATGGAGGAGCCTGGTAGGCTACAGTCCATGGGATCACAGTCAGACATGACTGAACAACTTCATATGATGGATATATGCCATCATGTGCCATCTGCATCATTTTCCTCAAACCCTCACTAACTCTGAATATTATCAATATTTCTGAGTAATTTGATTTAAAATTTTTTAACCACTGAAACATTTTTCTACATTTTATTTTGAAATCATTTCAGACTTTGGGAAACTTGTAAGGACTGTGCAAAGAATTCCCATATACCCTTCATTCAAGTTCCCTACTTGTTAACATTTGTTTGTTCTTTCTGTTTACACATACACATTATTTTTTCCTGAACTAGTTGAGAGTAAATTGCAGACATAAAGCTTCATGCCTCCTAAATATTTCAGTATAAATTTCCTCAAATACTGTCTTATCACCATGGTACAATCATCAAAATCAGGAAATGAACATTGACATCATACTACCACGTAACCCAAAAATCCCATTCAAATTTCTTTAATTGTTCCAATAATATCATTTATAGCCAAAATAAAAAACAAACAAAAACTCTTATGATTCAGAATCCAATCCAGGATAACATGTTACATTTAGTTGTAATGTCTCTTTGGATTCCTTTAACTTGGAATAATTCTTCAGACTTGACTTACCTTTTATGATCTTGGCATTTTTAAGATTATAGGCCAGTTGTTTTATAGGATGTCCTTCAGTTTGGTTTTGTGTGATATTTCCTCATGATTTGATTGAAGCTATGCATTTTGACAATAATACCACAGAGATAATGACGTGTCCTCAGTACATCATCAGGAAGTACAGCTGTGGATTTATCTCATTACTGTTTATGTTAAGTTTGATGACTTCATTAAGGTGGTATCTGCCATATTTCTCTGCTGGAAATTTACTATTTTTCCCCTTGTAACTGTTAAGTATTTTGTTCCTGGATGATATCTGTACAACCCATTAGGTGCCAGTTAGACATGATTTCTCCAAGGAAGCTTTCCAGAATTACCTATATCCCAAAGATTAAGTCAGTTCTGTCTCATAATTGAGGAGCTAATAAATATTAGCTCAATATAATCAAATAACTAATAAATATTTGAAAGAATATTCAACCTTGTTAGCAAATTAATGCAACTGACTCATCATTTTTCTATCAAATTAGGAAAAATTTCAAAGGTAATACTTCGTTTGCATTAAAGAAGTTAGTACACAACTGGTGTTAGTTATATTGGTACAAACTGCATGGAAGGGAATGTAGCATTGCATCTTAAAAATTGTTTATACCCTTTAACCCAGTGATTCTATTACAGGGAATTAATGCTTAAATGGTAACTCATTCTACTCTGTTTTTATCAGTTTAACTTTTTTAGCTTCCACACATAAGTGATATAATATTTGCCTGACATCTCATTTAGTATAAGCCCTCACGGTACATCCAAGTTGTCATAAATGGTAGGATTTCCTTCTTTCTTATGACTGAATGATAATCCGTTACATACACACACACAGAGGCAGGTGCATACACATATACTTCACATCTTCTTTATCCATTCATCTGTTGATGGACACAAATCATTTCTGTATGTCGTCAATGATGCTGCACACAGGAGTGCATATATTTCGATATCCTGTTTTTATTTCCTTTGGATATATACCCAACAGAGAAATTGCTGGATCATATGGGAGTTCTATTTTTTATTTTTTGAGTAACCCCCATAGCTATTATTTTCCATAGTTGCTGAAACAACTTGCATTCCCATAAAGGGTGTACAAGGCTCTCTTTTATCCACATCTTCACCAATACATATCTTTTTGATGATAACCATTCTGAAAGATGTGAGGTGATATTGCATTGTGGTTTTGACTTGTATTTCCATTTTTATTAGTGATGTTGAGCATCTTTTCATGTTCCTGCTGGCCATTTCTATGTTCTCTTTGGAAAAACTGTGTAGTTAATTCCTTTGCCCATTTTTAACTGAATTATTTGTTTTTATGTTATTGAATTGTATGAGTTCTTTATATATTTTTGATATAAACTTATTAGATGTATGTTTTACAAAAAGTCTCTCCCATGCTGTGGGCTGCCTTTATCTTTTGAACCTCCCTCCCATCTCCCACCCCATCCCACCCCTCTAGATTGATACAGAGCTCCTGTTTGAGTTTCCTGAGTCATACAGCAATTTCCCTGTTGGCTATTTATTTTACATATGGTAATGTAAGTTTCCATGTTACTCTTTCCATACATCTCACCCTCTCCTCCCCTCTCCCCTTGTCCATAAGTCTATTCTCTATGTCTGTTTCTCCATTGCTGCCCTGGACATAAATTCTTCAGTACCATTTTTCTAGATTCCGTATATATGCGTTAGAATATGGTGTTTATCTTTCTCTTTCTGACTCATTTCACTCTGTATAATAGGTTCTAGGTTCATCCACCTCATCAGAACTGACTCAAATGCATTTCTTTTTATGGCTAAGTAATATTCCATTGTGTATATGTACCACAACTTCTTTATCCATTTATCTGTCAATGGACATCTAGGTTGCTTCCATATGCTAGCTATTGTAAATAGTGCTGCAATGCACAATACGATACATGTGTCTTTTTCAATTTTGGTTTCCTCAGGGTATATGCCTAAGAATGGGATTGCTGGGTCATATGGTGGTTTTATTCCTAGTTGTTTTTAAAGGAATCTCCATACCATCTTCCATAGTGGCTGTATAAATTTACATTCCAACCAAGAGTGCAAGAGCATTCCATTTTCTCCACACCTTCTCCAGCATTTATTGTTTTAGAATTTGTGATGATGGCCATTCTGACCAGTGTGAGGTGATAGCTCATTATGGTTTTGATTTGCATTTCCCTAATAATAAGTGATGTTGAGCATCTTTTCATGTGTTTGTCAGCCATCTGTATGTCTTCTTTGAAGAAATGTCTATTTAGGTCTTTTCCCCACTTTTTGATTGGGCTGTTTGTTTTTCTGGCATTGAGTTGTATGAACTGCCTGTATATTTTGAAAATGAATCCTTTGTCAGTTGTTTCATTTGCTATTATTTTCTCCCATTCTGAGAGTTACAATTTTCACCTTGCTTGCATTTTCCTTTACTATGCAAAAGCTTTTAACTTTAATCAGATCCCACTTGTTTACTTTTGTTTTTATTTCCATTACTCTAGGAAGTGAGTCATAGAGAGTCTTGCTTTGATTTATGTCATCAAGGGTTCTGCCTATGTTTTCTTCTAAGAGTTTCTGCTCTTAACATTTAGGTCTTTAATCCATTTTGAGTTTATCTTTGTGTATGGTGTTAGGAAGTGTTCTAATTTCATTCTTTTACACGTAGCTGTACAGTTGTCCCAGCACCATTTTCTGAAGAGGCTGTTTCTGCCCCACTGTATATTCTTGGATCCTTGGTCAAAAATACAGTACCCCTAGGTGCATGGGTTTATTTCTGAGCTTTCTATCTTGTTCCATTGGTCTATGTTTCCGTTTTTGTGCCAATACCATGCTGTCTTAATGACAGTAGCTTTGTAGTATAATGTGAAGTCAGGAAGGCTGATTCCTCCAGCTTCATTCTTCTTTCTCAAGACTGCTTTGGCTATTTGGGGTCTTTTGTGTTTCCATCTGAACTGTGAAATTTTTTATTCTAGTTCTGTGAAAAATGCCATTGGTAATTTGATAGGGATCACATTGAATCTGTAGATTGCATTTGGTAGTATAGTCATTTTCACAATATTGATTCTTCCTACCCAGAAACATGGAATATCTCTCCAGCTATTTATGTCATCTTTGATTTCTTTCATTAGTTTCTTATAATTTTCTGTGTACAGTTCTTTTGTCTCGTTAGGCAAGTGTATTCCTAGATATTTAATTCTTTTTGTTGCAGTGGTGAATGGGATTGATTCCTTAATTTCTCTTTCTGATTTTTCATTGTTAGTATATAGAAATGCAAGTGATTTCTGTGTACTGATTTTGTATCCTGCAACTTTGCTAAATTCACTGATTGGCTCTACTAATTTCCTGATATTATCTTTAGGATTTTCTATGTACACTATCATGTCATCTGCAAACAGTGAGAGCTTTACTTCTTTTCTGATCTGGACTCCTTTTATTTCTTTTTCTTCTCTGATTACAGTAGCTAGGACATCCAGAACTATGTTGAATAATAGTGGTGAAAATGAAAACCCTTGTCTTGTTCCTGGTCTTAGGAAGAATGCTTTCAGTTTTTCACCATTAAGAATAATGTTTGCTATAGGCTTAGCATATATGGCCTTTACTATGTTGAGGTAGGTTCCTTCTATGCCCACTTTTTGAAGACTTTTACTCATAAATGGGTGCTGAATTTTGTCAAAGGCTTTTTTCTGCATCCAGTGAGATTATCATATGATGTTTATCTTTCAATTTGTTAATAGAGTATATCACATTGATTGATTTGCATATATTGAAAAATCCTTGCATTCGTGGAATAAACCCAACTTGATTATGGTGTATGAGCTTTTTGATGTGTTGCTGAATTCTGTTTGCCAAAATTTTGTTGAGAATTTTTGCAGCAAAGTTCATCAGTGATAGTGGCCTGTAGTTTTCTTTTTTCTGTTGTCTTTGTTTGGTTTTGGTATCAGGGTGATGGTGGCCTCGTAGAATGAGTTTCGAATTGTCCCCTCTGCTATAATTGCACTCATGTCATACGCTAGTAAAGTAATGCTCAAAATTCTCCAAGCCAGGCTTCAGCAATACGTTAACTGTGAACTTCCAGATGTTCAAGCTGGATTTAGAAAAGGAAGAGGAACCAGAGATCAAATTGCCAACATCTGCTAGATCATCAAAACAGCAAGAGAGTTCCAGAAAAACATCTATTTCTGCTTTATTGACTATGCCAAAGCCTTTGACTATGTGGATCACAATAAACTGGAAAATTCTACAAGACATGAGAATACCAGACCACCTGACTTGCCTCTTGAGAAACCTGTATGCAGGTCAGGAAGCAACAGTTAGAACTGGCCTTGGAACAACAGACTGGTTCCAAATAGGAAAAGGAGTATGTCAAGGCTATATATTGTCACCCTGCTTATTTAACGTATATGCATAGTACATCATGAGAAACGTTGGGCTGGATGAAGCACAAGCTGGAATCAAGATTGCCGGGAGAAATATCAATAACCTCAGATATGCAGATGACACCACCCTTATGGCAGAAAGTGAAGAGGAACTAAAGATCCTCTTGATGAAAATGAAAGAGGAGAGTGAAAAAGTTGGCTAAAGCTCAACGTTCAGAAAACTAAGATCATGGCTTCTGGTCCCATCACTTCATGACAAATAGATGGGGAAACAGTGGAAACAGTAGCTGACTTAATTTTGGGGGCTCCAAAATCACTGTAGATGGTGATTGCAGCCATGAAATTAAAAGACACTTACTCCTTGGAAGGAAAGTTGTGACCAACCTAGACAGCATATTAAAAAGCAGAGATATTACTTTGTCAACAAAGGTCCATCTAGTCAAGGCTATGGTTTTTCCAGTAATCATATATGGATGTGAGAATTGGAGTATAAAGAAAGCTGAGTGCAGAAGAACTGATGCTTTTGAACTGTGGTGTTGGAGAAGACTCTTCAGAGTCCCTTGAACTGCAAGGAGATCTAACCAGTCTATCCTAAAGGAGATCAGTCCTGGGTATTCATTGGAAGGACTGATGTTGAAGCTGAAACTCCAATACTTTGGCCACTTCATGCGAAGAGTTGACTCATTGGAAAAGACCCTGATGCTGGGAAAGATTGAGGGCAGGAGAAGAAGGGGACGACAGAGGATGAGATGGTTGGATGGCATCACCAACTCAATGGACATGACTTTCGGTGAACTCCAGGTGTTGGTGATGGACAGGGCGGCCCGGCATGCTATGATTCATGGGGTCTCAAAGAGTCGGACGTGACTGAGCTACTGAACTGAACTGAACTGCAATTTTCTGAAAGAGTTTTAGAAGAATAGGCATTAGCTCTTCTCTAAATGTTGGATAGAATTCTCCTGTGAAGCCACCTGGTCCTGGGATTTTGTTTTCTGGGAGATTTTTGATCACAGCTTCAATTTAAGTGCTTGTAATTGGGTTGTTCATAATTTCTATTTCATCCTGGTTCAGTCTTGGAAGATTGAACTTTTCTAAGACTCTCTCCATTTCTTCCAGGTTATCCATTTTGTTGCCATATAGTTGTTGTTCATAATAGTCTCTGATAAACCTTTATAATTCTGCATTGTCTCTTGTAACTTGTCCTTTTTCATTTCTAATTTTGTTGATTTGATTCTTCTCTCTTTTTTTCTTGATGAGTGTGGCTAAAGGCTTGTCAACTTTGTTTATCTTCTCAAAGAACCAGCTTTTAATTTTATTAATCTTTACTATTTTTTCTTTCATTTCTTTTTCATTTATTTCTGCTCACATCTTTATGATTTCTTTCCTTCTACTAATTTTCAGGGGTTTTTTTTGTTTTTCTTTTTCCAGTTGCTTTAGGTGTAAAGTTAGGTTGTCTGTTCAATGTTTTTCTTGTTTCTTGAGGTAGGGTTGTATTGCTATAAACTTCCCTGTTAGAACTACTTTTGGTGCATCCCATAGGTTTTGAGTTGTCATGTTTTCATTGTCATTTGTTTCTAGGAATTTTATTTCCCTTTTGATTTCTTCAGTAACTGGTTGGTTATTTAGAAACATGTTGTTTAATCTCCATGTGTTTCTGTTTCTTACAGTTTTTTTCTTGTAATTGATATGTAGTCTCATAGCGTTTTGGTCAGAGAAGATGCTTGATATGATTTCAATTTTCTTAAATTTACTGAGGTTTGATTTGTGACCCAAGATGTTGTCTGTCCTGGTGAATGTCCCATGTGCACTTGAAAAGAAGGTATATTCTTCTGCATTTGGATTGAATGTCCTGAAGATATCAATGAGATCCATCTCATCTAATGTATCATTTAAGACTTGTGTTTCCTTATTAATTTTCTGTTTGATGAACTGTCCATTGGTGTGAGTGAGGTGTTAAAGTCTCATAATATTATTGTGTTACTGTCAATTTCTCCTTTTATGTCTGTTACTGTTTGTCTTACATATTGAGGTACTCCTATGTTGGGTGCATAGATATTTACAATTGTTATGTCTTCCTCTTGGATTGATTCCTTGATCATTATGTAGTGTCATTCCTCATCTCTTGTAATCTTCATTTTAAGATCTATTTTGTCTGATGTGATGATTGCTACTCCAGGTTACTTTTGCTTCCAATTTGCATGCATATTTTTCCATCCTCTCACTTTCAGTCTATATGTGTCTTGAGGTCTAAAGTGGATTTCTTGTAGATAGCATATATATGGGTCTTGTTTTTGTATCCATTCAGCCAGTCTGTGTCTTTTGATTGGAACATTTACTCAATTTACATTTAAAGTAATTATTGATATATATATTCCTATTACCATTTACTTTATTGTTTGGGGTTGATTTTGTAGATCTTTTTCCTTCTCTTGTATTTCTTGACTATATAAGTCCCTTTAACATTTGTTGTAAAGCTAGTTTGGTGGTACTGAATTCTCTTAATTTTTGCCTCTCTGAAAAGCTTTTTATTTCTGCATCAATTTTGAATGAGATCCTTGCCGGGTACTGTAATCTTGGTTGTAGATTTTTCCCTTTCAGTACTTTAAATATATCCTGCCATTCCCTTCTGGCCTGCAGAGTTTCTGCTGAAATATCAACTGTTAAGTATATAGGGGTTCCCTTGTATGTTACTTGTTGCTTCTCCCTTGCTGCTTTTAATATTCTTTCATTTTGTTTAGTCTTTGTTAGTTTGATTAGTATGTGTCTTGGCATGTTTCTCCTTGGGTTTATCCTGTATGGGACTCTTTGTGTCTCTTGGACTTGATTGACTCTTTCCTTTTCCATGTTGGGGAAATTTTTAAATATAATCTCTTCAAAAACTTTCTCATACTCTTTTTCTCTTCTTCTGGGACCCATATAATTTGAATGTTGGTGTGTTTGATATTGTCCCAGAGGTCTCTGAGACTATCCTCAGTTCTTTTCATTCTTTTTACTTTATTCTGCTCTTCACAAGTTATTTCCACCATTTTATCTTCCTGCTCACTGATTCATTCTTCTGCTTCAGATATTCTGCTATTGGTTCCTTCTAGAATATTTTTTATTTTGGTAATTGTGTTGTTTGTCTCTGCATTTTTATCCTTTAATTCCTCTAGGTCTTTGTTAATTGATTTTTGCATTTTCTCCATTTTCTTTTCAAGGTTTTTGATCATCTTTACTATCATTATTCTGAATTCTTTTTCAGGTATTTTGCCTATTTCCTCTTCATTTATTTGGACTTCTGTGTTTCTGGTTTTTTCCTTCATTTGTGTAATATTTATCTACTTTCTCATTTTTTTTAACTTATTGTGTTTGAGGTCTCCTGTTCTCAGCCTTCAAGGTTAAATTCTTTCTTCCTTTTGGTTTCTACCCTCCCAAGATTGGTACAGTAGTTTGTGTAAGCTTCAACTAGTGTGAGATTTGTGCCGATTTTCTGTTTGTTTGTTTTTTCTCTGATGGGCAAGGCTAAGTCAGGTGGTAATCCTGTCTCCTGATGATTGAATTTGTATTTTTGTTTAGTTTGTGGTTTAGATGAGGTGTCCTGCACAGGGAGCTACTGGTGGTTGGGTGTGGCAGGGGTTTCCTTTGTGTGAATTCTCACTAGTTTATACTCCCTAGAGTTAGTTCTTTGGTTATCTAGGGTCTTGTAGTCAGTGCTCCCACTTGAAAGGCTCAGGGCTTGATCTCTCCAAAGACCAGTCTAGGTCCAGTCTACCAACAGGAATTTCACCCAAAATCAAAGGGCCTTTACTTGAGTTCCAAAAGCCAATGCACAAGAACACAATGAAGATCTCTGACTCAGGGAAAACTTGGTATCACCTGCCTCGTGGACAGACCTCCTTGGATTGCAACAGATGACTAGAGGGTCTGTCTTTAGCAGTTCTTTTTCATCTTTTTGATTGTTTCTTTTGTTGTGTAGAAGCTTTTTAGTGTAATGTAGCCCCTTATATTGATTTTTGCTTTTGTTGCTTATAATTTTGGTGTCATATCTAAAAAATCATTGCCAAGACCAATGTGAAGGAGTTTTGTGATATCAGGTCTTATGTTTATCCATTTTGAGTTAAATTGTGTGTGTGGTGTAAGATAAGGGTCCAATTTCATTGTTCTGTGTGTGATTATCCAATTTTCTCAAAACCATTTGTTGAAGAGACTATCCTTTTCTCATTGAGTGTTCCTGGCTCCCTTATAAAATATTAACTGACTGTAAATACAGAGATTTATTTCTGGGCTCTCTATTCTGTTTTATCAGTCTTGTGTGTCTACTTTAATGCCTGTATCATACTGTTTTAATTACTATAGCTTGGTAGCATAGTTTGAAATCAGAATGTATGATGCCTTCAGCATTGTTTTTCTTTTTGATAATTGCTTTGGCTATATGACATCTTTTGTAGTTCCTTACGAATTTTAGGGTCTTTTTTTCTGTGAAAAATGCCATTGGAATTCTTATACAGATTGCATTGGATCTATAGATGACTGGGTAGTATAGACAGTTTAACAATATTAATTCTTCTGATCCATGTACATGGGGATATCTTTCCATTTGTTTTTGTCTTCAGTTTCTTTCATCAGCATATTGTAGTTTTCATTGTACAGATCTTTTACCTCTTTGGTTAAATCTATTCTTAAATATTTTATTGCTGGTGATGCTATTGTGAATGTGATACTTTAATTTCTTTTTTAGGTATTTTGTCATTACTGTACAGAAAACACCACTGATTTCTGTATTTTTATTTTATATCCTGAAACTTGACTGAATTTGTTGATTAATTCTGATAGATTTTTGGTTGAGTCTAGGGTTTTCTATATATGAGATCATATCATCCACAAATAATGACAATTTCATTGCTTCCTTTCTGATTTGGATATCTTTTATTTCTTTTCATTGGCTAATTGCTTTAGCTAGGCCTTCCAGTACTGTGTTGAAGTAGTACTTCAGAGTGCTGAGAGTAGGCACCCTTGCCTTGCTTTTCTCTTACAGGAAAACTTTCAATTTTTCACCATTGAATTAGCTGTGGTTTTGTTGTATATGGCCTTTATTATGTTGACATGTGTTCCTTCTATACTGAATTTGTTGAGAGTTTTTAATCATGAATGTATGACTACCGCCTCCATCTCAAATGTCTCTGGGACAATTTGGGAAACCAAAAAAAAAAAAAAAAACTAAGAGACCCCTGTGAATAAAGAATGTTATTATATTTTCTGTTCTGCTAAACATTTAAAATGACATCATGTGCATTGACATGATACTGGGATAGAGGGAGAAGAAATATATGTCTTTATAATGCTAAAGTTGTCCTTTCCTTCTTTGTCCCTCAAAGGCAGCCCTAGAAGCATTAGATGAACTGGACCTGTTTGGTGTGAAAGGTGGGCCACAGTCAGTTATCCATGTCCTAGCTGATGAAGTACAACACTGCCAGGTAAGAGGATAATGGACCATATTACAGAAAAATATATTTTTACTCAGACTCAATTTAGCATGAGCTTTAGAATAAGGAGAACTGAATTAGAATACATAATCTAATTTATTATTATGTGCCAAAAATGTCTTATTAAGCATCCTATAGAGATAAATCTGATATGGTGTGAGCTATAACAATGATCATAGTCCTGTTCTCTCACCCAACATTATAAAGGGATCCCATCGCAGTGTATGACATTATCCTCTATTGTATCTCCTTTTCTAAATATACTGAAAGAACAAGAGGTGATAGATTTTTGAGTATTCTTGTTGATAGTGGTTCTAAGTATTTCTCTTGTCCCCATTGGTGCTAGGGTTATATGTTTGGAGATTAGACTGTTTACATGGTAAATGCATATCTTCAGTTTTGTTTAAGATTATTTTATATATTGAAAGATAAAGGTTCTTCTCATTGACAGTATGGCTTTTTATATCTTCTTCAAATCCTGATTGGACCCCCATGGTGTTCTAGTGAATATAATCTTACTTTCTAATTTTAAAAATGAAAAATTTTCAAATGAAAAGATAAATTTGGGGGATATAGGAGCTAAGCTTTCTATATCCTGCCTCCTAGCAGCTATATTTATGCTTAAATAGTTGTTAATGGAGCAACAGGATTATGGGTGGAAAATGATGCTTAGAGTATTCTTTATATATTGGCAGCTGCTTAAAAATCAGGATTAGGAAGCACTGAGAGAACAATTAAGACAAGGGATGATGTATAGAAGTAGCTAGTCTTCTAAGCTCTCACTATTGAATCATTTTTAGATTTTCATCTAAATTATCTTCTTCAACATAAATCTTTTGAAATTAAAGGTATTAGTTTTATAATCCCAGGTCACTTACTAATGTGCTACATTTGACTTCCTTTCTTTCAGTCTATCCTTAATTCAATACTCCCCCGGGCTTCAACATCTAAAGAAGTTGATGCTAGTTTACTTTCAGTTGTTTCCTTCCCAGCCTTTGCAGTAGAGGATAGCCAGTTGGTGGAGCTCACAAAACAGGAAATCATCACCAAGCTTCAAGTACGTCCATATGTGCCTTTCTTGTCTTTAGGGCTCTAATTTTAAGGCAAAATTAGTATCTTTGTGGGCCTTGAATATGACCTGTGTCAGTGATTTAACCAAGCAATCAGAGTTAACATCACCAGTAACAAGTAATAGTAATATCATATATATGCCCTGATACAGTGCCCTGAGAAGTGCATAGCACCTCTGTGATATTCTTCCCAAGAATGCAGTACCTCAAACCAAATTCAGGGACATTCTACAAAATAACTGGCAGATGCTCTTCAAGAATGCTGAGATAATGAAAAACAAGGCAAGACTGAAGAATGGTCACAGTTGAGAAGAGACTAAGGAGACGTGACAACTAAGTGCAGTGAGACCCTAAATTGGATACTGGAACAGAAAAAAAGTGTTAGTGAAAAGTCTGGTGAAATCCAAATAAGTTATGTACTTGGGTTAGTAGGGTTGTACCAAGGTTAGTTTTTTAGTTTTGGTGAATGTCCTATGGGCTTCCCAGATAACTCAGTGGGAGGGAATATGCCTGCCAATGCAGGAGATGCAGGTTTAATTCCTAGGTCAGGAAGATCCCCTGGAGAAGCAAATGGCAACCCACTCCAGTACTCTTGCCTGGGAAATCCCATGGACAGAGGAGCCTGGTGGGCCACAAAAGAGTGGGACATGACTTAGCAACTAAACAACAGAAACAACAAAATGTTCTGTGGTTATATAAGATGTTAATATTAGGGGACAGTGGTTAAAAGAAATATGGGGACTCTGTACTGTTTTGGAATGGAGAAGGCAATGGCACTCCACTCCAGTACTCTTGCCTGGAAAATCCCATGGATGGAGGAGCCTGGTGGGCTGCAGTCCATGGGGTCGTTAAGAGTCAGACACGACTGAGCGACTTCACTTTCACTTTTCACTTTCATGCATTGGAGAAGGAAATGGCAACCCCCTCCAGTGTTCTTGCCTGGAGATTCTCAGGGATGGGAGAGCCTGGTGGGCTGCTGTCTATGGGGTCGCACAGAGTCGGACATGTCTGAAGCGACTTAGCAGCAGCAGCAGCAGTACTGTTTTGGGAACTCCTCTGTAAGTCTCAAATTATCTCAAAATTTTTAAAATGTGTTTCCTTTAAAAAAATACTGTGGTCTCTTAAGAATTGTATGAACAGAACCACATAGGTTTGTAATTGGGCTGTCATAGACTTATCCTTTGATAGAAAGCCATGGAGAAGATAAAATAAGAACTTTGCTTTAGGGAAGAGCCTATAACTTAGCCCTCACTTGAAATCACATTGCTGAAATTGGTTTCTGTTGCTGGGCTGATATAAGAGTTTTTTAAAATTATTTTTTAGGCATCATTTCTATGTTGTTGATAGGTTGGCACATGTAGCTGTTGAAGAGAATGTATTTCTGAATAATTATATTGCTATACCAATATACATGTTTCTTACTTGTTTCTTCTGCATTTCCAGGGTCGTTATGGTTGTTGTCGCTTTCTACGAGATGGATATAAAACTCCTAAAGAGGTAGGTTTGTTTTCCCCAAAATGAGTCCAAGATAGAATGGTCACTATTAACTGCAGCTTCATTCAGAGAAAATATGTATCTCATTGATATTACTTCAAATAATTACTAAATAAGGTAACAATGACTGATGCTTGCTGCCTTTTGGGGGATTAGTTGCCAGGTTTTCTCTATGAGCTGTTCCATATTAAATAAAATAGAGGAAAGTGTACATCCTTCCACCTCTTGAAGTTGTTTAGTTTCAGGAAAGAGCTGCTGATGGATGCTTAAATCACTGGATGAAAATTTTAGCAGAAACAGAATATTTACATAGTCTCAAAGTATTCCTCCCGAAATATTCAATAATTACAAAGGAAAAGTCTTTCTGTCAGTAGATCCTTTTGGATCCCTTCCACCTTTTGCAGTTGATTAATTCTAAACAGTACTTGATCTTGAAAAGTTAACTTTCTTTTGTTCCACTTGTCAAAAAGTTTTCCTTGGAAATATCAAAGAAAAAAATTAAGTATTATTAAAAATGATTGTTAACTACTTTCATTGGCAGTGTAAACATTGTTTAAAGGCTCAGGTTAGCTGGTTGATAGCCATTATAATTTTTTTTAATTGCTGACGTCAAACTCTTCTGGTTTACTTCCTCTCTTCCATGTTATACTTTAGGCCTTTTGACTTCTGCCCCCACTAATCTATTAAAATTGTACTCTTAAATACCATAATAATCTCCTAAGTAACCAATCTAGTAGCATTTTCTCAGTCCTTATTCCTTTTCTTTAGATGAATTTAATTTTATTCAAATCATAATCCAAATTACAATGGTTAGATAGTTTTATAATGGAATATAACTAGATTTTACTGATTTCACTATAGACACTGAAAAAAACACAATAAAAATAGGTTTGATGTCTCTGTTGCCTACCACTACATTTTCTTGAAATTCTTTTCCTATTTTAATTTCCACAACTCATTCCCATCCTAATTTTTCTCCTCTTTCTGTTCTGTTTCACCAAACTGAGGATTCACCAAGTTTATGTTCTTGGCTGCCTGTTCATTGTATATAGATACTACAGCTATAACTTGTGTTTCACGTATCACCTCTTCAAGGATGATTCCAAAACCCTCATTTCTTGCTGTCCTTCTAAACATCTTTATTTGTATGTTCTGCTACTACCTCAAAGTTAACAAGTACAAAACCAAACTCAAAGTTATTACAAATTAGTTTCACTTCCTCATACATCTGCCTGTAGTATCATTTTTATCCTAGTTCTACTAGTTAGAATCACATGATAAAGTGTTAGTTGCTTAGTGGTGTCCAACTCTTTGTGACCCCATGTACTGTAAGCTGCCAGGCTCTTCTGTCCATGGAATTCTCCAAGCAAGAATACTGGATTGGGTAACCATTCCCTTTTCCAGGAAATTTTCCCAACCCCTGAATTGAAGCCAGGTCTCTTACATTGCAGACGGACTCTACTGTCTGAGCCACCAGTATTTGCTAAAGGAGGGGAGTGTGTATGTGAGCTGCCTTCTCTGAAACAAAAAACTATTAGTGATGAAAGGCTGTGCTGTAATACCTCTGATCTTGGAGTAATAAGACAGACTTTCTTTATTGTTTTTACTAGGATCCCAATCGTCTGTACTATGAACCAGCTGAGCTGAAGTTATTTGAAAACATTGAGTGTGAATGGCCATTGTTCTGGACATACTTTATCCTTGATGGGGTCTTTAGTGGCAATGCAGAACAGGTAATGCGCTGGGGAAAGAGCTTTTCAGCAGATTGTTATTACATCTTCCTCAACATCTTCCTCCTTCAGTTAAAGACTGTGCTGACGTTATGCCCAAATGGAAGTCTTCCTAATAGGGAGGACACAGAGTTGTCTTCACAGGGGTCCTTGACCTCCAGGATCCAATGCTTGATAAGCCGAGGTAAAGCTGATGTAATAATACTAGAAATAAAGTGTGCAACAAATGTAATGCACTTGAATCATCCTGAAACCACCACATGCCCCTAGGTCTATGGAAAAATTCTTTTCCACAATACTCGTCCCTGGTTCCCAAAAGGTTGAATATCACTTTTCTAGAGACTAGTAGTTGAGGGTACTGTTAGAGAATAGCATTGAAACATGAATATTACCATTTGTAAAACAGAAGAACAGTGCAAGTTCAATGCATGAAGCAGGGCTCCAAAAGCCAGTGCTCTAGGACAACCCAGAGGGACAGAGCAGGAAGGGAGGTGGGAGGGGAATTCAGCATGGGGGGAACATGAATACCTGTGGCAAGTTCACATTGATGTATGGCAAAAACCATCATAATATTGTAAAGTAATTATCCTCCAATTAAATTAAGTAATTGAAAAAAGTAAAATTTTGACTGCATCCCCCCCCTCAACAAAAAGAGTTAAAAGACTTAGGTACCCACTGCTATATTTTTAAATGGATAACCAACAAGGTCCTACTGTATAGCACAGGGAAATCTGCTCAATGTTATATAGAAGCCTGGATGGGAGATAGTTTGGAGAAGAATGGATACATGTATATGTATGGCTGAGTCCTTTCACTGTTTACCTGAAATATCACAATATTATTAACCAGCTATATCCCAGTACAAAATAGTGTTTAATTTAAAAACAAGAGTTAGAAGACCTAGATATTGCTATCACTCAGACTTGACTTTTAGTAAATATAGAAAGCAGAATAGCAAGTTCTGTATATTTGCCTTAGTCATCAGAAATACTTGAATTTACCTCTTGACTTTATAAGTCTTTTTAAAAAATAAATCTTGGAAATCATGTTCTGACTTTAGCAAACAAAACAAAAAAAACCCACAACCCAGTTATACCCTGTCCTCACCCCCCAAAATACAGTCATCATTGCTTTTTTAGCTACACAAATAAAGTAGTTCAGAAACCATTGTTGGAAAAACAGTGAGACTGGACAATTTAATCAACTAAGTTTAATATCAGGCATTCTGCTAATTGGCTGTTTTCTAAACTTAGACATAAAAACAATACATTTGGAATTCATTTTACTCATCTACATAAAATACAGCTTTGTGTAACTTGGCCAATAGTAGTCTGCAACTGCCAATATGAGTTTAAATAATAGAGTGACACCGAAGTTTCAGGGGCACAAAGGGTTATTTCTCTAAGCTTTAGTAAATTATAGAGTATATTTTTTGAGCAAGAAAAACAATAATAGAAATACCTACCTTATCGTGACCACCCTATTTTGATTCTACCATTTTTTTCAGTCCTTCTCAAATTCCACAGTATTACTTATCAAAAACTGTGCTTGCTCAAAGAAAGATTTGTTAAATGTGCCAACTGAGTATAAAGCACATTTAGGTTTTTTAAACTCTTTGGAGGAAGAAAATAGTTGGAAGACCTGGATTCTTTTTTATTCTTTTCTTTTTCCAACTTTACTACTGACCACTGAGTAGCCCAAGTACTATCATTGACTTCTTTAGTTTCTCTGTGCAGGCATACCTCAGAGATTCACAGGTTCAGTTCCAGACCAGCATAAAGATTGCAAATACCTCAATAAAGAAAGTAATATGAAATTTTTTGTTTCCTAGTACTTATAAAAGTTGTGTTTATCCTACATTCTATTAGGTGTATAATAGCATTTTATGGCTAAAAGAGAAAACAATATATATATACCTTAATTAGCAATAGTTTATTGCTGAAGAATAATAAGCATCATCTGAGCCTTCCATAGGTCATAATCTTTTGCTTTTACATGCTGAGATACTGTGAGAATTCCCAAAAACATGACACAGAGACACAAAATGAGCAAATGCTATTGAAAAAATGGTGCCAGTAAACTTGCACATGCAGGATTGCTACAAACCTTCAGTTTGTAAAAACAAACACAACAACAACAAAAAAACACAGTATCTGTGAAGCACAATAAAGCAAAGTATAATAAAGCAAGATATGCCTGTATATATGATGAGAATAATTTTTCTCTCTTCATTGAAGAAGTATATAGCACTAAAATTCTTTGAATTCCACAGATAAAGACGTGATAAGGGCAAGGTACAGTCAGTTTGGCTATAATGAGAGACATATGTCCCCTAAAAATTACCATGCTCTGCATATTCAAGAAGTAAAAATTATAGGGCTTATGGGAAAATGTGGTTGGGGAACAACACTTAAAAAGCTTCTCAGAAATATGTACAAAATGATAGGAACCTAATAAAAATAGTACCACAAATAGATATTAGTGGCTTTAAAGCATTAATTCAGTCCTCTTTCAAAAATTACATTCTGAGAAAATTATTTTGCAAGAGCATACATTTACGGACAATTCTGCTCATCACTATTATATTCATACAAATTAAGTCTGGTGATAATTGTTCAACAAGAAGGAAATGTTAAATTGGAGATCATGCATATAAAATATTATGCTATTAAAATATTTATTAAATTTAATATTTTATTAACATTTTAGATTAACTGTTATTTCATATTTCAAATATAATTTGTAGTGTTTGGTTTTCTCATAATTGAAAAAGCAGTACCACAGCTTTATACATGTTAAATGTTTAAGAAATACAAAATACCACAAAGATATAGCCCTTATACTTGAAAAACAGCTGAAGTTTGCTTGTGAATAAGTGTACCTCACAGGGCTCCCATGCTTGCCACTCCATGTGCCAGAGGAAGAGAAGAAAAGAGAGATAGCATGAAAGTGAAAGTCACTCAGTTGTGTCTGACTGTTTGCGACCCCATGGACTATACAGTCCATGGAATTCTCCAGGCCAGAATACTGGAGTGGGTAGCCTTTCTCTTCTCCAGGGGATCTTCCCGATCCAGGAATCAAACCAGGGTCTCCTGCATTGCAGGTGGATTCTTTACCAACTGAGCTATGAGGGAAGCCCAAGAGATATCTTAAGAGGAAAAAAATATTAAGCAGAGAAGAAGAATAAAAATAGGCCGAGGAGGGAATAGAGGGGGAAATTAAGGAAGGAAAGGCACAGAGCCATGTAGCCAGAGTGACCATAAGAGAGCAGCTGGAGAGTTGTAAAAGGAGAGTTACTTAAAATTGGATGGAAAGTTATAACACCACATGTGGATTGTGTTTCATGCTTCTCCTGAGGTATGTACATATGTGTGTGTGTTGTGTATTCTTACAAGACTCCTTTCAGCTGAGTGCATTCTCAGGTTGAAATTACACATAAGCAGATATGAAATTTATGTTATGCTCAAATTGTTGTCTAATATATCAAATGCATTGGAACACATATGTGCTTTCAAAACAACTATTACAGAAGAACTGACTGTATATTTTTTCCACCATAAATTATAGTGTTTTTTAACTTCTTGTGTATCACTAATCTACAGCAAATTGTTAAGCAAAAAACGTAAACTTGACCATAATAGAAACTTAATTTGGCATGGGCATTACAGTTTTAAAAGCAATTACATGTACAGTCAATAAGCTGTACTTAGGTTAGTACATAGTGGATAAAAGTAGACCCATGGAGGCAGGTTGACTTGGGCTCAAATCTGGACTCAACCTTGCACTGGCTGTGTCATTTCCACAAGCTCATAACTTCCTTGAACTTTAATTTCCCTGTAAATAGGCTTTAATTACACACATCTGGATGGTTATTAAAATTAAATCCAATAACATATGCAAAACTCCTAGCATAATATCTGACCTCTAATAAGCATTTAGTAAATGCTACTTCCCTGTCTTCTCCCTTTCTCTAGGCGAATACATTCCTTTACAATAGATCTTTGGCCACAACCCTCTTCTAGATCCCTGAAGGTAATTCTCTATAAACTTTGTTCTCCTTTTCTTTTATCTACAGGTTCAAGAATACAGAGAGGCTCTTGAAGCAGTCCTTATCAAAGGCAAAAATGGAGTCCCACTTCTGCCAGAATTGTACAGTGTTCCTCCTGACAAGGTGAGCTGGACAGTGCCCTAACATGGAGCTGGGAGAAGAGGAGCAGTACCTCAAAAGGACTGCCTTGTCTGACTCAAATGAATTTTAATCTTTTGATTTTAATGTTCTAGAGTCTGTCTTTAGGTATAGGACAATAAAACTATTATTTTATTCCTTTGAAAATAAAGTTTTAAAGCAGGCTTGGTTATGGCACCATTGCTGAGTGAGATGAGGCAAGACCAAACCTTTCAATTGTAGTTCCATGGGTGTATATTTATTGTCAAACTCATCAAGATGCATATGCTAAAAACATATGGCCTTTTTGTATGTCACCTATATCTCAATTTTTAAAAATAAAATAAATTATTCAGAGATGAATTTTTTTAAAAATTCAAACTTTAAAGTTGAGAATGACATGGAGATCAGTAGGCTGGACTAGAGTGAAGTTCTGTGTGAACTCTCAGTATTTAATATTTTCTGCTGTGATATAGTCATCTGTGAGTAATTGAGTAGATCAGGCTTGGGAAATGAAGTATGTCTCCATTTTCTCAAAATGCCAGTACAGATTACCGTTGTTCCTTGTCTCCCATTGCAGACCATTAGCTGGGGGAGAGATGCAGTCTTCCATGCTAGTGGGGTTGAGTGGACTAAGCTCCTAGAAACATCAGCAGCATCACCTGAGATCTTGTTCTAAATGCAGAATTCAGGCCTTCCCCCACATCTACTCAGTCAGAATTTGCCTTTGGACCAGATCCTCAGGTGGTACATACAGTTAGAGAAGTACTGTCCCAGACGGCAATCATAGTGCTTGACTTTGTAGTGAATTGCATATGTGACTGTTTTATAGAATATGAATCACAGTCCAGACCCGCCCTTTTTGTTGTCTAGTATCTAAAACCTTCTTTTTCTTTATCTTGTTATCTTTTTTAATTTAGGTTGATGAAGAATATCAAAATCCTCACACTGTGGACCGAGTCCCCATGGGCAAACTGCCTCATATGTGGGGACAGTCTCTATACATCTTAGGAAGCTTGATGGCAGAGGTAAGGGGAAACTTCAAGGCTCTTCTACTTTTCTGCTTCAGTCACCATAACAAACAGATTTGTCAGTAGCTCATTCGTGAGTGCAAGTTTCCCTGGTGGCTCAGTCATAAGAATCTGACTGCCAATGAAGGAGACATAGGTTCAATTCCTGGGTCAGGAAGGTCCCCTGGAGAAGGAAATGACAACCCACTCCAGTATTCTTGCCTGGGAAAACCCATGGACAGAGGAGCCTGGCAGGCTACAGTCTATGGGTTGCAAAAGAGCCAGACATGCCTCAGCAACTAAACAACAACAATATTTGTGAGTAGCCTTTTGTTTTCTGCCTTAATTACAAAATTTCCTCCAGTTCCTTAGAGTGGGAACATGGCCAGTCCTTGGCAAAAATCTTTCCCCCTGGTAACCATGTCCCTCATGCTTGCCCAGGGCTTCCTACACTGGTACTGTACTTAAAGTTGCTCTAAGATCAGGCTGGAAATGCTCCCTGGTGCTTTGTCTGGTGACTGTGAATGTAATTGTGCTTGGATAGTAATGATTTATCCCTGGTGGCTCAAATGGTAAAGAATCTGCCTGCGATGCAGGAGACCTGGATTCAATCCCTGGGTTACAAAGATCCCCTGGAGAAGGGAATGGCTACCCACTCGAGTATTCTTGCCTGGAGGATTCCATGGACAGAGAAGCCTGGTGGGCTATAGTCCATGGGGTCACAAAAAGTCAGACACGACTGAGTGACTAACACTTTCACTTTTTTTCAGTAATGACTTACAATGGAGTTAAGTGCTAACTTTTCCAAGCAACATAATGTTTCATTCTTTAACTGAATAAACTGAGATAATTTTAGGTTCCATGACAAGTGTTTATGAGCATCATAGTGTTTTGTTTGTTTGTTGATAAGGGGCCCTTTATATGTTCTTTACATTAAACTCTGCTGATACAGTTCTTTTTTTTAAGTTGAACTATTATTTTTTTTCACTGTTGGCAAAGTAATATTGCTGATACAGTTCTTAATGAAGCACTTAGGAATTTCTTACTTTATATTCAGCTTATTTGTGACATTTTGAGCCATAAGAAGCTTTCCATTTCTCAGAGTTTTCCAGGTTTGTTGACAAATCTACTTCTCCATTATAGGTTATCATGTAAGCTATAACCCAGACATTATAGGATTATAACCCTATAATCCTAGAGCAGGGATCCTGAACCCAAAAGATCTGATGATCTGAGGTGAAACTAATGTAATACTAATAGAAATAAGTGAAAGTAAAAGTTGTGTCTGACTTTGCGATCCCACGGACTATATAGTTCATGGAATTCTCCAGGACAGAATACTGGAGTGGGTAGCCTTTCCCTTCTCCAGGGGAATCTTCCCAATCCAAGGATTGAACCCAGGTTTCCCACATTGCAGGCAGATTCTTAACAAGCTGAGCCACAAGGGAAGCCCCCCACCCCAGTCTGTAGAAAAATTGTCTTCCATGAAACCAGTCCCTGGTACCAAAAAGGTTGTGGACCACTGTCCTCGAGGATCTAGGGTGGGACTTAGCTTTCCTTTCTGAGCCAGACTCTTTGACTTGTTTATAAGTAACTTGTTTATTTTCTACAGCTGCTTTTGTTTTGTTTGTCCCAGGTTTGAGGTATAATTTACCCAGATCACTATGAGTTTCAGGTGTACAACATAAAGGTTTATCTTTGGGTGACATTATTATAAATGTAGCAATAATGGTCAGAATGATTTGTTTAAAATAGTCTTGGTGACTTTTTCATTCAATTAGAATAAATTACATGCTGTTAAAAAATGAGAAGGTGAATGGTATTCTTAAGGGCTAAGTGGATGAGTTCATCCCATTTCATCAAAGACAGAAACTCAGGTCAAGTCAAAAGATGTCGGCTGAAAAGAAAGCATAGCATGCATATGAGTAAATGTGAAAGCAACAGGACTGATGACTTAAATTATTATTGTGA
This sequence comes from Antilocapra americana, assembly GCA_007570785.1. Classification (NCBI taxonomy): domain Eukaryota; kingdom Metazoa; phylum Chordata; class Mammalia; order Artiodactyla; family Antilocapridae; genus Antilocapra; species Antilocapra americana. Next base: position 958,947 of record ML660663.1, on the reverse strand, counting down.
TCTGATTGTATAATCATGTGCATGCAGAAAAAATGAAGGTATAACTAGAAAACTTTCTGTTTATCTTTTTGCCTCATCTATTTCCAAAAAAAGAATTTGTCGCAGCCACTAGAAATTAAGTCCAGACAAAATTTAATTTGGATGTGAATTCAGGAGTTCAAACATTTTCATACAGTAAAGGTATTTGCTTTCTTTCCATACTTGCCTCTCACATGTTATGGTACTCAGTTCTGGCACTGGTATGTTGTTTCTCCTCCAAAATTAGCTTTCTTTGGAGATAGAATAATCTGTCTTTTTTATGGATTTTCTTTAGGGATTTTTAGCTCCTGGAGAAATTGATCCCCTAAATCGTAGGTTTTCTACTGTACCAAAGCCAGATGTTGTGGTTCAAGGTATGTATGCTTATTCCCAGCATTTAAAAACTTTATATTAAAGGTCTGATTTGGGCCAGTAAATGATGACTTTATTCTTTATGAAGTATTTTGTTAGGCTTAAAAATATATAGTATAAACTTGGTTCTGTTTGGTTTCAGGATTGCTATTAATCTTACTCATGAGCAAATGTTTAATAAAGGATGTTATTTGACACTCTGAACCACTTCTTATTTCTGGAAACTCATTTCTTTCCACCATGATATATTATAGCCTCCTGATTATCTCTGCTTTTGTTCTGAGTATTCCTTCTATGCTTTTTCTGCTAATATTTCTTTCTTCTCATATCCTCCTAATGGTTGTATACTTAGTCTTGTACACTTGTTATTTCTGTATTTACACCTTGCATGTGTTTACTAGGGCTGCTTCCTTCATAATAAATTTCTTTCATGGCTTCAACTATTACCTCTTTAGAGAATGTTCAAAACCTTATTTTTTTTTTGCTCCTAGCAATTAACTTAAATTTTGAGGTTATCAACTTTGTGCAAAACAATGGGCTAAGTTTTATAAAAATGTTAAGAATTCTAGCCCTAATATATATAAAGGATCTTTATAGCATATGCTTTAAATGCAAAACTGACCTTTTTTGTCTCCTTTCCATCCTTTTACCTCTCCCAACCCTCTCAATGATATCACTATTATGCTAGTCTCCTAGGGTAGAAAACTCCAGATGACTTTTGACTCCCCCAAAACACTATCCATTATGATACTAGGTCTTCCTGTGAAGGGCTTCCCAGGTGGCTCAGTGGTAAAGAATCTGCCAGCTAATGCAGGATACACAGGTTTGATCCCTGGGTCGGGAAGATCATCTGGAGGAGGAAATGGCAACCCACCCTAGTATTCTTGCCTGGGAAATCCCATGGACGGAGGAGCTTTGCAGGCTACAGGCCATGCAGTCGCAAAGAGTCAGACATGGCTGAAGTCATTTAGTACAGCACAGCGGCACAGCCTCCTGTGAAGCTCCTCTGATATGTCTCCATTTCAATCCCAACCTCCATTGGAATTGATTCTATATAGAAAAATAATCCTTTGTATTTTCTAAACCTTCTTATACTTGGCATCCTATGTAATCATAAAGGTAGTCTTTGTTTATCCATGTATATGTATACTTCATTTTATTGTGCTTTGCAGATACTGTGTTTTTCTTTCTTTCTTTCTTTTTTTTTTTTTTTTAAATTGGAGGTCTGTGGCAACCTGTGTCAAGCAAATCTGTTGGTACCATTTTTTCAAGAGCCTTTGCTCTCTTCATGTGTCTGTCACATTTTATAATTCTAGCAAAACTTCAAGCTTTTCATTATTATTGTATTTGTTATAGCAATCTGTGATCAGTGATATTTGATGTTACTACTATGACCTGTTGAAGGTGCAGATGATAGTTAGCATTTTTAATAATAATAAAGTATTTTTAATTGAGGCATTCACATTGTGTTCTTAGACATAATACTGTTGCACACAATAAATTAAAGCATAGTGTAAACATAACTCTTTTTAAAATTTATTTTTTAATTGAGGTATAGTTAATTTGCAATGATATGTTAGTTTCAAGTGTACAGCAAAGTGATTCAGTTGTATATGTGTATATATATATATATATATATATATATACAGATATATTATTTTTCAGATTCTTTTCCATTATAGGTTGCTATAAGATATTGAGTATAGTTCCCTTGTTTACGTATTTCATGTATAGTAATGTATATATATTAATCTCATACTCCTAATAGTTTATCCCCCCTCTACCCTGTCATCCCTTTGGGAACCATAAGTTTGTTTTGTATAAGCATAACTTTTATATATAGACTAGGAAGCTAAAAATTTGTGTGACTTGCTTTATCATGATATTTGCTTTATTGCAGTGGTCTGGAACCAAACCTGTGATATCTCTGAGGTATTTTGTACATAATGAACATTATATAAAAGACTATTACTCTCCTTCCATGAGAAAGCTTGTTCCCCTTTGAGGCTTGTGCCATCTGGCTATATTAGTCTCCTCGTTACTCTCATTCATTCATTTGAGACTTTGAGACTTGTCTTATAGCCTCCTCTTCCTCTGTTCCTGCCATAGTGATAGATTTCAACATCAGAGTAAGTGCCATCTAGTATTTTAGCTTCAGAATTCCTGGATATCCATAACCCTAGTGACCTTTCCCTCTGCCACTACTCTACTCACTTTGGGGAGTATGGTGAATTATACTTTAGAATTATTTTACTTCAGACGTTCCATTGCCAAAAATCCTAATCTCCACTCATAATTACATATTCTTTCAGTTTTCTCTCCCTGCCCCATCCCCTAGTTACACTTTTGTCTATTTTCTCCTAGTCTGTCCCCTGGCTTCCCTGTTGGCTCAGTGGTAAAGAATCCACCTGCCAATGCAGAAGGCACAAGTTCGATCCCTGGGTCATGAAGATTCCTTGGAGAAGGAAATGGCAACTGACTCCAGTATTCTTGCCTGGGAAATCCCATGGACAGTGGTGCATGATGGGCTACAGTCCATGGGTCTCAAAAGACTCAGACACAACTTAGCAACTGAACAATGACAATATCCTTCCTTACCTTTCAGTTGGTCATCTAAATATCTTAATCACCAGTGCACCATACTTCTGCTACACCCACACAGGAAAATCATAGCTCCAGATCAACTTTCTTATCTTCTGATCCTATACCTGCCTGCTAAAATTTTCTAGAAAAAAAATCAAACAAGTGAACATACCAGTAGTGCTGTAAATCCACAGTCTCCAACTCAACTAGGCCCACAGTGCTTCCTGTTCATCCTTGTTCTTATTATTAGTCAGCATTTTCATTCTTCTCAACAAACCTCCTGCTTATTTTCAGCCTCATTTTTGGCCTGCTACTTCATGCTGGATAATCTTAATGTTCCAATCTGTCAATTTCCCAAACCCCAACCACAATCTTGTTTATATCTTCACCCATTCATACCTCTTTTTCTTTAGTCTCAGAGCAGTTTTTTTTTCTCTTCAGCACCAACTCTCCCTTCTGATGGTTGATCCTATCCTCTTCCCCACCCTTCTAGAAACCTGCTCTTTCCTGTCATCTTCAATCTCTTCTCTGTTGGTTCTGATTTTTAGTACATTGACATCTTCATCATCCTCTAGTTATCCTACTCTTCCTTTCTTATCCAGACTTCAACTTATTTATATTTCATTCATTCTGACATCCTTTACAACTAGCTTATTATTCCTTTGAAAGTGCTCTTGCTTAAGTTATTGCCAAACTCAGTAGATAATTTTCAATCCATTTCTTAGTGGCTCTTTCTGTTTCACTTATTGTTTATCTTTCTGAGACTCTTAACTCCTGTGTCTTCTGTGAGACCATACACTCTTAGAGTTCCTTCAACCTAAATTTTATACTTTCTCTTTCTGGGCTTCCTCTTCTGCTTGCCCATTAACTGTTGGTATTCCTAGGAATTTTTTCCATAGGCCACTGCTCTTCTTACTCAGAATATTTGTTACTGTATCTCAGCCTCCTCTCTTTGCTAACCTTTTCCCTTTTCCTGCCTCCTCACTTCTCCCCTCTCAGTAGATGACCTCATCTCCTATATCATAGAGTAAATATAAGCTTTGAGACAAGAACCCCTTACTCCCGCCCCCAGGTTTTTCTTCACCTTCCCATTTCTTATATGTTGAAATTTCTGAAGATTATATTCTAGGCCCTTTTTTCTTCTTTTCTATACATTCTCCTTGACCCATCTCATCTCTTTCTATGCTAATGACTTCTGCACTTTAAACTCAGAATGTCTCAAATTAATCAGTTGCACCCTCCTAATTCTACATTACTCATGCCTGCTTTTCTCCCTACTTGCCTATGTCAGCAAATGATACACTTTTCTCACAGTCACACAAATAAAATTCTCAATATCTCCCCCTCTCTCATCTCCTACATTCAGTCAGTTAACAAGCCCCAATTTCTTTACCTTCTAAATAATTCAGAAATCCATCAAGTTTATCCAGTACCAATGTCATGATCCTAATCTAAATAATCAGTATCTCTTTCTTGCATTACTTTTTAAGTGGTCTCCTTGTCTTCAGTGTAGGTCAACTACAGTATATCAGTTTATTCTTTAAGCAACTTGAATATGTTCTTTTTAAGATAGAGATATAGATGTGTTATTCCCCTGATTACAACTCTGCAAGGGCTTCCCATTACCAGCTTTCTTAACAAGACTTACAAGGCTCTTTATGATCTGGTTCCTGACCTTGTCTTCAGTGTCATTTCTCATCACTGTCCTTTTACACCCCATGCTCCTGCTGTAAAGGATTTTTTATTATTCCTAGATCTGCCTCGTTTTCTGTTACCCATGAGTGTTTGTGTATGCTATTTTTTACCTTTAGCTTGCCAGAATAGCTCCTATTCAGCCTTATAGCAAGACTAAATGTCAAATGTCATTTTCTCCAAGGATCATATCTATCTTTGTATCTCTAGCATATGGTAGTTATCTAGCACATAAGTGGTACCAAGTAAACATTTTCTAAATATTTAATAAAAGATAAAATGCTGAGTTGTTAGGTTGAAAGTATTCCTGGGACCCCAGAATGTGGTTCATTTACCCCTCCTTTAGTCCCCTCTACTCCTGCTTCCAACTGCATTGCTCTCTGCAGAACCCTAGGGCTTAGGAGAATGCAATTTGGAAATCAGTACTCAAGGATAAAATGCAAAATCCTTAAAGTGACACACATGCTATCCATGATGATCTAACCCCTATTTGCTTTTCCAGATTCATTTTGTTGCTGGTGGCGGGGGGGGGGGTTGTTTGTTTTTGTTTTTGTTTTTGCCACTGTTCAAATATTTCATGCTACAACAGTATTGAAATATATGTTGTCCCCACACCACTGCTCTCTCTCTCACACACACATACTCTTTTCTGTTTTCATGTTTTATGATTATTCTCGATCTTCAACCTAAAATGAATTTCTTCATTCCTATTCCCTTCTTTCTCCTTGTTAACTTATTCATTCTTTCAAATTCAGCTTAGGCATCAACTCCTTCAGGAAGTCTTTTCTGAAACTTCCCTCTACCAACTCTAGACTAGATAGGTGTCACTCTTGGGGGTGAATCTCATAATGTTCGTATATATGTGTGTGTGTGTGTGTGTGTGTGTGTGTGTGTGTGTACTTCGCAGTTTGTTTTATAATCAGTTTTATGTATGTGACACTTTTATTACACTGTGAGCTCCTTGAGGGAGACACTAACTTATTCATCTCTAAATCCCTAGTTTTTATCATTATGCTTTATCTATTGAAGTGCTTAGTAAATGTTTATTAGTGAATGAATGGATAACTACATGTGTTTCCCTGGATTTTGTCATCCCACCATTATTCTACCTTTGTATATTGTCTCTGGAGAATCTTTGTCATTTTTCAGTTAGAAGTAATCAAGGTGGTGTTATATCCAGAGGACCTTGTAATTATGATACCCTGCATATCCTGCCCCAGATCATAGCAACACAACACCATGAGGTCCCCAAGACAGAAAAATACGCAAAAGACAATGGGAAAGAAATGCAGAGTAGCACTTTGTTAACTAGGCTTTTGCCCCCAAAACTCAACATAGACAATACTAGTAAGCTGGCATGAACCAAATGGCATCTTAATTTTCTCATAAACCCAATTCAACACACCTTGCAGCACTAGCTGGAGAAGGGAATGGCAACCCACTCCAGTATTCTTGCCTTGAGAATTCCATGGACAGAAGAGCCTGGCGGGGTCCATGGGGTCATAAAGAGTTGGACATGACGGAGCAACTAACACAACAGCGGCACTAGAGAAGCAGGAGTAGGGCTCACGTTTGCCCCTATTGTTTAACATTAAGCCAGTTGAGGTCCCATTCAGATTATTGGCTCCCAGACAGGTATCAGTCCCATAGAGGGAAAATAAATAGAAGGGTCAGTGAGCTGGCCTGGACTTCTCTCCCTTGTGAGTATGATGAGCACTTCTGAGATGTGAGTGTAAGAGGATGAAAAGGGAGCTGCTGAGCTTGGCAGGCTCTGAGTCTAGAAAAGTGTTTTCCCCATCCCCCAAAACAACCACACACAATTTCAAATAGGGCACCTCAATTCTTTATCCTGAATTTACCTTGCCTTCTATCACTCTCTAGCTATAGAGTGATTTGTATCATTAGGGTATTCTTTATTATCTTCATAATGCTGTCCCTGGTCTCTGTTTTGTATTTAAATATAGAAACCCAGATATAAAGCACGTGTGGTGTTCTCTAGAAGCACATAGGTATATAGACAAAAAACAGAATTAAATAGTCATGAGGTCTTAGTTCCTTTTCCATTTAGATATCATTATGTACGTGGCATGATGCTTGTTTCATAAGTTTGTAATAACTGTTAATTTCCTTCTCTTCTTTATGTCTTTCCTTCAAAAAATATTGTGTGGCTTGAGAGATCTTTTGGACTTCCCGGGTTCAAATCCCTGGGTTGGGAAGATTTCCTGGAGAAGGAAATGGCAACCCACTCCAGTATTCTTGCCTGGAAAATCCCATGGACTGAGGAGCCTGATAGGCTACAGTACATGGGATCACAAAGAGTCAGAAACTTTCACTTTCTTTCTTGAGAGATCTTTAGGTTCCTGTTGAAATAAAATTTTCTGTTAACCTCATCTTTTTTTTTCTTTCCTACAGTTTCCATTCTAGCTGAAACAGAGGAAATCAAGGCCATTTTGAAGAACAAGGGAATTGATGTGGAGACCATTGCTGAGGTACACCCCATCAGAGTACAACCAGCTCGTATTCTCAGCCACATTTATTCCAGCCTAGGTAAGGAGATTGGCTAACCTGCTAGAATCAAAGCATTATTCAATACAGGCTGGTTTCCTTCCATTTTATTTTTTCTTGATGTTGTATTGCTTTATTAAACTAGATCTGAAATGGAATTTAGAGTTTGGAATCAAAGTTTCTAACCCCTGTATACCCTGAACAGGGTTGATAATTTTCAGTGTTTTATGAACTCTTTGGTACAAAGGGCATGATTGTTACCAGGCAATGTTGTATCTTCATTCCAAGTGTGTGCTTAACCAATATGTTCTTCTCCTCCTTCCTGGGACCTGTATTTCCATTTTGAAAAATATGAATTTTATGTAGGTTAATAGCCAAGGAGCTTGTTTCTAGGTCATTCATTCATTTGTCATGTAATGAATTAGTTGATAATATTTTAAAATTCCAATTCTTGATCTAATACTTATTTTTAATTAGTACTCATTTTTAATTCAATGAACATATTAAATTTGGTGATAGACACATTAAACAAATTACTACAAATTAAAAATTTATGCAAACTAGTTTTTATGCAAAATAGTTTGCACATTAAACAAATTACTACAATGTTCACTTTAAAAAAAGGAATGTGCAAAATTTTTTTTTTTTCTTTTTTAAATTTTCCTTACTTTATTGTGTTGATTTTGCCATACAATGACATGAAACCACCATGGGTTTACATATGCTCCCCCTCCAGAACTCCCCTCCCTCCTCCCTCCCGATTCCCTCCCCCTAGGACATCTCGGTGCACCAGCCCCGAGCATCAACCCTGGGCTGGCGATTGATTTCACATATGATAATTAACATGTTTCAATGCCATTCTCCCATATCATCCCACCCTTGCCCTCTTCCACAGAGTCCACGAGTCTGTTCTATACATCTGTGTTCCTTTTTCTGTCTCGCATGCAGGGTTCTTGTTACCATCTTTCTAAATTCCATATATGCACATTAGTATACTGTATTGTTGTTTTTTCTTCTGGCTTACTTCACTCTGGATAATAGGCTCCAGTTCCGTCCACCTGAGTGGAACTGCTTCAAATGAATTTCTTTTAATGCTGAGTAATATTCCATTGTGTATATGTACCACAGCTTTCTTATCCATTTGTCAGTTGATGGGCATCTAGGTTGCTTCCATGTCCTGGCTATTGTAAACAATGCGGCGATGAACATTGGGGTACATGTGTCTCTTTCAATTCTGATTTCCTCGGTGTGTATGCCCAGCAGTGGGATTGCTGGGTCATATGGCAGTTCTATTTGCAGTTTTTTAAGGAATCTCCACACTGTGGAAGGCTCAGTAGTGGCCCTGAAAGATATTCAGGCCCTAATCCCTGGAACCTGTGAACATTACCTTATACGGCAAAAGGGATTTTTGTGGGTGTTATTAGATTAAGGAAACTGAGATTGGTGGAGAGGATTATGTTGGGTTATTCAGGTGGGCGCTAAATATTGTCAAAAGTCTTCTTATAAGAGGTACCCAGAGGGAGATCAGACTATAAAAGTAGGAGATGTGATGACAGAAGCAAGAGATTAGGCTACTGGCCGTATCCTCTAAAAAGCTGAAAGAGTCAAAGAACAGATTCTCCCCCTGGAGTCTCCAGAAGGAACCAGTTATGCTTGACACCTTGATTTTTATTTTACCCCATAATAGCCAAAAGGCTCATTTTGGACTTTAATTTTGTGTTGTTTTAAGCTACGAAGTTTATGTTAATTTGTTATAGCACCAACTGGAAATTAATGCAATCTTAAATCAAGCCACAAATGAGTAAATATATAAATAAGGAATGTACCCTAGATAGTAGATTGCCACTTACAAACCCAAAGCCTATGGGTGTGTGTGTGTGTGTACTTTTTTCCTTCACCAGGCGTGGTCTTTTAATAATTAAAGCCAAGCCAAATTTTGTCCAACCCCAAACCAGCCTCCTTCCCTTGTTACTAAACCTACTGCAGACACTCAATTTCTGTGACAGTTATGTAGATCTAAATCAAGAGGGAATCAACCAAAGAGGAAAGGACTAGCAGTCAAAGCTGACTGTTCTTTGTCTTTCCTAGCACCCATACTTTTAATTGGAGGAAAAATACTTTTGCAATGTTGTGTTGGTTTCTGCCATACAACAATGCAAATCAGCCCTAATTATATCTCCTCTCTCTTAATCTTCCCTCCCCTCCCCCTATCTCACTCCTAGAACCCATATTTTATGCCAGCAGGGCCTGAACTCGCAGAGCTACTAACATTGCGTCTGGCTTTAGGAATATACGGATTTCCCTCACCTTTCCATTTTAGCTATAATGTAGGAAATCCCTTTTCTTTTTAAATTAAATATGTTTGGAAGTTCCTAAAGAAATTTTATTAGAAAAAAATGGAAAACTAAAATATAAACACATAGAAATTATCAAGTTTATTGAATATAAGTCTCAGGTCCTAATTAGGTCTCAGGGCCTAATTAATTTGTAAAATCTAGCCACAAATTATCTTGAATATTGCAAATTACTGAACCCTCTGTTCCTTCTACATAGTCAACCCTATTTGTGGTAAATGACAAGTCAAGACTCTGAAACGTCTGAGATTAATTTGTGTTGATGCTTTACTAGGTAGGATGGGGTAACTCAGTCCTTCCCAGAACCTGCTTTCTGGTTTTCTTTTTTAACCTCCTTGGCCATTCCCTCTAGTCTGAGGCTAGATACCAGTCTCCAGATACCAGTACACTAGTACTAAATATTTTGAAATAAGGAAAGTATGTCTCTGTCTAACCCAAATCTTGGTGGTGGTGGTGGATTAGTTGCTAAGTCATATCTGACTCTTGAGACCCCATGGACTGTAGCCTGCCAGGCTCCTCTGCCCATGAGATTTTCCAGGCAAGAATACTAGAGTGGGATGCCATTTCCTTCTCCAGGGTATCTTCCTAACCCAGGAATCAAACCCACATCTTCTGCACTGCAGGCAGATTCTTTACCCCTGTACCACTAGGAAGCCCTAGTGCCCTAACCCAAATCTTACTCCATGAATATAGTTGATCTTGTAGTCACTGTCTTGTTTGTCCTTCTTAGAAGTCTCTGTGATTTGGAGTTTGTGCAAGTCCTATTGATGCCTTCAATGTGATTCTCTCTGGCTTTCACTTAGAAGTTGATACCTTTTACCATTTTCTTCACATCTATTGTTCTAAACTCAAGAATAATCTTACTAGGATATAGGTAACTTGCAAGTTCTGGGCCTTCATTCTTGAAATCTACCTGCATCACATCAGATCTCTCCAACAAACAAAAATGAACTTCTTACTCATTACCTTTTTAAAGTCTATACTCTGTTTTGGACTCATTACTAATTTATTATTTCCTAGCCAAAGGAAATGAGGACTGCTGCATCTCCAGGACTTCAGTTTAATGAATACTCAAACGTTTCAGGGACTCAAGTAGCAAGTTATATTTATTTTCCAAATGTGCTCCTTCATTTGCTTCATTCATTCTTTTTTTCGTAAGAATCTATTATTCGTGTTTCTGTATCAGGCACTGGGCTTGATGCTGTGAGAGACATAGACATATAACCAAATAATTATAGTACAGTCTTATAAATGCTATTAGAATGGTGTTACGTACAGAGTATAGGAGGAAGTAAATAGATTTGCCTAGGAAGGTCAAGAAAGGCATGTTTTGATGATTTATAAAATGAGTGTGTGTATGCTTAGTCACTCAGTCATTTTCGACTCTGCAACCCCATGGACTGTGGCTTACCAGGCTCCTCTGCCATGGGGATTCTCCAGGCAAGAATACTGGAGTGGGCTGCTATGCCCTCCTCCAGTGGATGTTCCCAACCCAGGGATCAAACTCAAGTCTACCTCATTACAGGTGGGTTCTTTAGTGTCTGAACCATGTGATTCTTCATAATCCCTTTATTTCAATAATTTCAAAGCAACAAAATTGCTTTAAGGATTTACTGAATGACAGCTGTGATTCCACCAAAGAAAAAAGGATATTTTGTCACCAAGTATGTTCATTTATATATGTTAACTAAGTGGGATTCTCTGCCTCACCTCAAATACTGTTATTTCAGTTCCATAATATGTTTTTTTTAATTTTTAAATATTATGTGGTTAATCAACTTTGGGATCATAAGAATGTTATAGGAGAGTGCTGTCAGAAACACAGTGGAGAGAAAAGCTACCTTTGTCTCGCACCTTCAATCTACAACCAGTAAAACATTCACAACACAATGAAGGTGCCTCTGCCTAACACAACAGGATGCTGAAAAATTCCATGCATCTGTGTATCTAAAGATAGTGGACTGGAGCACACAGAGGAGATGGAAAGAGGGAACAGTGGAGTTGATGCCTGCAGTCCCACTTGTCTGACTAACTGTGGCAGCTGAGCCCACAGCTTCAGAGAGCCCAATAGCAGCAGGGGAGGCAGCACACATGACCTTGGCTTTAGGAAGAGTGACCACACTGGCGCCCACCACCACCAGTAACTTGGTGGCAGCAGCAGCAATGGGGCCTGGGGCCGTATCTTTCCTGCCACTGAGGCACCTGTGATCCCAGACTCTGGCCCCTCCTTATTTGCACTGGTAAATTCAGTAAACCTGATAGCACCAGACACAGTAGAGGCACCTGTGCACCCAGCTTCCCCTCTCACACTATTCCCCTTTCCCCACAGCAGAGCCTATGTCTCAGGGGATCTCCCACACCAGAGAAGACCCCACTATCCAGTAATGACAGCAGCTCTGGCAGAAGCAGTAAAGCAATGACCCTAGAGGAACAGGAAGCAAAAGCAAAGACACAGAGGAAGCATCTGGTAGAGGTTGGAAAGTGCCAACTTTCAAATATAACCAGAGGCAACTCAGGTCGGGTGGGGGAATGACTACCTAATACCGCCACCTACTGGAAGACAAAAGAAAAGTATAACTCCCCAACTGTCATTTAATTTCAAATGTGCCAGCAGAGGAACAATCCATCAAGCAAAATGACAATTCTCCAGAAACCAAAGTTAAATTCATGGAATTTTGAGATCTAACTGATAAAGAATTCAAAATAGATATCATGAAGAAGCTCAATGAGCTACAAGAAGACTTAGAAAGATAGTTTAATGAGGTCAGTAATAAAATTAGTGAACAGAAAGAATACTTTGCCAACCAGATTGAAACTCTAAAAATGAACCAAACAGAAATTCTTGAGCGGAGGAACACAATAAACAAGATGAAGAATGCATTAGAAAGTATTGGAAATGGAGCAGATGATATGGAAGACAGCATTAGTGAGCTCAAAGATAGAAACCTAGAAACGATACAAGTAGAAGAGCAAAGAAAAGTAAGATATATATAAAAAGAAGAAATCATATGGGAGCTACACAACTCTTTTAGGAAAGACAGCACTAGAATAATGGGTATCCCAGAAGAAGAGGAGAGAGAAAGATTATTTAAAGAAACAATAGCTGATATATTCCCAAACTTGGGGAATAAGCTGGACAAACAAGTCTATGAGAACACCTAATTAACCTAATTGCAAAAAAGACCTTTTCCAAGACACATTATACTAAAATTGTCAGAAGTTAATGACAAGGAATTTTAAAGGCAGTTGGGGGAAAAAGGATGGTAACCTACAAAGGAATCCCTATTAAGCTATCAGCAGATTTCTCAGCAGAAGACCTTACAGCCAGGGGAGTGTGAAATGACATTCTCAAAATACAGAAAAAAGCTGTCACCCCAGAATACTCTTATGTATAAAACTATCATTCAGATATAAAGGAAAAATAAAAGCTTTCCCAGACAAAAGCTGAGGGAATTCATAACACTAGATCTGCCTTACAAGAGATATCGAGAGGAACTTTTCTACCAGAAACAAAATATGAAAAACATACAAAACTTTAAGCAAGGTGGTAAATAGAATCATAAAATTGCAACTCTTTGTCAGAATAGATTTGTAAACACTTATTAAAAGCTAAATGGAAAAGTAAAGCCAAAAAATAATTATAGCTATCTTATTTTGGTAACAAACTAATAACATTAAAAGGGATAGTTTGAGATGACACAATCATAAAAGAGCAGAAGGAAAATAAGAGACTCATGTAGGTGAGTGGACATAAGATGTTTTCAGCAAAAAAAGGACTATGAGAAATTTTATACAAGCCTCAGGGTAACTGTGAAAATAAAGTAGATACATACATACAAAGAATAAACTGAGGAAGGTATCACAGAAATCCATTAAGCCAAAATGGAAGACAAAAACAAAAGGAAAAAGAAAGAGGAGATATGGACATGGAAGCAACCTTGATATCCACTGACAGATGAATGGATAAAGAAGCTGTGGTACATATATACTATGGAATATTACTCAGCCATAAAAAGGAAAGCATTTGAGTCCGTTCTAATGAAGTATATGAACCTAGAGCCTATTATACAGAGTGAAGTCAGAAAGAGAAAAACAAATATCATTTATTAATACATGTATATATAGAGAATCTAGAAAGATGGTGCTGATTAACCTTTTGCAGGGCAACAGTGGAGACACAGACATAGAGAACAGACTCATGGACATGAGCGGAGGGTAGAAGGAGAGAGTGGGATTAATGGAGAGAGTAGCATGGAAACATACACACTACCATATGTAAAATAGATATCCAATGGGAATTTTCTGTGACTCAGGGACTTCAAACTGGGGCTCTAACAATCTAGAGGAGTAGGAAGGGGTGGGAAATAGGAGGGAGGGGACTTATGTATGGTGCTGCTGCTGCTTAGTCACTTCAGTCATGTCCAACTCTGTGTGACCCTATAGACTGCAGCCCACCAGGCTACTCTGTCCATGCAATTCTCTAGGCAATAGTATTAGAGTGGATTGCCATGCCCTCCTCCAGGGGATCTTCCCAACCCAGGGATCAAACCTGGGTCTCTTGCATTGCAGGCAGATTCTTTACTGCTGAGCCACCAGGGAAACCCAGACATATGTATACTTACGGTTAATTAATCTTGATGTATAGCAGAAACCAACACAATATTATAAAGCAATTATTTTTCCATTTAAAATAAATTAAAAAATAATTATAAAAAAGAAACAGTGGAGATAATAGAGCAACCAGAAAACAAAAGATAAAATGGCAGTATTGTCTTCATCTATCCATAATTAACCTAAATATAAATAAATTGCATTCATCAATCAAAAGACATATGGTGGCTAAATGGAATAAAAAATAAGACCCAACTATTTGCTGCTTCCAGGAGATACATCTCAACTCTAAAGACAAACATGGGTTTAAAGAGGAGATACATCAAATGATACTCCAAGCAAATAGCATTCAAATGAAAGCAGATGTAGCCATACTCACATCATACAAAATAGATTTAAAGCCAAAAAAGGTAACAGGAGACAAAAATGGAAAGTATATAATGACAAAAGGGACAATTCATCAAAAGACATAACAGTGATTAGTATTAATGCATATACACTTAACACAGGAGCATCAAAATATATAAAACAATTATTAACAGGCCTAAAGGGAGAAACTGACAGCAGCAACACAATAATAGTAGGGGACATTAAATGCCCCACTTACATCAGTTGTTAAATCAGACAGAAAGTCAACAAGGAAATAAGTCTTAGTGAAACTTTTGACCAGATGGATTAGATAGATTTATACAGAACATTCCATCCAAATGCAGCTGAATACACATTCTTCTCAAGTGCATGTGGAACTTTCTCCAGGAGAGACCATATTTTGGGACACAAAATAAGTCTCGATAAATTTAAGGAAATTGAAATCGTATCAAGCATCCTTTCCAATCACAGTGGAATGAAACTAGAAATTAACTACAAGAAGAATACTGGAAAAATCACAGATACGTGGAGACTGGACAATATGCAATTAACAACTATTAGGTCAATGAAGAAATCAAAAGAGAAATAAAAAATTACTTGAAGACAAATGAAAATACAACATACTAAAATCTATGAGATGCAGCAAAACCTGGGAGGGAAGTTTATAACCATATAGGCCTACCTCAAGAAACAAGAAAACTGAGCAGCATCAGAAACCAAATGTTGGTCTGGGCTAGAAGCTGGACCTCCACAGACTCATAGGACCCTTAGGGAGCTGCCCCTGCCAGGGGAGTCACTGGAATTTGGATGTTCCATTCTACCATGACCTGCTCAGGTCTGAGGTGGGGCTTGACACTGGAAACCCCATTCCCTGCCTCCAGGCAGAGAATATTTTTTAAAATAAGAAACAAGAAAACTCTAAGATAAACAATCTTATCTTACCTTAAACCTAAAGGAACTAGAAAAAGAAGAACAAGCAAAACTCAAGGTAATAGAAGGAAGGAAATAATAAAGATTGGAGTTGAAATAAATGACATAGAGAAAGACAATAGAAAAGATCAATGTGTAAAAGAAAAAATGTATAAAAGACAAAAGGAAAGATCAAAGAAACTAAGAGCTGATTCTTTAAAAAGATAAACAAAATCAACAAACCATTAGCTAGACTCACTAAGAAAAAAAAGAGAGCCCCCCCCCAAGAAGTGAGAGAGGATAAATAACAATGGATACCACAGAAGTACAAAGAATTGTAAGAAAAAATTATAAATAGTGATACACCAACAAATTAGACAGCCTAGAAGAAATAGACAAATTCTTAGAATTATATAACCTTCCAAGGCCAAATCATGAAATAAAAAACTTGAGTAGACCTATTACTATTACAGAGATTAAAACAGTAATCAAAAAAGCTCCCAAATAACAAAAGTCCAGTACTAGACAGTTTCACAGGTGAGTTCTACCAAACATTGAAAGATTTTATACTTTTTTTTCTCACACTATTCCCAAAAAATTGAATTTCCATTTTAGGAAATTAGGGAAGTTAGGGAACACTTTCTAACTCATTTTACAAGACCAACATCACTCTAATGTCACACATTAGATAAAGAAACACACAAAAAGAAAATTGTAGACCAATATCGCTGATAAACATAGAGGCAAAAATTCTGAACAAAATATTAGCAAACTGAATTCAACAATACATCAGGAGGATAATATACCATCCATGATTAAGTGGGATTTATTCCAGGGATGCACCATATTAAGAAAATGAAGAATTAAAAACCATATACAGAAAAAGCATTTGGCAAAATGTAACACTCATTTTTTTTTTGTAACACTCATTTATGAAAACTCTCAATGAAGTGGAATGGAAGGGACAAAATAAAGGTCAAAATATGACAAACCCACATCTAACATTATATTCAATGGTGAAAAATTGAAAGCTGTTTCTCTAAGATTAGGAACAAGACAAGGATGCTCACTCTTGCCACTCCTATTCAACACAGTATTAGAGGTTCTAACCTGAGCAGTTAGATGAGAAAAAGAAATAAAAGGCATCCAAATTGGAAAAGAAGAAGTAAAACTGTCACTATTTGCAAATGACATTATTTTATATATTAGAATACTCTAAAGACTCCACTGAAAAACTCTTAGAGATAATAAACAAATACATTAAAATTTCAGGATACAAAATCAAAATATAAATGTCTTACATTTCTTTTTTTTTATTGTAACAAATTCAAGAAAGACTTTTTTCTTTACATTATTGTGTTGGTTTTGCCATACATTGACTGAAATGAATCCACCATGGGTATACATGAGTTCCCCTTCCAGAACCCCCTCCCCCTCCCCTTCTGATTCCATCCCTCTGGGTCATCCCAGTGCACCAGCCCTGAGCACCCTGTATCATGCATCAATCCTGGACTGGTGATTCATTTCACATATGATAATTTACATGTTTCAATGCTGTTCTCCCATATCATCCCACCCTTGCCCTCTCCCACAGAGTCCAAAAGACTATTCTATACTAACACATATATATGGAATTTAGAAAGATAGTAGTGATAACCCTGTATGAGAGACAGCAAAAGAGACGCAGATGTATAAATGTCTTACATTTCTATATGCTAACAGTGAGCTAGCAGAAAGAGAAATTAAGAAACTGTCTAGGTATATGCTCAACATTATTAATCATCAGAGGAATGCAAATTAAAATCACAATGAGAAATCACCTCACACCTGTCAGAATGGCTATCATCAAAAATAACACATATAACATACTGGACCAAAAAGGACCCTTCTACACTGTTGGTGGGAATGTAATATATTGGTGCAGCCATGTGGAAAACAGTATAGAGATTTATCAAAAAACTAAAAATAGAACTACCATATAACCCAGCAATTCTACACCTGGCTATATATCCAAAAATAATGGAAAATGCTAATTTGAAAACATACACACACCACAATGTTCACATTCACAGCAGACTCTTTACAACAGTCAAGATATAGAAGCAACCTCAGTGTCCATCAACAGATGAATAAAGAAAATGTATACACACAATGAAGTACTACTCAGCCATAAAAAAAATGGATGACCCAGAGAGATGGAATCGGGAGGGAGGTGGGAGGGGGTTCTGGAAGGGGAACACATGTATACCCATGGTGGATTCATGTCAATGTATGGCAAAATCAACACAGTAATTTAAAGAAAATAAATATATTTAAAATAAAAAAGAAATGTAAGACATTTATATTTTGATTTTATATCCTGAAATTTTACTTTATTTACAACAACATGGATGGTATTATACTAAGTGAAATAAGTCAGAGAAAGACAAACACTGTATGATATCACTTATATGATGAATCTAAAAACTGAACAAACATTTACTGAGTGTAATAAAAAAGAAGCAGACTCAAAGACATAGAGAACTAGCTAGTGATTAATCACCAGCAAGAAGAGGGAAGGGGAAAGGGGCAAGACAGGGGTAGAGGATTAAGGAGTACAAACTACTATTTACAAAGTAAATAAACTACAAGGATATATTGCACATCCCAGCAAATATAGCCAATATTTAATAATAAATATAAATGGAGTATAATCTTTAAAATTGTGAGTTAGCCGTGTTGTAGACCTGAAACATGTTAATATTTTACATCAGCTAAACCTCAATAAAGAAAATTTAAAAACAAGATTTCTGGTATATTGATAATATTGACATTTTAAAAACTATCATGTCACCATTTAAAATAACCCACGAAAATCTAAATACTGTACTCTGCTAACTAGACATCTACAATCATCCCTTTAGGAAATACATGGGCAAGATATTCAACATCAACAACAAAATGACAATATATAGGAATAAATTTAACCACGGAGGTAAAAAGCCTATATACTGAAAACTATAACACATTGTTGCAAGAAACTGAAAAACAAACAAATAAAAGAGAGTCCATGCTCAGGACTGAAAAAATTAGCATTGTCAAGATGTCCTTATTGCCTAAAGCAATCTGAAGATTCAGTGTAATCCTTTATCAAAATCCCAAGGACATTTTTCATAGAAATAGAAGAAAAAATTCTTAAATTTATATGGAACCACAAAAGGCCCCAAGTAGCCAAAGTAATTCTGAGAAAAAAAGAACAAAGCTGGAAGTATCACACTTCCTGATTTCAAACAGCAAAGCCACAGTAATCAGAACAGCATGGTATTGGCAGAAAAACAGATCAATGAAACAGAATTGGGAATCCAGAAATACATGCATATATGGGCAAGTAATTTATGACAAAAGAGCAAAGAACATACAATGGGTAAAGGATAGTATCTTCAATAAATGATATTGGGAAAAGTGGAGAGTCACATGCAGAATAAATAAGAACTAGATCACAATCTCATACTATACAAAAAATTAACTAAAAATGGATTAAAGACTTGTATATAATACCTGAAATCATAAAACTCCTTGAAGCAAACATTGGCAGTACACTCTTTGGCATCAGTCTTACCAATTCTTTCTACCTGTTCCCTCAAGCAAGGGAAACAAAGGTAAAAATAAACAAATGGGGTTAACATCAAACTAAAAAGCTTCTGCAGAGCAAAGGAAACCATCAATAAAATGAGAAGACAGTCTACCAAATGGGAGAAGATATTTGCAAATCATATATCTGATGAGGGGTTAATATCCAAAATAGATGAAGAACTCATACAACTCAACAACAAAAACAATCTGATTAAAATGAACAGAGGAGCTGAATATACATTTTTCTAAAGAAGACTTACAAATGGCCAACAGGCACATGAAAAGTTGTTAATATCACTAATTATTAAGAAAATGCAAATCAAAACCACAAAGAGATACCACCTCATACCTATAAGACTGGCTGTTGTCAGAAAGACTGAAATAGAATTGCTACTTAGCCATAAAAGTGAAATCATGCCATTTGCAAAAACATGAATGGACCTTGAGTGTGTTAGGCTAAGTGAAATAAGTCAGAAAAAGAAAGACAAACACTGTATGATTTCTATCACATGTGGAATATAAGAAAACTAATAAACAAAAGCAAACATGTAGATACAGAGAATAGGGTAGAGAAGGAACCAGTGGAGGGGAGGTGAAATCAATGTTTCCTCAATAAAGAGAGCTTTATAAGTATTAAACTCAAATCTTTATGTAATATGAATTCTAATCTATTAGTGCACAGATATATTTTCATAGTCATATTCAGTGTGTACATGTTAACTTGTGCTGGTTTTTTCACTTATTGTTTCATGTAAGTATTTCCACGTGTTGAAAGAGCTATATATTATTCCATCAAACTAAAGTAATTGTATTCTTATTATCAGGTACTTGAATTGTTTTCCAAAATTTTTATCCTTCTATAAATACTTTTTCATAAGCATTTATAAATATACTCCTATTTTCCTGGAGTATATTCTCAGAAAAAGGATTCTGGATAAGAGTATGAACAACTTTTTAGCTCTTGTTACATGCTACCAGATTAATTCTTTAGAAAAACCAGTCAATTTTTAGTGACATCAATAAATATAAAATATACCTTTTTGATTCTACTGCCCCATCAATGTTGAGTTTTTATCATTTTCTTTTGTTAGATTAATAGCTTTAATATACATAAAGTTATTCTAGTTTCTTTATTTAATTCCCAGTGAGAGTATGTATTTTTTCATTTTTGCTTTACTTTCTAAAAAAAATTGTCTCTTATTGCTTTCATATCTAGCAGGATCTGTACATTTTTGTATATATTTATCAATTCTTAATATTTTATTTATGATTTTATCAATGAGATTTTTAATGTATATATTCCTTATTCTATAACTACCTTTTAGATAATTATTTTCTTGCCTTTGCTCAACTTTTTCGGGATCAGATACATCCATTTTATAAGCTATGTCTTTCATTTCTTCAAGAATTATGAATTTATCTCCTAATTTCATTTGAATAGATATACTACTGTTCTCATTCTCTCCAGTTTTCACAAGTAGCAGGTTATCTAATTCCAAATTCCAATATACATGTTGACTGCAGGGAACTGGAAGATAGGGAAAAGCACAAGAGAAAAGATAAAAATTACCTAGAATTCTCCAGGCTCACGAAGCCACTATTTCAATTTAGGAATATTTGCTTCTGACCATTTTTTTGTAAAATAAATACCCACTTGTTTTCAGAAAAATCATGTCAGAAAAGAACAGTCTGGAATCTGTTCTTTGTAACATAATATATGACGAACTTAATATCAATGTTAGCTTAATATTTTCAATTATTTTTTGATCAAATGAATGATAAACTTATTTTCACAAAATAAATAGCCTTTTATTTATTTGCTTTGAAAATTGCCTACTTATATTCTTTTACCATTTTTCTGCTGGAAAATTGTCTATTGCTTATTGATTTATACAAGATTTATTGTGTATTGGGATGCTAACACCTTGTCTTCCACATGTTACTGTAATGTGTTGCTATTTTATTATTCACCCTTTAATTTTAGATTTCATTTTGATATATAGATGTTTTATATTTTTATGTAGTAAAATTTTCTCTTATTGATTTCTTTTTTGCTCTTATGCTCAGAAAGATAGATCCATCTCTAGATCAATTCTTTACATTTTCACTGCATTTTCTGTTAGTACTTTATGGTTACCATTTTACATTTAATCCTTGGTCTAGAATTTTAATTTATCTTATGAGCTAAGAATTATACCTTGCTTGCAAAATACTTACCCCATCTTTCTAGCACTATTGACTGAATAGTTCCTCAGTTCAGTTCAGTTCAGCCACTCAGTCATGTCTGACTCTTTGCAACCCCATGGACTGCAGCACGCCAGGATTCCATGTCCATCACCAACTCCTGGAGTGCCGGGGTCCAGCCCCGGCGGGGTCCGGGGGTCTTGAGGGATGAGTGGCGTTGGCGGAAGAACTGAGCTGAGTCAGTGTGTGGTGATGAAGCAGTCTCTCTTTATTGCTGTTAGTTTTGTGAGGTGATGGAGAAGTCTCTCCAAAAGGCGGTGGAGAAGTCTCTCACTTTATTTCGGTTAGCTTACAGTTTTATAACCAAAGAACATCCCCATCACATCACAACTATTTTATGCAAACTTTTGTTTTCTGCCTACTATCAACAACTTTTACATTAAGCTCATCTTCCTTACAAAAGGTCGGATTTCTGCATAATCAGACTTAATAATAGTATGTTTACCATTTGAATGTCTCTAGCATACCTTTATTTAGCATAATGTGGGCAAATATTCACTGTCTTAGAAGATAGCCTTTTCAGCAAAGATAAAAATCTTGCAACTTATCCAGGAAACATAGGGCTAGAATTGGTCTCAAAAAGAGGGGGTTGTAAAGAACTTACTTTCCATATCTGAGAGGGAAGAAGGCTGTAAATGGTTGCTATACTTTAAGAATGTATGCATTTCTTTTGTCCCCGGAAGAGGTGTGCCTCTCCACACTCATCTCAGGAATATTCAGGGATTAACACAGGAAGCCTCCTGCCAAATATTCCCTGACAAGGTGCAACTATGTAGAAGCTAGAAAGAGGGGCTTAAGCTTGAAACTATTTTATTCTATTAACCTATTTTGGTTTTTACAAGGAAAGAGAAAAGAAGACAAAGAGACAGTTTAGCAGCACTGTTTTAACAATGAAACCCTATTAACCTTACAACTACTAAAAGGAATTTCT